>ONZH01007142.1:0-32337 GCA_900303285.1 Rhinella marina
TCACCTCTTGGGCCTCCACAAAATGTTTTAAGTCACCTTGGGCCTCCAAATTTAAGGTCACCCTTTGGGCCTCCACATTAATTTTTTAAGAGGTCTCACCTCTTGGGCCTGCACAAAATCTTAAGAGGTCTCACCTCTTGGGCCTCCACAAAATCTTTAAGAGGTCTCACCTCTTGGGCCTGCACAAAATCTTTAAGAGGTCTCACCTCTTGGGGCCTGCACAAATCTTTAAGAGTCTCACCTCTTGGGCCTCCACAAAATCTTTAAGAGGTCTCACCTCTTGGGCCTGCACAAAAGGTAAATAAATTATAAATTATAATTTTGGTAACATTCTCATTTTAATGTGTTCAGTCTTTACATACAAAATCTGGTACAAAATAGCATTCTCAGTATTCAAAAAAACAAAACAAGACTTAAAACGTTTTAAGTGGCTGCAGTAGCATCATGAAATCAACTCTCATATACTGAAGGCAACAGCATATACATATAAAAAAAAGGAAAAAAAATAACTCTGTGCTGCCCTCAATACATTTAAACTGATTTTTCATGATAGTTGCCTTTATAAAATTAGTGTAACCATTTTACATTGCATGCAAATCTGTGGATAACTGCAGCCTTTAAAAGGTGTCACCTCTTGGGCCTCCACATAATTTTTAAGAGGTGTCACCTCTTGGGCCTCCACATAATTTTTAAGAGGTCTCACCTCTTGGGCCTCCACAAAATGTTTAACAGGTCTCACCTCTTGGGCCTCCACATAATTTTTAAGAGGTCTCACCTCTTGGGCCTGCACAAAATCTTTAAGAGGTCTCACCTCTTGGGCCTCCACAAAATCTTTAAGAGGTCTCACCTCTTGGGCCTCCACATAATTTTTAAGAGGTCTCACCTCTTGGGCCTGCACAAAATCTTTAAGAGGTCTCACCTCTTGGGCCTCCACAAAATCTTTAAGAGGTCTCACCTCTTGGGCCTGCACAAAAGGTAAATAAATTATAAATTATAATTTTGGTAACATTCTCATTTTAATGTGTTCAGTCTTTACATACAAAATCTGGTACAAAATAGCATTCTCAGTATTCAAAAAAACAAAACAAGACTTAAAACGTTTTAAGTGGCTGCAGTAGCATCATGAAATCAACTCTCATATACTGAAGGCAACAGCATATACATATAAAAAAAAGGAAAAAAAATAACTCTGTGCTGCCCTCAATACATTTAAACTGATTTTTCATGATAGTTGCCTTTATAAAATTAGTGTAACCATTTTACATTGCATGCAAATCTGTGGATAACTGCAGCCTTTAAAAGGTGTCACCTCTTGGGCCTCCACATAATTTTTAAGAGGTGTCACCTCTTGGGCCTCCACATAATTTTTAAGAGGTGTCACCTCTTGGGCCTCCACATAATTTTTAAGAGGTGTCACCTCTTGGGCCTCCACATAATTTTTAACACGTCTCACCTCTTTAGCCTCCACACAATTTTTAAGACGTCTCACCTCTTGGGCCTCCACAAAATTTTCCATGAGCCTCTGGCCAGCCCACGGCCTCTTCCTGCCTTTTGCGGTCCTACGCATCCCTCAACATCCCCACTGCTTTACCTGCTAGACATGACACTGGGCCAGGTCGGGTCACTGACATCTCAAGCGCCAACAATTTGGGCATTTTAAGGCTTCTGCATGTGTTTGAGTTGTTTTTACATTTTAAAGAAGACATGTCTGACCACATCTCACACACACACACAATGACAATTAGGGGTGGGGTCTATTTGCTTTCCCCCTTGCCTATGCCATCTGTGGTTGTCATAGGCAACGTGATTTTAAGGGGTGGCAGAATTTTATCTTCTTTTTTGTCTAGTTTGGCTTGGGGTCCATGGCAATGTAGAGGAAAGAAGGTTTCCTTGTATGGTCTCACTTTACAGAGAGGTTAGATTGTGTTTGGAGTGTATTGTTGAGAGGCTGTGATAGTGGCATAATAGTGCGACTTGGGCGCGTTATATGCACCCAGACATGCTTCCCCTGCTGTCCCAGTTGCATTCCAGCAGTGTTGGCATCCTTTTCTGAGGTTCCAGGGTGGACTTGGTGACCTCCAAGTGGTCGAATTGAGATTTCC
Source organism: Rhinella marina (assembly GCA_900303285.1). Classification (NCBI taxonomy): domain Eukaryota; kingdom Metazoa; phylum Chordata; class Amphibia; order Anura; family Bufonidae; genus Rhinella; species Rhinella marina. The sequence goes on from ONZH01007142.1 coordinate 2,103, forward strand.
AAGTGGCGAGCATTTTTTTCCCATAGACTTTAATGGGATTCAATATCCGGTCGAATAGTCGAATTTCGCGGTCTATTCGAATCGAATTTCGAACTTTCGAATATTTCACTACTCGCTCATCTCTAGTTATAACGGAAAGCTAGAACGGAATCCCTAACGGTGATATGAACAAGCCCTTAATAGCATTGCTGCCTTGCTGTGCTAGGTTCAAATCTGCCCAAGGACAACATCTGCCCAAGGACAACATGGAGTTTGTATGTTCTTCCCATAGTTGTGTGGGTTTCCTCCACACACTCCAAAGAAATATTGATGGGAAACTTAGATTATGTGCCCCAAAGTAGAAAATGTTATTGGCTGTACTCTTGAATTATGTAACAGGAATGATAGTATCAGGAAAGAATCAATAATGAATTCTAACAGAATTTATTAATCCCTTCCTGCAATATTATGTACATGTACGTGAGGGAATGTGGTCTCTTGCCACATCCTCACATGCATGTATGTAATGTGATCTGGCGGGTGTTGTCCCTGATGTATGCGCCGGCATAGCTGAAAATGCAGATGCCATGGATTAACATTTAACATTCCGCGGTCAGCTCTGACCGCAGGATGTGCATGGTTTACATAGGGAGGGGCTCCCTGTGACTCCATCGGCCCCCTGTACTGTGGTTACAGGGGACCGATGGCTGTTATGGCAACCCTGAAACCTGCCAGTGATGAAAGCCCAGGAGATCCAGCTCCCAGGCTGAGTCTCCTAGGCAACTGTCAGCGTCTTACTGCCTTAGGGTGCATTCATACGACCGTAAGTGTTTTGCGGTCCGCAAATTGCGGATCCACAAAACACGGATACTGGCCATGTGCGTTCTGCAATTTGCGGACCACACATGGCTAGCGCTATATAGAGAATGCCTATTCTTGTCCGTGCTTGCGGACAAGAATAGGACATGCTCTATATTTTTTGCGACGCCGCGGAACGGAACAACGGATGCGGACAGCACGCATCTTTTGTGGCTCCATTGAAATGAATGGGTCCGGACCCGTTCCGCAATTCTGCGGATGCGGACCCAAAACTATGGTCGTGTGAATGCACCCTAAGACACTGACAGTTCAAGGCAGTACAATACAAAGTGTATTCTAAGAATAAAAAAGTGAAAGTTTCAAGTAAAGAAAAAAAAGCTCCTTCTCCATAAAATTGTGTATAATAAAATAAAAAACAGACATATTAGGTATCGCTGTATCCGTAACGACTGGTTCTATAAAAATGGCTCTATTAAAAGATCTACCACCTCAGGTGAACCCTGGAAAAAATAAATAAATAAAAACTGTGCAAAAAAAGCCATTTTTAATCACCTTACATCACAAAATGTCCCCTAAAATAGTACCAATCAAACCCCTACATAAGACAATCACCCAATAAATAAAATAATATGACTTTCAGAAAATGGAGACACTACATTTTTTCAAAATGCTTTTTTTGTGTAAAACTAAAAAATTAAAAAAGTAGAAATATTGTAACAACTGTAACAACCTGCTCTATATAAATATCATATGATATACCTCCTAAGGTAAATTGCATAAAAAAAAAAATAAAAACTGTGCCAAACAACCAATTTTTTGATCACTTTGCCAAAAAAGTGTAATATTGAATATTGATAAAAAAAATCAGATGTACCCAAAAATAGTACCTATAAAAAAAAAAAGTCAACTCTTCCCACAAAAAAAACACGATCGGCAGAAAAAAAATATATAACTTTCAGAGAATGGCACAAAAATGCTTTTATTGCATAAAACTGAAATAAAAATAAAAAATAGAGATATTAGGTATTGCTACATTCATAATGACATGCTCTCTAAAAATATAACATGATCTACCCCCTCAGGTGAAAAACTGTGCCAAAATAACCATTTTTGGTCAACTTGCCCCAAAAAGTGAAATATTGAATGATCAAAAAATCATAGGTACCCAAAATTGCTTTTAAAATTCAAAGCCTTCTAAGGGGTTGTTCACATATCAGTTATTTGATCAGCTATTTCCATCAGTTATTGTGAGCCAAAACCAGGTGCGGGTCAAAAACACCGAACAGGTGCAAATCTTTTCATTATGTCTGATCTCTGTTTAGTGTCCACTCCTGGTTTTGGCTAACAATAACTGATGGAAATAACTGATCAAATAACTGATATGTGAACAACCCCCAACATCCCAAAAAATAAAATGACATTTACAAAATGATGCCCAAATGAAGTAGAAATATGGGGAATGTTAAGTAATAACTATTTTATGAGGTATCCCTACCCATCTTAATAGCAAAATTTAGAAAATAGTAAATTTTCCAAATTCTCCACATTGGTATTTTTTTTAAATAAATAAGGGTAAAACATATTGACTCAAGCTTACCACTAACATAAAGTACAATATGTCACGAGAAAACTATCTCAGAATTACTTGGATAAGTAAAAGCATTCCAGAGTTATTACCACATAAAGTGAAACATGTCAGATTTGCAAAATGTGGCTTGGTCCTGAAAGGGGGTAAAGGGGTTGTCCGGACATAAGCTCCCCTTTACACTTTTACCATGTCTGAATGCAGCATTGGACAATTTCTTGGACGAGTGCTTTTTCTTTACTACCGGTGATGTGCCTGTTTTATTTCTCAGTATGCTAGGCAGAGGCTTCCGCCTACCAGTGATCACAGTGATGTCGTCGGCACTAATGGGTAGTCTTTATCGCTGCCCTTGCCTATAAAACAGCCTAGGGTGGTACTAAAGACCGTCCATTTGTGCTGGTGATGTCACCAGGCTTACTGTTAGGCAGAAGTCTCCACCTAGCATACCCATGTGAAGCCCGGTACGTCAACGGTAGAAAAGAAAAAGCCCAGGGCAAGGACAAGGTAGCAGGGCAAGGGGGAGCATCAGAGCAAGAAATGTTCTGATGCTCCACTTAAACTCCCCTTCACTCATTTACCACGTCTATGTCAGGGTTCACTTCTGAAACCGGACAACCGCTTTAAGAGGAAGTCACTTGGAGAAATTTGTCCATTAGAATTTTCAATTTAATTTAATTTTTAAAAATTTTTGATATGTTCTAAATCATCCTCCTCTGGTCTCCTATGATAACCCGAGAAATAGATTACCACCACATGCATAATGTTTGCATTCAGATTATAATTGGGAGAACTTCTCCTATGAACTCCAATTGGATTTGAATTTTTCATGTTTATTTAGCTGTAATGCAATCATTTTTTTCCATAGTATAGTTATAAGAGATTATATTTTTAACCTCCTCCAATGCTGGGGGTACTGTGTTTATCCATCCCCTGGTAATAGCAGTATGAGCTGCAAGTATGCCAGACAACTGTGTGGATGGTACTAGATATTTAATTTGTTAATAAAACAAACTGCTAGTTGGGGAGCTCCTGAAAGGGCCACTCCTGTAACAATTCTTTTAAAATGAAATTTATTATTCCAAAAAGATTGCATTAATGGGCAATCCCACTATACATGAAAAGCTGTTCCAATGTAAGTGCACATCTTCCAGCGTTTGTCGGAATAAGAAGGGTAAATATTGGCAAGTATACCTGGAGACAAGGACCAGTAAAGAACAATCTTCATAGCTATTTCTCAATGGGAAGTATTTCTGGATATTCTTTTAAATGATATTAAGGTTTATACCTATTCTAGATGGGAAAATGACTTTACAAACAATTGTTCCCTTTGGAAATGGTAGATAGTCTTCCTTTCTCTAAAATTAACTTCTTGAAATTAATAGAAAAGAATAATACCTTTACGCGTTTGTGATTGTAAGCTGAAATATACTGTGACTTATTTGATCCATTTGGGTGACCAAATATTGACTATAGATAAATGTTCCATAAGAGGTGGATACCTACATAGTAACATAGTAACATAGTTTATAGTTAAAAAAATTCCTTCCCGACTCCACCCAGGCAATCAGAATTAATCCCTGGATCAACGACCCATCTCTAGTAACTATAACCTGTAATATTATTACCCTCCAAAAATACATCCAGGCCTCTCTTGAACTCTTTTAGTGAACTTACCATCACCACCTCCTCAGGCAGAGAGTTCCATAGTCTCACTGCTCTTACCGTAAAGAATCCTCTTCTATGTTTGTGTACAAACCTTCTTTCCTCCAGACGCAGAGGATGTCCCCTCGTCACAGTCACAGTCCTGGGGATAAATAGATCATGGGAGAGATCTCTGTACTGACCTCTGATATATTTATACATAGTTATTAGATCTCCCCTCAGTCATCTTTTTTCTAAAGTAAATAACCCTCATTTTATAATCTTTCTGGGTACTGTATTCCACCCATTCCAGTTATTACTTTAGTTGCCCTCCTCTGAACCCTCTCCAGCTCTGCTATGTCTGCCTTGTTCACAGGAGCCCAGAACTGTACACAGTACTCCCTGTGTGGTCTGACTAGAGATTTGTAAAGTGGCAGGACTATGTTCTCATTACGGGCATCTATGCCTCTTTTGATGCTCCCCATTATCTTATTGGCCTTGGCAGCAGCTGTCTGACACTGGTTTCTGCAGCTTAGTTTGCTGTTCACTAAAATTCCTAGGTCCTTTTCCATGTCAGAGTTACCCAATATTTTACCATTTAGTATGTACTGGTGACTTGCATTATTCCTTCCCATATGCATAACTTTACATTTGTCAGTGTTAAACCTCATCTGCCACTTCTCTGCCCAAGCCTCCAGTCTATCCAGATCCATCTGTAGCAGTGTACTGTCCTCTTCTGTGTTAATTACTTTACATAGTTTAGTGTCATCTGCAAAAATTTATATTTTACTGTGCAAGCCTTCTACAAGATCATTAATAAATATATTGAAGAGAATAGGGCCCAATACTGACCCCTGTGGTACCCCACTAGTTACAGTGACCCAATCTGAGTATGTAACATTAATAACCACCCTCTGTTTTCTATCACTGAGCCAGTTACTTACCCACATACAGACATTTTCTCCCAGGCCAAGCATTCTCATTTTATATACTAACCTTTTATGTGGTACAGTGTCAAATGCTTTGGAGAAGTCCAGATATACGACATCCATTGATTCGCTGCGGTCCAGTCTAGAACTTACCTCCTCATAGAAACTGATTAAATTGGTTTGACATGACCGATCCCTCATGAAGCCATGCTGATATGGAGTAATTTGCTTATTTTCATTGAGGTACTTCAAGATAGCATCTCTTAGAAAACCATCAAACAGTTTACCCACGACAGATGTTAAACTTACTGTACTGGTGACTGGTGACTTGAATTATTCCTTCCCATGTGCATAACCTTACATTTGTCAGTGTTAAACCTTATCTGCCACTTCTCTGCCCAAGCCTCCAGTCTATCCAGATCCATCTGTAGCAGTATACTGTCCTCTTCTGTGTTAATTAGTTTACACAGTTTAGTGTCCTCTGCAAAAATTGATATTTTACTGTACAAGCCTTCTACAAGATCATTAATAAATATATTGAAGAGAATAGGGCCCAATACTGACCCCTGTGGTACTCCACTTCTGACTGTTACCCAATCTGAGTGTGTACCATTCTATTACTGAGACAGTTACTTACCCACATACAGACATTTACTCCCAGGTCAAGCATTCTCATTTTATATACTAACCTTTTATGTGGTACAGTGTCAAATGCTTTGGAGAAGTCATACATTGATTCGCCACAGTAAAATATAGAACTTACCTCCTCATAGAAACTGATTAAATTAGTTTGACATGACCGATCTCTCATGAAGCCATGGTGATATGGCGTTATTTTTTTTATTTTCATTGAGGTACTCCAAGATAGCATCTCTCAGAAAACCTTCAAACAGTTTACCCACAACAAACTTACCGGCCTCTAGTTTCCAGGCTCTGTTTTTGGATCCTTTTTGAATATTGGCACCACATTTGCTATGTGCCAATCCTGTGGAACACTCCATGTCAGTATAGAGTCCTTAAATGTCAGAAATAAGGGTCTTGCTATGACATTACTTAATTCTCTTAGGATATGGGGTGGGGGTGTATGCCATCTGGTCCTGGCGATTTGTCTATTGTCTATTTTAATCTTTTTTAAAGATGCCGCTGTACTTCTTCCAGGGTGAGACAGGGCACTTTTAATGGGGAATTTACGTTTACATTCTGCATTTTATCTGACAGTTTATTTTCCTCAGTGAATAGAGTGGAGAAAAAAAATGTAATAGCTTTGCTTTTTCCTCATCGCTCTTTGCAACTCCTCCCTCATTACTCTGTAAAGGGCCGACACCTGCAGATTTATACTTTTTACCATTTCTATAATTGAAGAACATTTTAGGGTTAGTTTTACTCTCTTTGGCAATTAATTTCTCTGTCTTTAGTTTGGCTGCTTTTATTTGTCTTTTACATGTTCTATTTTTTTCCCTATAGTTTTTCAATGCTTCCTCGCTACCCTCCTGTTTTAGTGATTTAAATGCTTTGTTTTTGTAATTTATTGCTTTTTGTCTATTTATCCACATTGTTTTTTTTCTTGTTCCTTACCCTTTTATTCCCATAAGGTATGTACCTCTCACAGTTAGATGTTAGGATGTTTTTAAAATCTCCTATTTTGTGGCTGTACAGTATTTTAACACATTTTGTTATGTACAGCTATGTATTAGCTATTCTACATTCTAGTATCCATAACACTTTTTTCCAATCTTCCTTTGTCCAATGTCTGTGTTGTTTTGCCCATATTAATCTTTTCCTTTTTTTAGCCAGTCTCAGATATGGCTTTTGACACTGGCGATTTGCAGGTACTATTTAATGAAGCTGCCAGTTGAGGACCTGTGAGGCGTCTATTTCTCAAACTAGAGACTCTAATGTACTTGTCTTGTTGCTCAGTTGTGCAGCGGGGCCTCCCACTTCTCTTTCTATTCTGGTTGGAGCCTGCTTGTGCTGTCCTCTGAAGGGAGTAGTACACACCGTTGTAGGAAATCTTCAGTTTCTTGGCAATTTCTTGCATGGAATAGCCTTCATTTCTCAAGAACAAGAACAGACTGTCGAGTGTCACATGACAGTTCTCTTTTTCTGGCCATTTTGAGAGTTTAATCGAACCCTCAAATGTAATGTTCCAGATTCTCAACTAGCTCAAAGGAAGGTCAGTTTTATAGCTTCTCTAACCAGCAAAATTGTTTTCAGCTTTGCTAACATACTTGCACAAGGGTTTTTTTTAAGGGTTTTCTAAACATCCATTTGCCTTCTTACACAGTTAGCAAACACAATGTACCCTTAGAACACTGGAGTGATGGTTGCTGGAAATGGGCCTCTAAACACCTATGTAGATATTGCATTAACCCCTTCATGACATAGCCATTTTTCACCTTAAGGACCAGGCCAAATTTTGGAAATATGACATGTCACTTTATGTGGTAATAGCTTTGAAACACTTTTACTTATCCAAGCCGTTCTGAGATTGTTTTCTTGTGACACATTGTACTCCACGACAATGGTAAATTTGAGTCAATATAAATCGCCTTTATTTATAAAAAAAATCCTACATTTACAGAAAATTTGGAAAAATTTGTAATTTTCAAACTTTGAATTTCTATGCTTTTAAGGCAGATAGTGATCCCTCACAAAATAGTTATTACTTTACATTTCCCATATATCTACTTTATGTTACCATCATTTTGTAGATGTAATTTTATTTTTTGGGGACGTTAGAAGGCTTAGAATTTTAGAAGTAATTCTTAAAATTTTTAAGAAATTTTCCAAAACCATTTTTTTGAAGCAACAGTTCAGTTCTGAAGTCACTTTGTGGGGCTATCATAATAGAAACCACCATAAATGACCCCATTTTAGAAACTACACCCCTCAAGGTTTTCAAAACGAATTTTACTAACTTTGTTAACCCTTTATGTATTCCGCAAGATTTAAAGGAAAATGGAGATGACATTTCAAAATTTCACTTTTTTTGGCAGATTTTCCATTTTAATCCATTTTTTTCCTGTAACACATCAAGGGTTAATAGCCAAAGAAAACTCAAAAACTATTACCCTGATTCTGCGATTTACAGAAACACCCCACATGTGGTAGTAAACTGCTGTATGGGCACACAGCAGGGCGCAGAAGGAAAGGTGCGCCAGATGGTTTTTGGAGGGCAAATTTTGCTGGATTGGTTTTCAGACTCCATGTCCCATTTGAGGCCCCCCTGATGCACCCCTACAGTAGAAACAACCAAACAGTGTCTGTATTTTGGAAACTAAGGGATAAGGTGACAGTGTTATTGATACTATTTTGGGGTACATATGATTTTTGATCGCTTTATATTACACTTTTTGTTAGGCAAGGTATCCAAAAATGCCTGTTCTGGCTCAGTTGTTTTTTTTTTTTTTGTACAGTGTTCATCTGACAGGTTAGATCATGTGCTATTTTTATAGAGCAGGTTTTTACGGACGTGGCGATACCTAACATGTATAGTTTTCTTTATTTATTTAAGTTTTACACAATAATATCATTTTTTAAACAAAAAAATCATGTTTTAGTCTGTCCCTTGTCTGAGAGCTGTAGTTTTTTTATTTTTTGGGCAATTGTCTCAGGTAGGGGCTCATTTTTTGCGGGAAAAAGTGACGGTTAGATTGGTACTATTTTGAGGGGCATACGCCTTTTTGATCGCTTGCGATTGCACTTTTTGTGATGTAAAGTGACAAAAAATGGCTTTTTTGACCCTGTTTTTATTTTATTTTTTTTACTGTGTTCATCTGAGGGGTTAACTCATGTAATATTTTTATAGAGCAGGTTTTTACGGACGTGACGATACCTAACATGTATAGTTTTCTTTATTTGTTTAAGTTTTACACAATAATATCATTTTTGAAACAAAAAAATCATGTTTTAGTCTGTCCCTTGTCTGAGAGCTGTAGTTTTTTTATTTTTTGGGCAATTGTCTCAGGTAGGGGCTCATTTTTTGCGGGAAGAGGTGACGGTTAGATTGGTACTATTTTGAGGGGCATATGCCTTTTTGATCGCTTGTGATTGTACTTTTTGTGATATAAAGTGACAAAAATGGCTTTTTTTACACTGTTTTTATTTTATTTCTTTTACCGTGTTCACCTGAGGGGTCGGGACATGTGATATTTTTGTAGAGCAGGTTGTTACGAACGTGGCGATACCTAACATGATTGGGATATTTTTTTTCTTTTTTTACTAATTTCAAATTTAAGTATTGGGGGAAAAATAGGATTTTTTTAACTTTTTTTTAAAAACTTTTTAAAAACTTTTTAACACTTTTTTTACACTTTTTTTTTTAGACTCAGACCCACTTGGTTCTTGAAGAACCAGTGGATCTGATTGTTCTATAATACACTACAGTACACTATATAGTGTACTGTAGTGTATTGTCACTCAGTCTAAGCCTTCTCAGGCCCCTGCCTTTAGCAGGAGCCTGAACAGGCTTGATTACACCATGGCAAGCAGACGCTTCTGAAAGCGTCTGGTTGCCATGGTAACCATCGGGACGCTGCCAGAGCACAGCAGCGTCCCGATGGAAGGGGGAGGGAGCTTCCTCCCTCTCTTCAGCCCACACCATCGGCGCTGCCAGCGCACCGCAGCGCCCGATGGGAGAGGGAGCTCCCTCCCTGTTAACCCCTTCCATACAGCGGTCCCTACGGACCGCGGCATGGAAGGGGTTAAACTGCTGACATCGGTGCCAGCACCGATGTCAGCAGTTTCAAGCAGAGTATCAGCTGTATGCTGATACTCTGCTTGCAAACGCTCGACCATCCTGAAAAATCATTGCGGGCGGCACTCCCGCCGCAGCCGCCCGCACATCGCCCGCCCGCACACGCCGGTCTAATATTATGTACGACATGTGTAGCCAATTGTTTCATTATCTGGATATATAAAGGGCATATTCTTTTGGAGTTTCACATCCCCTGATGAAGCCATTTTGGTGAAACGTACGTTGGGGTGACGGACATATTGGTTGGTATTCCTCATATATATTTATCTATATGGTCACAGCTGTAGTTTGGTGCAATGTGAGGTTGCACCAATCATTGTAGTTACTATGAACTATTTGGTTGACTGTTTTTTGCACTAGGCACTTTATGTATGTGACCACATACTTACTAGGCACTTTATGTATGTGACACATACATACTTAGCTGTGTTGGGACGTTATTTGTTTCCATCCAGCACTGTCCGTATTTGTTTGTGCTTGTTCCTTTCCACCGCTATTTATTATCTGATCATGATATGATTTTAGTATGGGAATTGTATTTTTAGCATTGTTATCAATAAATATTTCTGATTTTTAGATGAGCTTTTGTGTTAGTGTTTTTCTTCTTTGTCGGGGTTTAGTCAGCAGCTACTGCCAAGCCACAATGTGTTTCCTGCCCAGCCATACCAGCAACTTGGCCAGGTGATACCACTCCTCCTTGTCCTCAGCTCCATCATGAGACATCTAGAATATTTGGCCATGAAAAAACTTCTCTCCACCAGAAATTAGCTTGTCTAAAAGCTGAACCCCCTGGCCACATTGCTGTTGGTACAGTCACTGTAGTACCATTGTAGTAGTATCTTATACTCTCACATGGAGGACAGCGCAGGCCACTCTTTGCAATTCTTGGAAAGCTTGGCAAGCTGCAGTCCATGATGGACATCTGTAGCAGCTGTTATGGGCAGGGACAGTATATGTCTTTCTTGGCCCATTGGGTCAATGTTTTTTGCAGCAGTGGAGAAGCAGCAACCCAGATACATGGTAAGGTTCTTTTTACCCCTCCCACCATATCATGGGGCTGGCTCCTACAGCAGGCACTTATCTGCTTCCTCCACCTCCTCCTTCATGGACATGGTCTCGTCCCCAACAGCATAAGGAAACAGCGTCACTGGCAATCATCACCCTTCCTATCAGAAGTGTCAAGTCAAGCATTAACATGCCATGTTGGAGCTGATCAGCCTGGGGGACAGTAGCCACAGTGGTGAGCAGTTGTAGCTACAGTACATCAAGCAGCAAATATCTCGCTGGCTTGTGACTTCAACTGAGCAAGGTGGTCAGCGACAATGGGTGCAACATCCTGGCCTGAACCTGGGGTACATAAGACATGCTCTCTACATGGTGCATGTCATCAACCTAGTCATGCAAAACTTTTTAAATAAGTACAATGGCTTGCACAAAGTGCTGCCTGTCCAGGAGGCTGTCCAAGCATTACTCTGCTATGTTCCAAAACAGCAACAGGAAGTGCTGCAGAAAGGAAAGCCTGTGCCTGTCACTCTCAGATGCCCATACATTTCAGGCTTAACCCTGCCAACACTAGCTGTCCTGCATCTCATGTTCTCTTTCCCCGCAGCTGCATTTATCTGCTGTTCTCTGGGCCCCCTTTCCCCAGTTCTGTGGCACCCATGCTCATCTGATGTTCCCAGTTCTCATGGCCCCCTACTCATCTGATGCCCCCAGTCCTCTGGGGCCCCTACCCATCTGGTGCCACAGTCTCCTGGACCCACTACTCATCTGATGCCCCAGTTCTCTTGGCCCCCTACTCATCTGATGCCCCGTTCTCTTGGTCCCCTACTCTTCTGATGCCCCTAATCCCTGGAGCCCCTAATTATCTGTTGCCCCCAGTCCCCTGGGGCCCCTACCCATCTGATGCCACAGTCCCATGTGACCCATGTGCTGCATGGGGACATATCGTTATGAGGACAGTCATGTGACTTCCGCATATACCCAAACATTTACAGAACAGTGGAGCAGTGGGGGTCAGGTGAGTATGTTTTCTTTCAACAACTATGTACAACACGCTGCTAGCTCACATCACATTTTTGTCCTACATTTAACATATCTAATATATAATGCTGAGTGTATGTATGTGTGTATGTCCGCTAAAGGAATCTGCACCGTCACAACTACAATTACGAAATTTGGCACAAAGGTACACCAGGTGTCCGGGAAGGTTTTAGAATGGGTCTCAGCTCTCCAGGACGTACCATTCCTGAGATATTCCCAAAAAATGCATTAGCCAATAGAAGCCTGGTCACCTGATCCTTATCAGCCAATAGAAGCTCGCAGGCCGTTAGTCTCCACACACACACACACACACACACACACACACAGTTTCACACCAGGTTTCCATAACAACCCAGTCATTTTTCTTCACTGCTGTAGGTCAGCTTTAAAGGGGCAGGGCACTGTGGATGACACTGTTAAAGTGGTATTCCGGTTACCATAAATAATACTTATGTTTTAGACTTAATTCTTAATCTATTATTACCTAATATAAATTTCACATATTCACTGTTCAGTAGTAATAAAACGACCTGTAATTCAGGCCACCCTCAAAAGAAGGACTTAAAAGCCCTGCCCCAGGTCATAAAAGCTATGCCCTTGAACCAGTCACGCAATGCCCCACCCACTCCGCAGCCAACAGGGGTTGAAAAAATGAAGGTAAAAATCAACTTCTGTCAACTGCAGGGATGGGAGAGAGGGTGTGTCACAGTTAAGGGGTATGTGCAGCCCTGAACTCAACCCCACCACTGGCCCTGCCTACTTGCACGGCCCGTCCTAGGCAACGGCGTTCAACTTGACGACAGTCCCTTGCCTAGGTACGTGCTGGGGCGTACAGGGAGGGGAAACAACGAGAGAAAACAATAAACAAAGACAGAACACACAATATAAGAATAATCACCAGACCGAGGTCAAACCAGGAAATCATGTCAAAACCAGAGGAACAAACAGGAGCAAAGTTAAAAAGACGAGCTGAGATCAGAAGCCGAGAGTTAATGAAGCACAAGGGGATGAGATGAGGACGAAGTCAAGATCACTAACCGAAGTCAAAACACAAGTAACAGCAGTTCACAGCAGGTTCTTGGAAATAAGACCAATCACAGGCAACCTGTGGCCAGCAGGCTGCCTGTTTAAATAGGCCGAGCAGATGGGTTAGCATCACGTGACCCAAATCAGAAACCTCAATACTCCTGAGTGCAGACTCATGGGCATCAGTGCTCAGCTCCCCTGCTGCTTGTTGTCCAGGGGATGGAGGACGTCGGCCATGCTTGTGAAGAGTGTGTTGCCGGGTCCTCCCCTCCCCTGGGTTGCTATGAGTACGAGGGCGCTGACTTCCCGTTACAGGGTGACGTTCTTCCTGCAGCTCATGCTCAGACTGCACAGTGCTGCTGTCTGAGAGTGAGCTGTTCAAAAGGACATCCCTGTGTCCATCCAGGCCCTGCGCCGGACGGAGAACAGGGAGTCTGAAAGCTGGACTGTCCAGCCTAAAACCGGATCTCTGGCCACCCTAGGGGCAGGATGATGTGGAGGTCACAGTTAAAGGGGAGGGTGCTGTGGATGTTACTGTTAAGGGGGTAGGCTGCTGTGGAGGTCACGTTAAAAGAGTGGGCACTGTGGAGGTCACTGTTAAGGGAGGAGGGGACTGTGGAGGCCACTATTAAAGGGGCAGCGGGGTACTGTGAGGTCACTGTTAAGGCAGCAGGGTACTGTTAGGTCATGTTAACGGAGCGGGATACTGGTACAGGTCAGTTAAGGGGACTGTAACCTATGGCCAATGTTAAAGGGTGGGTGCTGTAGAGGTCACTGTTAAGGGGACGGGCCTCTGTGGAGGTCACTGTCAAGGGGGTGAGGTGCTGTAGAACTCACTGTTAAAGGGGCAGGCTGCTGAGAAGGTCAAAGTTAAGGGGGTGGGCTGCTGTGGAGGTCCCATTTTAAGGAGACGGGGCACTGTAGGGGAGGGGGGTCAGTGTTAAGGGGCTGTGTAGGTTACTGTTAAGGAGGTCGGGTGCTGTAGAAGTTACTGTCAATATCTTTTAATGACATACACAAACTTTTTTTTTTTTTTCCTTTTATTTTTATTACATAGAAAAAATGAAAACAACAAATGTCCATACAAGATAGCCAGATAAATATACAGATATACATACATCCCCACATTCAGCCCACCCACCACCCCAATACCAAGCCGGGGGGGGGGGGGGAGAAAAAAAAATTAATTTATTTTCCCTAATCCGCTTCTTCCCAGCCACCCCATATCTCTTTCCATTTGTACAGCACATTTATGTCCGCGAAATACACTCTCTCATAGTTCTTAATTTTAGTGACTAATCGATCCAATTCCATAACAGTAGGCGTTATACTACTTCCCCAGTGTCTAACCAGAATGACTCTTGCCAACATTATAATTCGATATATACAAATAAGGGAATACTTCGAAATTTTAGCTGTTATCACAGGGGAGAAAACATTAAAGGGGTTATCCCGCGAATAATGTAAAAAATGAAAATCTGACATCAGATAGTACATGACAACCTCTTTTTAACAAAGTTAGAACCAGCCCTGTACCTCACATGGATCCAGAGATCTCCACATGTATTGTTCTGCTAGATTTATCTAGCTGAAAGCTCAAGGGGAGTGTCTTTTCTGCTGCAGCTCAGGAGGCGTGTCTCAGCTCTACCTATCACAGCTCAGGAGACAGTTAAAATTTGAAACTGAGCATGTGCGGCCTTCTCAGCGAATAGGTCAAAGAAATAAGAACTTAAGTGCTCCTATACAGATACATTTTACTGAATAACTCAGTAACTATACAAAATTTTTAATTACATGCAATTACAAAAGTGTTCAGATCCAGGTGCTGGTTTGAAAACTGTAGAATATTTTTCGTGGGACAACCCCTTTAAGAATCGTATTGTTCAATGTTAGGTCCATCTTAATTTTCAATCTACAAGAAATTAACTTTTCCACCTTTTCCCAATACCCCCTAACTTGTGGACAGTTCCACACCACATGTATAAAGTCAGCATCCAACCCTCCACATTTCACACAAGCTGAGGATTCTTTCAGTTTCATTTTGTGTAACATTTTAGGTGTATAATATAATCTATGCATTAAGTTAAACTGAATCAACCGGTGTCCAGAATTCAGTGACATTCTGGGGACATCCGGAGGCTCGAAACCATTCTTCATCCGAGATATCTAACTCACATCTCCACTGTATTCTACCCGGAGAAGCATCCCCACATGTCAGTTCCTTCAGCACCACTTTATAAAACCAAGAGACCTTATACCTAATACCCATACACCCACATATCCGATCTAAAAAAGAAGGTGTGAATCTAAAAGTTGCCTTATCCTTCGTGCACCTATATGCATTTACTAATTGTAAATATCTAAAATATAAACTCCCCTGTAGTTGAAAGTGCACCTTTAGTTCTTGAAATGTTCTTATATTACCCTTGTGAAATAAGTGTCCCAATTCAAATATCCCTACATCTCTCCATATCCTCCAATCCATGCTTTTACTAAATTCTATCAAGTGTTCATTACCCCAAAGTGGGGCACAGTTCAATGGACCTTTTATCCCCTATATACTCTTCAACATTTTCCAACTTTTCAACAATTTCCTCACTTTCCAGCTCTTACCAAATCTGTCTCTCTCCACTCGACCAGACTCCAATAAATGAAACACATTTTGTAAACCATGAGCCTCATCTACCAGTCCGGTCAAGAAGGGAGAGGACCTCCACTGGCAAAGAGTAAGCAGCTGTGCCGCAAGGAAGTATCCTCTCAAGTTCGGAATGCCCAGTCCCCCCTCCACAATGGACCTCCACAAGTGTTTCTGCTTAACTCTCACCCATTTATACCCCCAAACTAAATAATTGATAATTCTCTCAATTACCTTAAAATATCGGTCCTCAATCCAAACTGGTGATACAATAATAATATATAATAACTGAGGAAGAATTATCATTTTAATAACAGCAATGCGATCCACTTTAGCCATTAGTAACTTTTGCTATATCCCAATCTTCGCTCTTATTTTAGATAATAATGGTGATAGATTCAGGGGAAGAAAATCTTTTGGATCGCTACTAATTTTGAGGCCCAAATATTCCAAGGAGTTCCCCTTCTGTACCACCGGGACCTGCTGACAGGGTATCTCCTCATTCCTGTTCTCATCTACCCATAATAAAGCTGATTTTGCCCAATTGATCTCCAACCCCGAGGATTTCCCGAATCTGCCAACCAATTCCATCAATACTGGCCGTGATCTATACGTATTAGACAAGCACAAAAGAATATCATCAGCGTACATCAGTAATTTATCCTCCGTACCTCGACAACCAAACCCTTCAATCCTCTTCTCTGCCCTTATGGCCATCGCCATTGGTTCCAGATATAGGGCAAATAACATGGGGGAAAGAGGACATCCCTGTCGGGTCCCTCTTCCCAAAGGAAAAGGTTCCGACAAGGCTCCATTTACCCGAATTCTAGCGACAGGGGAGTGATATAAAATCCTTACCCCCTCCAAAAATCCAGTACCAAAACCGAACTTTCTTAAAGCCGAGAACAGGAAGGGCCACTCGACCCTGTCGAACGCCTTAGTGGCATCCAATGACAGGATCGAGCGCCCCCCCCCACCCCCCTTGGCTTCAAGGTTCTCAAATAAACTATCTACATTCCCCTTAATCTGCCTCCCCGGAATGAACCCTGCCTGATCGATGTGAACTAGGGAGCCAATCACCCCACCCAGCCTTCTGGCCATAACCTTAGCTAGTATTTTAACATCTGTATTCAATAGGGAAATAGGCCTGTAGGACTCCCTATCAAGACCATTTTTCCCTTTTTTAAGAATTAGTGTTATAATTGCCTCCCTCATCGAACCAGGCAGGGCCCCACTCCGCAGTGAATGGTTGTAAACTGCCAACAATTTTGGGAACAAACATCTACCAAACCTTCTGTACAGCTCGAAAGGGAAGCCATCTGAACCCGGGCAAGTATTGCCCGTGATCGACTTTAAAGCTTCCACCAACTCCTGCTCAAGTAGGGGTGCATCCAATCTATCCCGTTCTGGGTCTGTCAAAACCGGAAAATGGAGCTCCTCCAAGCAAGCGGGGGGAGAAATATATTCTTCACTAGAGATTCCGGATTTATAAACTTCAACATAATACTGCCTAAATACTTCCCCGATCTCATAAGAATCCGTTACTTCTGATCCATCCACCGTTAGCAAGCGGTCTATTCTACTCCGGCCAGTTTGACTATGTATCACACCCGCAAGTAGCTTCCCGGGCTTCCCACTCTCACAAAAATACTTCTGACCGGAAAAGAATATCCGCTGCTCAGCTTTATCACGCAGGAACTCCTGGTAATTCCTGTCTGCGACTTGGAACTTATCATAACTAATAGGGGTGCTATCCTCTATATAACTTACTTCCGCCTGTCTCCGAATTTCCATTAATTCCGCCTCCTTTTTCCCAAAAGCCCGCCTGGCCGCGCCAATGTTCCTGACAAGTACCCCCCTAAGATATGCCTTAAGAGCATCCCATACTATATCTCTTGGGGCAGTATCAAGATTTAAATCCCAAAATTCCTGGATACTCCTTTCAATCTCATCTCCATCCAGGACAGACAACCAATGCGGGTTAAGCCTAAATGGCCTCCCACTCCTCAATCTAACCTTACCAGGACACAAATCTACAACCATTAAGCAATGGTCGGACATACTCCCAGCCTTATATTGTACATCGCTAATCAGATCCATACAATTTTCACTTGCCAGCGCCAAATCTATCCTGGAAAGAGACGAATGAGTTCGGGAGAAACAGGAAAAACACTTACGCTTGGGGTTCCTTATCCTCCATACATCTACCAACCCAGTCTCCAAAGCGAATTTCCCCAACGGGGTACTCAACCCACTAACAATCTTTCTCCCCTAAGTCTATCCATGGGAGGATCCATAACACAATTAAAGTCCCCGGTGACCAAAATTGGAACAGACTCATACCTGCCACTAAACTCCATCAGCGCGACCAAAACTTCAGGGGAAAAAGGAGGCGGAATATAGACAAAGGCCAATATACAAAGGACCTGCTCCAATTTACCATACCAAAATATATACACACACAAACATTAAATGAAATAGATGAAATATACCCAGGCAAAGCCAGGTCCTTCTGCTAGTCTAATATAAAAAAGTTAAGTGTACGAGTGTGTGTATGTATGTATGTCCGCTAATCCGCACCGTCACATTTACAATCACAATATTTGGCACACAGGTACATCAGGTGTCTGGGAAGGTTTTAGACCGGGTCTCAGCTCTTTAGGACATACCGTTCCTGAGATATTCCCAAAAAATGCAAATATGGCACATCACATGACCTACATTAGCCAATAGAAGCCTGCGGGTCTTTCTCTTCATATTCCAACTGCCATACACACTGTCACATGTCCCTTATCAGCCAGTAGGAGCTCGCAGGTCCTTAGTCTCCACAGGCACACAGTTTTACATCAGGTTTCCATAACAACTCAGCCATTTTCCTTCACTGCTGTAGGTGCAGGGCGCTGTGGATGACACTATTAAGGGAGCGGAGTGCTGTGGAGGTCACAGGATTTAAAAACCCTGCCCCCGGGTCTCACTAAGCCACGCCCATGGCCCAGTTAGGCCATGCCTCCTTACACTCCGACAGAGATTGAAAAAAATGAAGTTAAAAATCAACTTCTGTCAGCTGCAGGGGTGGGAGGGTGACTTTCTCCCTGCAGATCATGCTCAGACAGCACAGTGCTGCTGTCTGAGAGTGAGCTGTTCAAAAGGACATTCCTGTGTAGGTCCAGGCCCTGCGCTGGATGGAGGACAGGGAGTCTGAAAGCCAGACTGTCAAGCCTAAAACCGGACCTCTGGCCACCGTAGGGGCGGGCTGCTGTGGAGGTCATAGTTAAGTGCATGGTCCACTATGGAGGTCAGTGTTAAGGGGAATATTGCTGTAGAGGCCACTGTTAAGTGGGCGGGGTGATGTGGAAATTACGGTTAAGGTACTTTGGAGGTGACCCATAAAGTGGTGGCTGCTGTGGAGGTCACTGTTAAAGGGGAAGGTGTTGTGGAGGTCACTGTCAAGGGGGTGGGGTGCTGTGGAACTCACTGTTAAAGGGGCAGGCTGCTGTGAAGATCAAAGTTAAGGGGTCAGGCTGCTGTTCAGGTCCCATTTTAAGGAGACGGGGCACTGACGGGGTCAGTGTTAAGACGTGGGGGGCTGTGGAGGTCACTGTTAAGGGGGCAGGATGTTGTAGATGTCACTGTTATAGTGGATACTGTCGATATCTTTTAACGACACACAGAAACATTAAATGAAATAGATTAAATATACCCTTGGAAAGCTGGGTCTTTCAGCTAGTACTGTATATATATATGGAAAAAAGGATGCAAATGCCTAGTATACTATACTTTTCCATCCTGCATAGTCCAGTAAAAACATATATATGTTAACCCTGGAATGATATGCGAACATGGCACCTGTTCACACATGCAGCGGGCATCATGGCTGGCAGGTAATCTGCTGTTTCAAACAGCAGAGACCTGCGGCTAATTACTAAATAATTATTGAAGGCAGCACCGAATACCTCTCAGACCAATTGTGGAATGCAACAGCCTGTCCAAGACCCCCGAACCATCCAGGTCTTCAGTATAGTATCCAAAAAATTAGTTGACTGCAACATCTCCACAAAAATTATGTTTATTCCTCAAAAAATCATAATGAACATGTGCAAAAACGTGCCAATAAAGTGCAACGTTTCGGTTACATAGTAACCTTTATCAAGCATGCATATGAAGTGAACAAGGATATATATAGTACCTATCGTACCACCCATATCCTAATTAACCAATCCTCTATAAAAAAAATGTTTCTCACACCTCCTATTAATTAAAATCAGCCAATGGTTCCTCTATACACAGTGATTGTCATCATCCTAGACCAAACTGTGGTGTTCACAACGGTGTGTCAACATGAGAGGCGGCAACAGGTAATCTTACCTTTCTAACTAACTCACATGTATTACTCTATGCGTCATCACATCATGTGGTATTATGCCGATCATGTAACTAGAAAGCACACGCCCACAAGACCAACTGCGCACGCACAGCTCATGTAGCATCCCCATCTCCATGGAGATCTACTCCGCTATGCAGCGCAGGGCTAGAGAGGACTACTGACAGCAGCCAACTCCGCTCTGCGTTCGGATACTCCGGTCCTATTTGGGCTGTGTCTATATGATGGTCAAGAGGCCCAGAGGACTAAGCCAGAACAACCGCACAGGAGGCAATCCATGTGACTCGTTACCTACCTGCCGCTATCTGCAGCTACAGATCAGAACCCCAATCTAGGATCCTGTTCCATGCCGCAATCCGGCCCTCCGGTCCAAATGAGGCCATATAACCCTAAACACCCCTAATATTAAAATATTTTTCAAAATTTCCAATAATGGTATCAATAAAAACTATAGATTGTCCCGCAAAAATCAGCCCGTACACAGCTCAGTAGACAAAAGTATAAAAAAGTTACGGGGGTCAGAATATGACATTTTTTTTCAAAGTTTAAATTTATTTTTACACTATTTAGACATACAAAATCTATACACATGGGGTATCGTTTTAATCGTACTTACTCAGAGAATGAAGGGCATTGGTCAATTTTGCCGCAAACGAAATGCCGTCGGAAAAAAAAACTAAAACTGTGGAATTGAGGTTTTTTTTCAATTCCACCCCATTTGGAATTTTTCTACTGCTACAACTTGTCCCACAAAATATAAGCCCTCATACAGATTTGTGAACGGAAATATAAAAAAAGTTATGGCTCAAGGAAGATAGGGAAGAAAAATGAAAACGCAAAAACGAAAAAAGTGAAAGAGTTGAACGGATGTTTGTTTTACAATGGAATGGAAGCCTATGGTGACGAATGCCACTGTATGAAGCCTGTCTGAGGCAACTGTGTAATGTATAAGTCATGTGTATATGCTGAACCTGGGGCAAAAATCTGATGTACGGGTAAACACTACCTATGGGTCAGTTCACACTGAGTTTATTGGCGCTGATTGTAAAGACTTTCTGCTGCAAAATCATCTCCATAAAATGTCTCAAAACAGCCTTCCATTTCCTTTAATGCAGCACTTTTTTTTTTTACACATGTACAAAAGAAATGTGGAAAAAAATGCAGTATGCCCTATCTTGAAGCAGAATCAGCGCTGAATCTCCTATTAAAATTAATAGGAAACAGAAAAAAGCTCCATGTAAGTCCATATGGTTTTGTGCATTCTCTGTGCATTATTTTTGCACAGATCTTGCTTCAAAAACCTCAAGCTGAAAATTCATATTTGAAAACTGCAGCAAAAACATGTGAAATACTGCACTTAAAAACATGCATTTTTTCACACTGAAATAAAATGTTGATTTCTGCACTGATTTTTTAAGCATGTTGTGTAAATTGGGCCTAAGACTGGCATCAGTGGCGTCTCTATCAGGGAAGCAGGAGAAACAGATGCTTGGCAGTGGCCTGGTTATACCTGATTTATAGCGATTTGTGGCCAATTAATTAGTAACAAATTGAATATCTTGTGGAATTTCTCTCACTAGTGGGAAAAATGTTTGAGGGCCTTCTACAAGACTACAGGATTATGTAACTGACAATAATATAATAAGTGATAGCCAACATGGTTTTACTACAGAAGCTGTCAAACTAACCTGATTTGTTTTTATGAGGAGGTGAGTAGAAGTCTGGACAGAGGGAAGTCTGTCGATATTGTGTTTTTGGACTTTGCTAAGACGTTCAATACTGTCCCGCACAGACGACTAATGGGTAAATTGAGGTTTATTGGTTTAGAAAATATAATGTGTAATTGGATTTAAAATTGGTTTCACGATAGTATCCAAAGGGTTGTGGTCAATAATTCCTACTCTGAATGGTCCCCAGTCATTAGAGGTGTACCCCAAGGTTCAATGCTGAGTCTATTATTACTTACCTTATTTACTAATGACTAGTGATGAGCGAACACCGCGTGTGCTCGAGCGCCATTCTCGAGTCTCCTCCACGCACGCTAATTTGCTAAGGTGCTGGCATTCACTGTAATGCCAGTAGCCATGTTAGCTACAGGCATTACAGTGATTGACTGGCTGGGAACGCGTCATCGGGTGCTATAAAGCGACCGGATCATACTGAGCAGGGAGAGCTGCTGCAAGGAGGGACAGATAGTGTAGGGAGAGAAGAATGCTAGGCAGGGATAGAATTTCAGTTTCAAAGACCTAAAAGCCCTTTTATGGGCTATTATATCTTGCTGGCCAACTTTTTATTTTTGGGGGTGTTAAAAATAGCGCTAGGTGGCCTGCCATTAACGCCACCTGTGCAGCTGCTGCATGCTGTATGATACTCTCTATATACTATATACCTGACATCCTTTGCTATTATTTCTGCTGTTAAGCCTGCAGTACCTCTTTTGCGTCTTGCTGTATAACATTTGCGCAAGGAGGGACTTGTGTAGGGATAGGATTTGGCTAGGCAGGGCTAGTATTTCTGTTCAAAAGTCACAAAAGTCCATTGTTACATTTGGCTGCATTTTTTAAAAAATTTTGGGGCAAAAAGAACGCAAGTGTGCCGGACGCTAATACCACATGCACAGCGTGTGTATTAGAACCTTTTAAAACTCTATATACCTGACATCCGTTGGTATTTTTTCTACCGTTAATTTAGGCCGCAGTTCCTCATTTGCGCCTGCTATATAACATTTGCGCAAGGAGGCACATATACTGTAGGGATGGGATTTGGCTAGGCAGGGCTAGTAGTTCTGTTCAAAAGTCACAAAAGTCCATTGTTATATCTGGCTGCATTTTTTTTTCTTTTGGGGTAAAAAGAACGCAAGTGTGCCTGACACTAATACCACGTGCACAGAGTGTGCATTAGAACCGTTCTGTAGTCTATACACCTGACATCCGTTGCTATTTTTTGTACCGTTAATTAAGGCTGCAGTTCCTCACCTGCATCTGCAGTATAACTTGAGCAAGGAGGGACCTATACTGTAGGGATAGGATTTGGCTAAGTATGGCTAGTGTTTCTGTTCAAAAGACACAAAAGTCCATTGTTATATCTGGCTGCATTTTTTTTCTTTTGGGGCAAAAAGAACGCAAGTGTGTCCTGACACTACCAGTACGTGCACAGCGTGTGTATTAGAACCTTTCAAAAGTCTATATACCTGACATCCCTTGGTATTTTTTCTACCGTTTATTTAGGCCGCAGTTCCTCATTTGAGGCTGGTCTATAACGTTTGCGCATTCTAAATATTTGACATTTGGTGAAATTTTTCTGATCATACACTTAATAAAAATCTGCACTACTGTACTTGTGACAAAGTTGCATATATACTATACAATATGCGCAAGGCGAGCAGAAAGGGACGGGGAAGTGGGCGTGCTGCTGATGGTGAACGCAGAGGCGATGGCTCTGGGCGCTGTGAAACTGTGCCTGCTGGCAGAGCCCAAGAAACAAAGTCATCCAAAACTCCTAGCTTCATGTCTCAGTTTGGAGGGCGGCGCAAGACAGGTTCTTGTTAGGTCAACATGTCAGGAGGACCAGAGTGAGGTTAATTTTTTCAGGTTAAAAAATTAGGGGTCAGAGCCTGCTGGTGAACCTCTTAAATATTTAAAGGCGTGGGCAGCCTAATAAGCAGTTTGATATGTTGGAGGAAGAGGACCAGAAGAGGAAGGGGTTCATGGAAATACAGTGTATTCAATACACCTCAAAAGCCACATTTAAAGTTCCTTTATGTTCAGCCACTTTCCTCTGGTGGGGTAGCGAAGTCAGGGGCAATCCAGGCCTTGTTCATTTTGATTAGCGTCAACCTGTCAGCATTTTTAGTTAACTGGCGGATGTGCTCAGCAGTTATTATGCCCCCAGCGGCACTAAATAACCGCTCCGAAAAAACCGCTGGCGGCAGAGCATGCCAGCACCTAAAAGGCGTAGAACGCCAGTTCGTGCCATGTGTCCAGCTTAGACACCCAATATTTATAAGGCACAGAGGGATCGCTGAGGACATTGACATTGTTAGCTAGGTAATCCTTTACCATTTTACTAAACTTTTCCACATGCAGCGCTGTCCGTCTTTATTGTGAGCAGGTAGAGTTCCAGCGCGTGCTCAGGTCGCACAACAGTCAGTGAGCTGGCAAGAGTAAGCGCTGCTGCAGCATTGCCAGACTGGCGGAAGCTATAGGTGACTTTCGGAAATGGGCACCTCCACCAGCAGCTCAGGCAAATTGGTATAGGTTTTGAGAAACCGCTGTTCAGCCACTTTTATGTTCAGCCACTTTCCTCTGGTGGGGTAGCGAAGTCAGGGGCAATCCAGGCCTTGTTCATTTTGATTAGCGTCAACCTGTCAGCATTTTTAGTTAACTGGCGGATGTGCTCAGCAGTTATTATGCCCCCAGCGGCACTAAATAACCGCTCCGAAAAAAACGCTGGCGGCAGAGCATGCCAGCACCTAAAAGGCGTAGAACGCCAGTTCGTGCCATGTGTCCAGCTTAGACACCCAATATTTATAAGGCACAGAGGGATCGCTGAGGACATTGACATTGTTAGCTAGGTAATTCTTTACCATTTTACAAAACTTTTCCCTGCTAGTTGTGACTCTAGGCCGCTTATCAGAACCTTTTTCCACATGCAGCGCTGTCCGTCTTTATTGTGAGCAGGTAGAGTTCCAGCGCGTGCTCAGGTCGCACAGCAGTCAGTGAGCTGGCAAGAGTAAGCGCTGCTGCAGCATTGCCAGACTGGCGGAAGCTATAGGTGACTTTCGGAAATGGGCACCTCCACCAGCAGCTCAGGCAAATTGGTATAGGTTTTGAGAAACCGCTGAACCACTAAGTTGAAGCCGTTGTTTGGCCTGAGGGAGACTGCTGTTCGTCTTTCCTGTTGGAGGAACAGGTAGACTCATTCCTGTCATTAGTTACAGGGTCCTATAGGGTCAGTTTGGTTTAGGTTCCTGTGTATGAACTCGCCTACTTTTGAGGCCTGTTCATACTGGTAGTCAATCAGGATTAGAGTCATGGTTTCCTGTCCATCTACCTTCCTTAGTTTCCAGGGCTAATCTTCTTTCCCTTCTACGCTCTGTGTGGTTTTCCCCTCACACCTGAGCGTGACAGTATGTGTGTGAGCTTGCCGAGCTCCAAAGCCGTTACCAAGTTGCGGCCATTATCAGACACAACCACGCCTGGTTGTAGGTTGAGTGGCCAGAGCCACAGCTCAGCCCGGTCCCTTATACCCTGCCACAGCACTGTGGCGGTGTGTTGTTTGTCACCTAAGCAAATAAGTTTCAGCACAGCCTGTTGCCGCTTCCCCACCGCTGTGCTAAACTGCTTCCAGCTACTGACTGAAGTCTGACTGGTGCTGCAAGATGAGAATTCCTAGATGGAAGTGGTGGAGGAGAAGGAGAGGTTTCAGCCGCTAATGTAGGTGGTGGCAGAAATCCTGATGGAAGTAGGGCCCGCAATCCTTTGTGTCGGTAGCACCTGTGCCATCCCAGGGTACGACTCGCTCCCAGCCTCCACAATGTTCACCCAGTGTGCCATCAGGGAAATGTAGCGTCCCTGGCCAGAAGCACTTGTCCATGTGTCAGTCGTTAAGTGGACCTTCCCAGTAACTGCATTGGTCAGGGCACGGGTTATGTTACAGGAAACATGCTGGTGTAAGGTGGTGAGGGCACACCTGCAAAAATAGTGGCGGCTAGGTACTGAGTAACGTGGGAGAGCCGCCGCCATCAGACTGCGAAAAGCCTCAGTGTTCACAAGCCTAAACAGCAACATTTACAGCAACAGCAATTTGCAAAGGTGTGCATTTAGTGCTATGGCCTGTGGGTGGGTGGCTGAGTATTTAAGCTTTCGTTCAAAGGCCTGGGGTATGGACATCTGTACGCTGCGCTGGGACACAGAAGTGAATGTGCTCGCTGATGGTGCTTGCGAGGGTCCAGGTGCAGAGCGGGAGTCATCTGGGTCTGCATCTTGGCTAGCACGTAACACAGGGAAAAAAGGAGGCAGTGGTGTGACCCGTAGACACTGATTGAGGATCCAGGCGTTTGGCCCACCTATTAGGGTGCTTTGCTGCCATGAAGATCATGCTGGTGGTGGTCATGTTGCTAGTGTTCATGCCCCTGCTCATTTTGGTACGGCACAGGTTGCAAATGACAATTCTTTTATCGTTCATACTTATTGGTGTGGCCTGCCTTCTCCCTTTTGCCACCCCACCACCTCTTACAGCCAGTTGCGGTGCTGCGCATCTCTCCCTCTCTGTACTGCTGTCCTCGCTCAGCTTGCCTCCTTCCCATGTTGGGCCAGTGATTTCATCGTCCACTACTTCCTCTTCAGGAAGGAATTTTTTCCCTTAAAGTGAGGAATATTGGCTTCTACCTCACAGGGGTTTTTTGCCTTCCTCTGGATCACTTGATCATCCTGACAAGTTGACGTTCAGTGCTGCTGACACTCAAAAACATTTGGGGTGAGGGTTTGCTGCTGATCTGACCGTCTAAAACATTAGGGGAGAGTGCCTGCTGCTGAGCTGACCGTGTAAAACATTCAGGGCAAGTGCCTGCTGCTGATCTGACAGTGTAAAACATTAGGGGTGAAGGCGTGCTGCTACTTGCGCTTTACGTACAAGTAAATGTATATTTTTCTAACAATATTTCCTGTAAAATCGATGTTATCTTGGGTTTGGGGGGGGGGTATTTTTGTCATTCCATAAAAGTGGCGTAATAGTCAGACATCATCGTTAATAGCAGCGACTTCGGTATCCAAGATGCATCCAGACATCCTCCCCATGATGTTCCCTAACCATTTCAGTGGTGTTTCCACCATTTTCTGACGTTTCCCTATGGACCAGACACCCTCGCCTCTGCAGAGCAGGGGTGCCCGGTCTTCTCCCATTGACTTCCATTGTGCTCAGGTGCTCGGCCGAGCACCCGAGCACCACCTAGTGTTCGGCCAGAGCACCCGAGCACTACCGATCATCACTATTAATGACCGAGGATGAGATTAATAGTGCTGTTTCTATTCTTGCAGATGACACCAAACTTTGTAATACAGTCCAGTCTATGGAAGATGTTAATAAGTTACAAGCTGACTTGGACAAACTTACTATTCGGGCTTCCACTTGGCAAATGAGGTTCAATATAGTTATGCAATTGGGGGCTAATAATCTGCATGCAGCATATGCCCTAGGGGGAGTAAAACTGGGAGAGTCACTGGTTGGGCAGGATCTAGGTGTATTAGTAGATCATATACTAAATAGCAGCATGCAATGCCAGTCAGCTGCCTCTAAAGCCAACAGAATTTTGTCTTGTATAAAAAAAGGTATAGACTTACAGGACAGGGATGCAATATTGCCACTATACAAAGCATTGGTGCTGCCTCACCTGGAGTACACTGTTCAGTTCTGGACACCAGTCCATAAAAAGGATGCCCTGGAGTTAGAAAAAGTACAAAGGAGAGCAACTAAACTCACAAAGAGCCTGGAAGATCTTAATTAAATGAAATGAAATTGTTTAGCCTTGAAAAAAGATGTCTAAGGGCATACATGATTAACCTGTACAATTATATAAATGGATCATACAAAAAATATCAAGGGAAGCTATTCTGTGTTAAACACCCCCCAAAAAAACAGAGGCCACTCTCTATGTCTGGAGAAAAAAAAAGATTCAATCATAAGAAGTGACAAGCATTCTTTACAGTGAGGCCTCTTTCACACTGGCGTCACGGATTCAGTCCGGATGCGTTCCGGAAAATCCGCACGCAACGTACGTTCGTTCAGTTTTTTCCGCGCGAGTGCGAAGCGTTTTAATGCGTTTTTCACACGCGTGATAAAAAACTGAATGTTTACAAACAACATCTCTTAGCAACCATCAGTGAATCACGCATTGCATCCGCACTTGCGTGCGGATGCAATGCGTTATTCACGCAGCCCCATTCACTTCAATGGGGCCAGGGCTGCGTGAAAAACGCAGAATATAGAACATGCTGCGATTTTCAAACAACGGCGAACTGATGCGTGAAAAAAATCACCCATGTGAAAAGCCCCATTGAAATAAATGGGTCAGGATTCAGTGCGGGTGCAATGCGTTCGCATCACGCATTGCACCCGCGCGGAAATCTCGCCCGTGTGAAAGGGGCCTAAGGGCTGTGAATCTCTGGAATAGACTGCAACAGGAGCTGGTCACAGCAAATACAGTAGATGGCTTCAGAAAAGGTTTACATGACTTTTTAATTCAAAGTAACATTGAGACTTATGACAATTTATAGAAAATGTGTTCAACACACCCTTTCCCTTTGGCCCAACCCCTTTTTAAAAGGAAGATGGACATTGATCCAGGGATTTGTCCTGTCGATCAGTATAGCAGGATTACAGGTTGGAGTTGATGGACCTTTGTCTTTTTCCAACCTTAAAGGGAACCTGTCATCTCCGAAACACCCCCTGAACTAGAGTAAGCGTTGTACAGTGTAAGTGATGCTGAATCCAAATATGCAAGTTTTATCTTCATACTCACTTCCATTCCAACACTGTGCTCCCACAAACTAGCAGTAAAATGCATTGACAGGACTCTTCTTTGAGTCCTCTCCATTATGTGAGTGAGCACCGGAGTCCAGTGAGTGCATTTTACGAGAGGGAGAATTTTTATAGGCTCATACACAACAATATGCTACGAAATAAGCCAAGGGAGTATCCAATAGTTCAATTAAATAATTCTCAACGTTTATTAATAACTCATTACAATCTATATTCCATTGAAAACATATGTAGATAATGGAGACCCAATTTATTGCCACTCGCCAATAATTGCATAGCCTAAACACGTTAATCATCACAATTGCCCAGTAGGTTACATAACATTATTGCACTTTGCCCTTAAAGAAAAACTCCCGACAACAATTTTATTCCATGTCCTGCTAGAAATGTACATGATGTAATCTGTAGTGAATGTCATTTTTTACCATTGTCTGAATTTTTGACTTCTATCATCCTGAAGTTTCTTATCTGTGTCATGTGACCAGCAATTAGACCCACCAACTCACACACAGACTTATGTGTGGACAGGAAGTCTAATTCTCTATGTATTCCTATGAGACTGAAAGTGAGGCTCCCATAGGAATGAATAGAGCAGTTACTGGCTTTCTGTCCTGGGTCAGTTGGAGGTCAGGGAGTTGGTCACATGACCCAGCTACAATAAGAAGAGAGGTTTTTACTCACAGAAACAATCACTGATAAGAAAATGACATTCACTACAGATTATATCATGCACCTTTCTAACAGGTCAGAGAATACAATTTTTTGCGGGAGTTCTTCTTTAAATATGTAAATAACATGAATCATCCACAACGGGGAATTTTTTAAGCTAATATGCAGCCTGTCTAATATCCAGCCTCTCTGATCAGTAACTGGCATACAATACAGCATATCTATTACATACTAACTACTGGGCACAAAACCATTATCAACATAAAGTTAACATAACATACCCAAAGATGGCTGTGGCGTATCCCTTCGATGCGTGTTTCGCGTATAGCTTCCTCAGGAAAGGACACATGGGGAATGGATTGTTTACTATTTAAAGAGCCATCCACCACACCAATGGGTATGGAGATTTACTATCACGCGGAACATGCAGCTGCGATCAGAATGTGCGGCGCTGGATCACGTGCGGAACATCCACGTGACTTCCGCTTCCGCCCGTCGGCCAAAGCTCAGGCTGGTGAGGGCAAACCTACCCAAACGTTGTTTGAGCGGCTGACATCACAGCTGGCGCTTCCTTGGCAGCCGGCCAAAGCGTAGTGGACACCGAAACAAATCAAGCGCCTCTGACCCCCCGGCACAGAGAAACAACCGAAGATTTAAAATGGGAAACACTGCCTCACAAACCAATCCATATTATATCTGGATATGTGTTAACATATCCTAAAGGGGCCATACTCACTCCTAATAAAGTGCTGCGTGCATAAAGTGCTACTACTAAACCATGATTATACCACAATCATCTATATATACAGTGTGTATATATATATATATATATATATATATATATATATATATTAACATATGCATATTATACAAGAAGTGCAGAATACTACATACATAATAACAATTAAACTAAAATTATATACAGTGAATAGATACCCATTGACATGAATAAAGTGCCAAATGCATAAATACTAGAGATGAGCGAGTAGTGAAATATTCGAGAGTTCGAAATTCGATTCGAATAGACCGCGAAATTCGACTATTCGACCGAATATCGAATCCCATTAAAGTCTATGGGAAAAAAATGCTCGCCACTTGGAAATCTCAATTCGACCACTTGGAGGTCACCAAGTCCACCCTGAAACCTCAGAAAAGGATGCCAACACTGCTGGAATGCAACTGGGACAGCAGGGGAAGCATGTCTGGGTGCATATAACGCGCCCAAGTCGCACTA
>ONZH01007143.1:0-14274 GCA_900303285.1 Rhinella marina
TTGAAGGAGGAGGAGGAGGAAATGGAGAGTCAGGCCAGTGAGGAGAGGGAATTCTTGCGTGTTGGGACTCTGGCGTACATGGGCAGACTTCATGTTAGGCTGCCTATCCCGTGATCCTCGCGTTAGAAGAATTTTTTCAAACACCGATTACTGGGTGTTCACTCTCCTGGGAACCAACGGTACAAGCAGAACCTTTCCACTCTCATCCCTGCAGAGGAAAGGAGTATGAGAGTGAATAGATATCAAACAGGCCCTGGTGCAACAAGCTGAAACAATTCTTCCCATCTGATGCTGCTAGAGGCAGAGGGCATGGTTCTGTGGGCCAAGTAGCGGGGGAGAGGAGCCGAGCAGGCAGCTTGTCCCAGCACTGGGCAGGGGGAACGCTTTCCAAGGCCTTTGCCAGTTTTTATGTCACCCCAGCAAGACACTGTCACCTTGTCCCCAGTCTAGGCAGAGTAGGGGGGAGCTGTACAGAAAGATGGTGAGGCAGTACCTAGCTTACCATACCAACGTCCGTAAGCGATCACTCTGCTCCATACAACTACTGGGTTTCCAAAGCTGGACACGTGGCCTGAACTGGCCGCTGTACGCCTGGAGGTGCTGGCCTGCCTGCCGCTAGCGTACTGTCAGAGCGGGTATTCCAGTGCAGCTGTGGCGTCATCTCCGATAAGCGTACACGCCTGTCAACTGACAGCGCTGACAGGCTGGACGCTTATTTAAAATGAACAAAGCCTGGATTTCACTGGAATTCAAATCTCCTCCGGGGGAAAGCAGCTAAAGATTAACATTACTTATGTATCCGATTCCTCTTCTCTACTCCTCCTACTCCTCCTCCTCCATGTTGTCTTTGCCTAACGCTGACTAAAAAACGCCATTTTTTAGAGGTCCAACTGGCACTCTTTTACCACAATTTTTCAGGAGGGCCCCCTACAGGCCCTCTCTTCAAAAATTTTTACGGAGGTCCACCTTCAGGCCCTCTGTCTAAACAATTTTTCCGGAGGTCCACCTACAGGCGCTCTCTTCAAACAATTTTTCCGGAGGTCCACCTACAGGCCCTCTCTCCAAACAATTTTTCCAGAGGTCCACCTACAGGCCCTCTCTCCAAACAATTTTTCCGGAGGTCCACCTACAGGCCCTCTCTTCAAAAATTTTTCCGGAGGTCCACCTACAGGCCTTCTCTCCAGTTCTAGTTTACAGTTTTATTTGCGCAAACTGCGTAATTTTTTTTTTTTGGGATAGGTGTGAAAAATAATATTACCTGCATATCTGTATTGCCCAACACTTGATACGGTAGCAACAAGAAGACCAAACACATGCTGCCCACAGGGTTCTGCAAATTCCTTGTCCACAATGTCAAGGAGCTCGAGGTTCTGTTGATGAGCAACAAGTCCTTCTGTGCAGAAATCGCCCACAACGTCTCCTCAAAGAACCGAAAGACTATTGTGGAGAGAGCTGCACAGCTCGCCATCAAAGTGACGAACCCCAACGCCAGACTGCGCAGAGAAGATAACGAATAAATATCTCTGTGGTTATTTGTGCTAAATAAAAGTTAAATAAACACAAAAAAAAAATTGATCTATTCTTGTGCCTGATCCACCCAAGTTGAATCTGTCCCATCATGAGAAAGTCCCCCCAAGGAGTACCCACTGTAACTTGCTTCCCATACAACTACCTCACCCCCCGACACCTGTGTCTTGCCATTGTCCACCACCTCCTCAGACAACACTGGTAAATCCCCACTGTCAGCACACGGAGACTGCAAAAGGTCTTGCGAATTGGGGCAGAGAATGCTCTGGGCTAGCACATCAGAGAAGGGGTGACTA
Organism: Rhinella marina; assembly: GCA_900303285.1. NCBI lineage: Eukaryota > Metazoa > Chordata > Amphibia > Anura > Bufonidae > Rhinella > Rhinella marina. Next base: position 1,824 of record ONZH01007143.1, read on the forward strand.
TGGGGTTCCAGGGAGTACGTGACCACATGCAATGTCCATCTAAAAAGTCATGCCACACTTGATCGAGCTCATAATTGACAATTGTACCGGTTGATGCTAAATTTTTAAGTTGGGGTCCTGCATCGTCATTCTAACTACATCCGGCAGTTGTCACCACCTCACACGCTAGCCCAGGGGGGCACTCCTCTGGCTCTTCCAGCTCAACCTCCTTCCCCCCAGCCTGCCCCCCCAACCTACAGGCCCTCTCTCCAAACAATTTACGTCTTTTTCCTATCTTTCTCTCTCTCCAAACTATTTTTCCGGATAGGTGCCATATACGGTATTAAACTGAGTAGTTCATACATAGAACACATACCACACTTGATCTATACCAGGGGTGCACAGCCTGCGGCCCGGGGGCCACATGCGGCCCTTGATACCATTCTGTGTGGCCCCATCCATCTGGTAACAGACATGTATGTCCATGTTTTGTGGCTGCTCACATGCATTTTTCATGTATTTCTCCCATTAGATGGGACTCCTGGAACTGTAACTAAACAATTAATGGTATACACTGTGTGTTCAATCTGCCATAAATACAGTATTTCAGTTGTTAATACCCCTTTAAATTTTATTTTCGGCCCTTGACGCTGGTTCAGTCGGACAATGTGGCCCCCACCCAGAAAACGTTGTGCACCCCTGATCTATACTGAACGTCACTTTTAAAAATACATCATTTTCCTCTCTTTCTCTCATTTGTCTGGGTTGCAATTAGGAAGACCAAGTCTGCCTAATCTAATAGTTTCCGTGTAATTGCTCCATACTGCACGTCTTTTTCCTCTCTTTCTCTCTCTCCAAACTATTTTTCCGGATAGGTGCCGTATACGGTATTAAACTCAGAAGAATACATACCGTACCGGTTGATGCTACAGCTTTTCCAAATCCATCCGGGTGTTCTCACCACCACACACGCTAGCCCAGGGGGCACGCCTCTGGCTCTTCCAGCTCAACCTCCTTCCTCCCAGCCTGCCCCCCAACTACAGGCCCTCTCTCCAAACAATTTACCTGGATAGGGGACGTATTAGATATTGTACTGATTTTTTTTTGGTTCTTCTTTTAATTGCCTCCTGACCTGTGATAGGCAGCGCATGGACACGTCCCCTTAGCTGCAGTAGGTAAGACACTCCCCTGGCCGGAGCAAGCTCTTTTTACTTTTCCGTGTTCGAAAAATCCTTGAAATATATGGTCCCAAGATAGGAGACGTATACGATTTTAAACTGAGAAGAATCGATACCACACATGCCCCACTAGGAGAATTTGGGGTAATGGTGGGATTAGGCAGCCTCAGAGGCATCCATGCATGCTGCCCCTGCTGTTTCCTGTCCATTTCCGTTGTGTTTCCATCATTTTCTGAGGTTTCCAGGTTTTCACCCAGCCTTCCCTAGGCAGAGCCTTGGTCCCCTGCAAAAAATGCTTGAGTCTCCCATTGACTTCAATGGGGTTTGCTATTCGAAACGTGCACCCGAGCATCGGGAAAAGTTTGACTTGAATAACGAGCACCCGAGCATTTTAGTGCTCGCTCATCTCTAATTATTATAGTTATCATATATGACACTTGAAAGTGGTCATTATATATGGATGACTGCATGTTTTCATCCTCACTATCGAGGTTGGCTCACCCAACCTAAGTGCCTCTCCCCTTTGCTCTCCCCCCTCTTTTCTTGTTCCCATTTCGATTCTGCACTATCCTTCTACGACTCCTCCGTTATGTCCCATAAGAATCTTACTGGTACCAGACTGCATCTTGACTAGACCATGCTGGTACTGTCAACTGCTTGTACTAGGGTGTGATGTGACGGTTTATTCACATTTCCCCCCACACATACAATACAGTATGTTTTCATTCTGGTTCAACGGCCACTATTTCTTCATATGGTTATTATGTTTTGTTAGTTTTACTTATTTCTCTGTTGTTAGTTTCATTTTCACAGGTCTTTCACAGTCTAGGTGCTTTGGAGAATGGTGGGCTGTGTCTCTGGAGGCTGAGTATCATTTTCAGATTTTATCCTTTAAATTTTTAGGGCTATGCCCTCTGTTCTTACACTCACTATTATGACTAAGATATGTGTCACCTCTTTTAATGTGTGAGGCTTCCACTCCCCCTCAAAGAGATGTCAGATATTCTCATATCTTAAATCCCAGAAGTGCTCGGTGGTCATGCTACAAGTTTACACTTCAAGTTTAATAAGTACCAAACCTTGCTCACGCCTTGTTTTCTCAATGGTTTCATTGTGGATCTGACTCCTCGGCCTCCAGGGGTGTCAGCATTGGCTTTAGGAAAGATTTGCCTTTCACCTAATCCTCCCACGTCCAAGATGCTGAGGGCAAATACCTGTTTCTTAAAGGCTCCATAGCCAATCAAATGTACACTTTGTGAATATATAGGCTCCCAATGCAAATCAGGTCTCTTGGCTGGATAAGTTTCTGCTGCTACTTGAGCCCTTTCAGGAAGGCGTGGTGGTATTTGGAGGGGATTTTAACCTCATCATGGATCTCCACATCACAGAAATCCGCAATTGCTACTAAAACTCTACGCCACCTTAAAAAAGCCTTACAACGCCTTTCCCTTTGTCATGTTTGGAGATTGTTAAATCCCTCCACTCGCGACTACACCTACTTTTCAGCGGTTCTTGGCTCTTACCAGAGACTTGACCATATCTTTGTTTCCAAAGAACACTTACAACTATGTAAATCCCAATATATAGGCACTATGCACCTATCTGACCATTCTCCTGTGTTCCTCTCCATCCTGGCACCATCTATGGAGCCTAGGGAGTTCAGATGAACACTTAATGAGCAACTTATATCCCCAGGGCTCCATTTGCAGCATGCACAAAAGTCACTGGAGGAATTTTTCTCCTTCAATGCCCTCCCAGAGATCTCTCCACACACCTTATGGGACACTTGCAAGGCATACATGAGGGGTCAATTCATTAGCCTAGGTTCCTGACTTAAAAAAGAAAGAAAAGCTAATCTGGAGAATCCCCTCTTGCAGATAGGGTGTCTTGAATCCCTCCACAAACAGTCTCTATTGGAAGAACACATCACCTCTTACCTTGCTTCTTTGTCTTTGCCCACGCTTTCGGATTCCCAAAAAGAGGCTTTAACTTCCCCTTTCTCCGATGAGTTACTAACCAATGCTATTAAACAACTCCCTAACGGAAATAGCCCTGGCCCAGATGGATTCCCTGCCTTATATTACCGTACTTTCCATTCTATTTTAGTTCCTTATCTACTTCCTATTTGCAATAGCTCCCTGTCTGGTGTCCCCCTATCAGTTGATATGACCAGAGCTCACATCTCACTGATTCCGAAAGAAGGTAAAGATACTGCTAACTGTGCCAACTATAGACCAATATCATTATTGAACTTAGACCTGAAATTATTGGCCAAGATGCTGGCAGAGCGTCTCTCAAGCCTCCTTCCTTCTTTGATCCAAAGGATCAGGTGGGATTCCTACGAGGTAGAGAAGGGTAGAGATAATACTGCTAGAGTTCTTAATGTCATCTTTCACTCCAAAAAATATAAACTACCCCTGGTCCTTCTTAGCACCGATGCTGAGAAGGCCTTTGATAGGGTAAATTGGCATTACATGAGACATGTTCTGCTTGCATTTGGCCTACCGCTCCCATACATTGAAGCAGTCTTTTCACTATATACTAATGCGTCAGCATCTATAATCATTAACAGTACATTGTCACCTTCCTTCAATATATGTAACGGTACCAGACAGGGATGCCCCCTATCCCCTCTTCTGTTTGTTTAAGTTATGGAATCTCTTATGCAGTCCCTTAGGAGACAGGGTGATATACATGGTGTACGCATGGGTGGAGGTGAGCATAAAGTTGCCTTTGCGGATGATTTATTGATTCTGACAACTAACCCAGCCCATTCCCTCCCTTCCCTCCCTTCTTTCCAGAATGGTCAGTTGGTTGGGTCACCATCGCGATAGAGCCTGGGTCGACATAGAGCAATGTAGCTTTGGCACTGCATTCTCGGGCCTGCTAGTGGGCTCCAAGAAATTTGACCAAGCCACAAAACCAACAAATCCGATCATCAAAGCTACTCTGGAAACATGGCAGTGGTTCCAAGCCTCTCAGCATGCCATACCCTTTCCCTCCCCACTACTGCAGGTAAGAGATGCATTAGCCTTGGCCCCACCTGCCTTAAGGGACAGTCTTCCAGTTTTGGTTAGAGAATCTCCCTTGCCTTTAATCTCTTTGGTGAAGGCGGGGTGGTTCTTGACAACTCTGCTCTTACAAGTCTTTTCCCACCTACCTTCTTCACTGCACCCCTCTTCTCATTGTTTGCATGAATTGATAACTCAACATGTCCCTGAACAAATATTACTACGTCCTCTGACCTGGCTAGAGGGAATGATTGCAGAAAAAAACCCACCTGTAAAACTTATTTCCAGGATATATCACAAACTCTGTTCTCCAATACTTATGCCTAAACCAGCATTTATAGGCCTTTGGGAGAAAGATCTGGAGATCTCATTCACATTGTCAGAAATGACTACTCTCTTCCTCACTCCTCATAAAGCCTCCATATGTGTTCGAACACAGGAGAATGGTTATAAACTTCTGACCAGATGGTACAGAACTCCTGATATCACCTGCCTATACAGTGTCTCAGGTTCTGACACCTGTTGGCGCTGTCTGTCCGACAGGGGTTCCTTTTTTTCGCATCTGGTGGACATGCCCAGAGATTAAAAAATGGTGGGTGGAGATCTTTGATCTTAGTAATAAAGTATTTTCTTCGTCTATCCCACCTTCACCTCAACTGGCCTTACTGGGTGTCCCACCCCAGTCCTCATCTCACCCCCCTTCCCCTCTTTTCCTTTCCCTTCTTAGTGCTGCTCACCTATTAATACCCCGCTTCTGGCTCTCTACGGATTTACCTCATATCTCCCATTGGACTGGGAAAGTAGACCAAATCTTCAGACTTGAAGAGTTGGCGGGCTGGGAAAGCCGTAGAATTGAGAAACATAAACTCATATGGAAACCCTGGGCAGTTTTTAGGCAATTCGAGACGTAATGTCCTCAAGTGAGCAATTCTTTAATTTAATGCATAATGCGGTGTGGATTTATTTATGATGTTAATGTCCTACTCTTTGAAATCTGTATCTTCAAATACTGACATGATGTACCATGTACCTGTGAACATGATTGTTTTGTTTTTCTTTGTTTTTGAATTTGCAATCAAAAATTAAAAAAAAAAAGAGAGTACTGTCTCTTTAAGAATCTGCCCACATCCTCCACCATATGTGGACATTTCTATTTAGCTCACTGGTCTGAGCAAGTCCAATGCCATAGAGACCCAGACAGACTTTATTGTCGGCATTTAATGTCAGCATAAACAGGCAGCACGTGTACAGGATGCAATGTTCAAAAAAGAAAACATAACATAAAGAAAATCCTGCTCGTCTGAGCACTAACTAGACAGTAACGTACCTGACTGTCCCAAATACAACAGATTAACAGCAACCTGTACCTTCTGCTCACATGCAGAGTAACCACCCAGTTTGGCTCTCTCTCACATAATGCAGCCTGGGTCTTTAAGAAGGCCTCAGCCCAGCTCTGCATTAATCAAGTGGCTGCAGAGTTCCAGGGCTAGGATTGGAGCCCCTCACCATGTATAGGTGGAATATATACACCATTTAACACTTTACCTGCTGCCACCTTACTATATATATATATATATATATATATATATATACACACACACAGTAACACACTAGCAGGATGATCACGCTTCACACGGGTATATTTCCACAATTTGTGTGTGAGGTTAACAGCACCCCACCCCTTAATCCCCTTAATCTCCCCTTAATATCCACAGTGCCCCACCCAACAGTGTTCCATAACAGTATTCTCCATAGCACCCTGCCCCCTTATCATTGACCTCCACAGCAGCCTAACCCCTAAACTTTCATGGTCACAGCAGCCCACCCCCGTAACTGTGATCGCCACAGAGGCTCACCCCCTTAACAATGACATCCATAGCACCTTTCCGCCTTAACAGTGACCCTCAAAGTATACCACTCCTTAACAGTGAACTCTAAAGCTGCCCACCTCCTTAACAGTGACCTCCACAGTGCCCTTCCCCTTTTATACTTACACAGTGGCCCACCCTTTAAAAATTGACCTTCACATCAGCTTGCCCCCTTAACAGTCACCCCACAATACCATGCCCCTTTAAAAGTAACCTACCCCCTTAACAGTGACCTCCACAGTGGCCCACCCCTAACAGTGATCTCTACAGCACCTCACCCCATTAACATTGACCTCCACAGTACCCTGACACCGTAATTGTGACCTCCACAGCTCCCATCCACTTAAGAGTGACTTCTATAGCACCCCACCCCATAACATTGAACTCCACAGTACCCTTCCCCCTTAACACTGACCTCCACAGTGGCCCACACCATTTACAGTGACCCTCAATGATATATCCCTTAACATTGACCTCCACAGCAGCCAACACCCTTAACAGTGACCTATACAGTGGCCTGCCCCTTAAAAGTGACCTCAACAGGGCTCCTCATTAACAATGACCTCCACAGTAGCCTGCCCCCTTAACAGTGACCTCCACAGCGGGCTGCCCTCTTAACATTGACCTGCACAGGGCCCCTCCGCTTTAAGAGTGCACCATGCCTCCTTAGCACACTGTCCCCATAATATAAGACTTCCACAACATCCTGCCTGCTTAAAATGTGATCCACAGCATCACACACCCTTAACAGTGAAGAAAAATGGCTGAGTTGTTTTGGAAACCTGGTGTAACTGTGTATGTCAAGACTGAAGAAGTTAGGTTTCTTAAGGAGAAGCACAGACAAGAGGATTCTATCCCTGAGGAAGAAAGGCAATCCTTCGAAACGTGTCAGATTTTTGGTCCACAACAGTTCCTGTAGCTGTAAGCTAGCGTGATGTCACCGGCGCTCCCATCTGGAGTGCAAGCTTTGTTGAATAGGAAACGAGCTGCTGGCTGGGGCATGTTTTATAACTACACAGCCTGACTACTTCCACCAGACTGGACGATTGGGACGACTATCAAGTATTCACTAGAGATGAGCGAAACGAAGTTGACGAAGTGGAATTCGATCTGAATTTCAGAAAAAATTTGATTTGTCCCGAAGCTAAACTTCCTCACGTTTTGTGGTAACAAATCACAATTTTCTAAAATGGCTGCTGCAGATGTTAGAACGAGGAAGTAAGAAGCCCAGGAATGAGGGATCACCCACAATGCCATACATGTAGCCAGCCAGCCAATCAGCAGATAACCATCCCCTGTGATGTCACAGCCCTATAAAAAGTCTCAGTCTGCTGGTCTCTGCCATTTTCCAGTGAACTTAGTGCAGGGAGAAATGTGACAGGCACTAAGGACAGTGATTTGGAAAGACTTTATTCACAAAAAATTACTATTGAGCTGTTCAGGGAAAGATGATTCATAGTTTAGGGAAAGGATAGGGAGGCATTATCAACACTGTAGGGAGAGAGCAGGGACAAAAAGGAGAGTGTAAAGCCATCTATTCTTGCTTCTGGGATGAAAGTGCAGTCTGATGCAATCAGTTTTGGGTTGTATATCAGTACTTCCATACATCCTTGATTCTGCAGTGGAAGCGCCGTCTGATACAACCAGTTTTGTGGTGTATTCATTTTATATATAAGTACTTCCATTAATCTTTGATTGTATAGTGAAAGTGCAGTCTGATACAACCATTTTTGGGATGTATTTTGTTTATATATAAGTACATCCATCCATCTATTCTTGCTTCTGGGATGAAAGTACGGTCTGATGCAACCAGTTTTGGGGTGTATTTATTTTACATAGAAGTACTTCCATCCATGGGTTGAAAGTGTGGTCTGAATCATCTAGTTTGGCGGTCTAGTTAGTTGATATATAAGTACATCCATTCATCCATTCTTGCTTCTGGTAAAAGTGTGGTCTGGCATGCTGTACGGGAAAGCAAAAAAAAAAAAATACTACAGGTGATCACACCATAAAGGCAGAGAACAAATAGGTTTGCCGCCGAACAGAACACGCAAATTTGTAATTCATTGTGTCAATCAGTAGTTGACTTTTGCGCTAATATCTGGGTATGGGTACCCGGACGCCATAATGCTTGGTATGAACCAGAACAGTGCGATCTGGGTTCGCCCATCCCTACTCATCTGTAATTGCTTATGGTGTTGTTGTTTTTTTTTTTATATATATATTTATATAAGATGTCTACAATAAGTAAGTGTAATTACACAGCTGCATAACCATGCCGTCCACTAGACATAACAATCTTACCAGTTATATGGGACATTTCACCCTCAGAGCAGGGCACACAGCTATAGCAGCAGACATGGAAACTTCCGTTAGAAGCTTTTCTGTATCCAGGAGAACATCTGTCATTACATCGAGATTGTGGCACCTAGAATGAAATAAAGCTGAATGGTATTCGGCACAGTGATCCATATGGATTAGCTGCGCAAACTATTTTAATAATAAAGGAGACAAAATGCTGGCAAGGTCACCAGGACTCTTTACTAATCAATGACAATCCTGGAGGTTGGGTATGGTATAGGCTGTCGATATTATAGTTGTACAGATCACCTTCAATATCTTCATTATTTATCATTAGAGATGAGCGAATTGAAGTTGACAAAGTGGAATTCGATCCAAATTTCAGGAAAAATTTGATTTGTCCCAAAGTCGAATTTCCTTGTGCTTCATGGAATGAATGAGCACCTATAATGCCATGCAGACAGCCAAATAGCAGATAGCCACCCCCTGTGATGTCACAGCCCTATAAAAAGCCTCCTCTGGCCCGGTCACCGACATTTTACAGTGAACTTAGTGCAGGGAGAGACATTGCAGGCACTAGGGGCAGTGATTGGGAAATACTTTATTAAAACAAACAAACAAACAAACTATTGAGCAGGAAAGTTTATTCATAGTGTAGGGAAAGGATAGGGAGACATTATCCACACTATAGGGAGAGAGCAGGGACCAATAGGAGAGTGTAAAGCCTGGGTAATAGGAACTATTCTGTTACACCTTGATGCACTAATTGGGGTTACTAAAAGTGATCTATTATTACAGATTTTAGATTGTTTTAAACAGTCATTGTCGTAATTCTAGCATCTGTAATTGGGTTGAAAAACACTTTCTGATATAACCAGTTTTGGGTTTTATTTATTTTAAATACATAAAAGTACTTCTGTTCATCCTTGCTTTTGGGGTGAATTTGAAGTCTGATGCAACCAGTTTAGGGGTGTGTTTATTTCATATATAAAATTACTTCCATTAATCCTTGCTTTTGGGATGAATTTTTGGCCTGATACAACCAGTTTTGTGGTGTGTTTATCTAATATATGAAGCTGCATGTATTTATGTATGTATATCCGCTAAAGGAATCCGCACCGTCACAGCTACAATCACGAAATTTGGCACACAGGTACATCAGGTGTCCGGGAAGGTTTTATAACGGGTGTCAGCTCTCTAGGACGTAACGTTCCTGAGATATTCCCAAAAAATGCATTAGCCAATAGAAGCCTGGTCACATGATCCTTATCAGCCAATAGAAGCTTGCAGGTTGTTAGTCTCCACAAACTTAGTTTCACACAAGGTTTTGATAACAACCCAGCAAGTTCATTTCTCCCTGCAGCTCACGCTCAGACTACACTGTGCTGCTGTCTGAGAGTGAGCTGTTCAAAAGGATATCCCTGTGTCCGTTCAGGCCCTGCACCGGATGAATGACAGGGAGCCTAAAAGCCGGACTGTCCAGCCGAAAACCGAACCTCTAGCCACGCTAGAGGCGTGCTGCTGTTAGGGTGGCCAGATGTCCAGTTTTAGGACGGAAAGTCTGAGTCTGACATCACAGTGCCTGGGCAGATGCAGGGATGTCCACCTTTTCAGTAGCTCATGCTCAGACAGCAGCATTGTGCTAAGCGTGAGCTGCAGCAACTGACTGAAGCTTCTCTCACCCCCAATCAGTCACTAGAGCCCACAGACATGGCTCCCTGTGGCTGACTGAGGAGGAGAGAAGCACCGGGGTGTCCCTAGCTCACCCTCAGGTCAGGAACTACTTCTTCTCCTCCGTGTTTTCACCGAAAAGGGGGTGTGGCTTCATATTTAGGGGTGTGGTTTCACAGGAACCTGGGGCATGGCTTCACGTTTGGGGGCATGACCGGTGAGGTCCGGCTTTGTGGGGTGAAGTCAGTGGCCACCCTAGCTGCTGTGGAGGTCACAGTTAAAGGGAGGACGCTGTGGATGTTACTGTTAAGGGGGCAGTCACGAAATTTGGCACACAGGTACATCAGGTGTCCAGGAAGGTTTTAGAACAACTCTCAGCTCTCCAGGACGTACCGTTCCTGAGATATTCCCAAAAAATGCATTAGTCATTAGAAGCCTGGTCAAATGACCCTTATCAGCCAATAGAAGCTTGCAGGCCTTTAGCTTCCACATACAGTTTCACACCAGGTTTCCATAACAACCCAGCCAGTTCATTGCTGTAGGACAGCTTTAATGGTGCAGAGCGCTGTGGATGACACTGTTAAAGGGATATTCCAGTTACCATAAATATAACTTATGTTGTAGTCTAATTCATCATCAATAATTACTAGAGATGAGCGAGCACTAAAATGCTCGGGTGCTCGTTATTCGAGTCAAACTTTTCCCGATGCTCGGGTGCTCGTTTCGAATAACGAACCCCATTGAAGTCAATGGGAGACTAAAGCATTTTTTGCAGGGGACCAAGGCTCTGCCTAGGAAAGGCTGGGTGAAAACCTGGAAACCTCAGAAAATGATGGAAACACCACGGAAATGGACAGGAAACAGCAGGGGCAGCATGCATGGATGCCTCTGAGGCTGCCTAATCCCACCATTACCCCAAATTCTCAGGCAACAGCCTGGTGGTTACCCTCATGGCAATTGTGCTCACCCAGACCAAGAAAGGCGAGGCACATGCCCATCACATGTTAGGGAAGCACCCAACTAGGTGCAACAAAGGTCCATCAGCGCCTGCAGGTGACACCACTGCTCATGCTGGCACTGCTGTGCTATTCCCCTCCCCACGACGCAGGCATAAGCCTGACACATCGTGGTGACAGCGTAGTGACACCAACAAGTGACCAAGTTAGATTGAGGTAGCAGTCAAATGTCTGTAGGCGAGCCTCCAAAAAATTTGTTTTGGAGTGTCCGAAGTTGACCCTCCTAAAAAATTGTTTAGGAGTGTCTGTAGTTGACCCTTCTGTAAAATATTTTATTTGTTTTCCCTGTTATTAGTTAATGCACAACCCATGGCTGGCATGGTGGGAATATATAGGGAAGCACCCAACTAGGTGCAACGAAGGTCCATCACCCATGCCCATGCTGGCACTGCTCTCCTATCCCCAGCCACACGATGCAGGCATAAGCCTGACACAGCATGGCGATGACAGTGACCAAGTTACATGAGGTAGCAGGTGAGCCACCCAAAAATTTAGCCTGACGCAGCATGGCGGTGACAACAGAGTGACCGAGTTAGACTGAGGTAGCAGGAGGTGAAGCATCCTCCAAGTGGGCAGTACATGAGCGGCTCCAGGGTCAGACTCGGTCAGAGTATGTGAAATGTTCAGGGTGGCTGGGCTCGACGACGGACTCGTTTCGGGTTATCGATTGTCGAAAAGTTGGCTGACATCAAGTTTAGTATCTGTTCTTATCAGTTTCTGTGGCTGTTGGTGGTAAAGTGGTGAGCATAGCTACTTCCCAAGCAGTTGACCCGGGTTCGATTCCCGTCTATCGCAGGAGGCAATTAAAAGAAGAACAAAAAAAAAATCAGTACAATATCTAATACGTCCCCTATCCGGGTAAATTGTTTGGAGAGAGGGCCTGTAGGTGGGGGGCAGGCTGGTGGGAAGGAGGTTGAGCTGGAAGAGCCAGAGGAGTGCCCCCTGGGCTAGCGTGTGTGGTGGTGACAACAGCCGGATGGAGTTGAATCACGACGCAGGACCCCAACTTAAAAATTTAGCATCAACCGGTACAATTGTCAATTATGAGCTCGATCAAGTGTGGCATGTGTTCTATGTATTCTTCTCAGTTTAATACCGTATGTGGCAGCTATCCGGAAAAATATTTTGGAGAGAGAGAAAGATAGGAAAAAGACGTAAATTGTTTGGAGAGAGGGCTCTGTAGGTGGGGGCAGGCTGGGGGAAGGAGGTTGAGCTGGAAGAGCCAGAGGAGTGCCCCTGGGCTAGCGTGATGTGGTGGTGACAACAGCCGGATGGAGTTCGAATGACGACGCAGGACCCCAACTTAAAAATTTAGCATCAACCGTACAATTGTCAATTATGAGCTCGATCAGTGTGGCATGTGCTCTATGTATTCTTCTCAGTTTAATACCGTATATGGCAGCTATCGGAAAATAGTTTGGAGAGAG
>ONZH01007144.1:0-23655 GCA_900303285.1 Rhinella marina
GTCTTAGATATTGTACAGATTTTTTGTTTGGTTCTTCTTTTATTTCCCTCCTGACCTGTGATAGGCAGAGCATGGACACTTCCCCTTAGCTGCAGTGGGAAAGACACTCCCTGGCCAGAGCAAGCTCTTTTTCCATTTTCCGTGGTCGAAAAATCCATAAAATATAAGGTCCCAAGATAGGGGACGTATACGGTATTAAACTGAGAAGAATCGATACCGCACCGGTTGATGCAACAGTTTTTCAAATCCATTCCGGCTGTTGTCACCACCACACACGCTAGCCAGGGGGCACTCCCCTGGCTCTTCCAGCCAACCTCCTTCCCCCCCACCTACAGGCCCTCTCTCCAAAACAATTTACCCGGGTAAGGGGGACGTATTAGATATTGTACTGATTTATTTTTTAGATGCTTGGGAAGCAGCTATGCTCACCACTATAACATCCAACAGCCACAGCAACTGATTAAGAACAGATACTAAACTTGATTTTAGCTGCAGTGCCAGCATGAGCAGTGGTGTCACCTGCAGGCGGTGATGGACCTTCGTTGAACCTAGTTGGGTGGTTCCCTAACATGTGATGGGTATTTGCCTCGCCTTTCTTGGTCTGTGTGAGCACAATTGCCATGAGGGTAACCACCAGGCTGTTGCCTGAGAATTTGGGGTAATGGTGGGATTAGGCAGCCTCAGAGGCATCCATGCATGCTGCCCCTGCTGTTTCCTGTCCATTTCCGTGGTGTTTCCATCATTTTCTGAGGTTTCCAGGTTTTCACCCAGCCTTCCCTAGGCAGAGCCTTGGTCCCCTGCAAAAAATGCTCGAGTCTCCCATTGACTTCAATGGGGTTCGTTACTCGAAACGAGCACCCGAGCATCGGGAAAAGTTCGACTCGAATAACGAGCACCCGAGCATTTTAGTGCTCGCTCATCTCTAATTCTGATAGCTGTTTTTCAGTTGTTCGATCTTTTCCAGTTCAGCTATGGTCATTTGGAGGAAAATATCGATCTGATCAGAATTAATTGGAGGAGGCAACCTTGTACTTTTAGGGTGTAAGTTAGTAAACGGGCCTTCCCCTGGTTTCCTAGAGCCTTCCTCCCACAGGTCCATGAGAAGTTGTAAATCACAATATTCTTCACTGGGGATGCCCAATTGTTCACGTCTTATGTCTAAAATTTTTTATAAATTTGTACCATTTAAGTTTCCTGCAGAACAGGTTCAAATCCTTGACCCAAGTAAATGCCTTAAATTGGGTGGTGAGGACAAAAGATAAACTCCTTTTAAGGACGTCAACCTCTATGCCAGTAAGAGGGCGAGCAGAGAGGATAATCACCTGCAGGTCATCAGGTGAATCCTCTAATCCCCTACTCTTGCCCAGTACCTCAATTGGTACGGGAGGGAGCCCTTGGCTAAAAAAGACGACGCAGAAGAGGGCATGTGATCTGTATGCAGGGGGACAAGATATAGAGGTAGTGGAATATGAAACAGAGGTAAATGTATTATTTCGCCTTTGAGCTCTTCATCTCTGCCACCATCTACTACGTCCCCGACCTGCACCTCTGCCCCTTCTTGAGTTACCCCTAGCCGGGTTACTGGTCGAGTCAGATTCAGAGAATTCCTGCTCCAATGATGATATATCCGACTCAGATATTTGAGAGGTCTGTGTGTTGACCTTATATGCCCTTATATGAGAAGAAAGACTTTTTTGAGAAATCCTCACTCCAACTCAAGGAATTAATCGATTCAGCCTTAAAATATAAATCGGACCCTGACTTTGTCAAAAGGGAGGCCTCATTACAAACTTCCATTGAAAAGTTTCAAGGGCTTCTTAAAGAACGTAAGCATAGGCAGTTTATAAAAGACATTATCGAGTTTAAGGAGAACAGGGCATATAAGGTCGACACACAGATCTCTCAAATATCTGAGTCAGATATCGGAAAAGACCGCTCTAATGAATTTGGAGAGTGATCAATAGAGATCAGCGAACATGCTCGTCCAAGCTTGATGCTCGTTCGAGCATTAGGGTATTCGCATATGCTCGCTACTCGGACAAGCATATCGCGATCCTCGAGGAAATGGCAACTTCCTCTTCCTGCATGTTAGGCGCCTTTTTTCAGCCAATCAACATGCAGGAGAGTCTTTGGTACCTCCTAGCATCATGTGGAGCCCCTACAAGTCAATAGCTGGGATTGGCTGGCCAGATCAGATGACCTGGGAATATAAGAATCTGGTCCCGCGCTGCTCGCGTCATACGCCGTCTTCATGAGATTAGGGATAGAGCTGCTGTCTGTCAGGGAGAGTGTTAGGGCCTCAATTTAGATGTTGGTTAGGCAGGAATCACCCACAAAGAACCCAACAGCCCTTCTAAGGGCTACAAGCACCTTTTTTTTTTTTGTCTCCTCCAGGCTGCTGGCTGGGACTTGTAGTGCAGCTACCGCCATCTTGGCTGCACACTCTACACAGTGACTGGTGGCAGAAGGGACAGCACGTGGTCCACACAGACCCAAAATAAATTGCCCAAAGTACTCATTTTTGCTGCTGCTGTACCTTGGCTTGCTGAGATCTGTAGTGCAGTCTAGGGAATACGTTTTTCTGTCATTTCTATACACTACAGTCCAGTGAACAATTATGTAGTGTGCTGTACAGTAGCGTCAGTCTAGGGAATACGTTTTTCTCTCATTTCTATACACTACAGTCCAGTGAACAATTATGTTGTGTGCTGTACAGTAGCGGCAGTCTATAAAATACGTATTTTCTTTGTTTTATGTACTACAGTCCAGTGAAAAATGTAGTGGTTTGCAGTAAAATAGCTGCCATTTAAAGACTACGTTTTTTTCTCATTTATATATACTACAGTCCAGTGAACAATTCTGTAGTGTGCTCTACGGCAGCGTCAGTCTATAAAATACGTATTTTCTCGGTTATATGTACTACAGTCCAGTGAAAAATGGAGTGGTTTGCGGTAAATTAGCCGCAGTCTAAAAATTCCTTTTTTTCTCTCAGTTATATATACTACAGTGCAGTGAACAATTCTGTCGTGTGCGGTATAGTAGCCTCACTCTAGTGTTGACACCAACAAGTGACCAAGTTAGTTGAGGTAGCAGGTGAAGCACATAAAATTTTACACTGACACAGCATGGCGGTGAACCCAGAGTGACCAAGTTACACTCAGGTAGCAGGTGAAGCACATCAAATTTTACACTGATACAGCATAGCGGTGACACCACCAATGCCTTGGTCAGACTGAGATTGCAGTCAAATGGCTGTAGGTGAGCCTCCCAAAAATTTGTTTTGGAGTGTCTGAAGTTGACCCTCCTAAAAAATTGTTTTGGAGTGTCTGTAGTTGACCCTCCTGTAAAATTGTTTTTGAGTGTCTGTAGTTGACCCTCCTGTAAAATTGTTTTTGAGTGTCTGTAGTTGGCGCTCCTAAAAAATTTATTGGAGAGAGAGCCTGTAGGTGGTCCTCCGTAAACATTGTTTGTAAAGAGCGCCAGTTGGCCCTCAGAAACATTGCCTGCTGGCTCAGCGTTTGTGTGCGAAGAGGAGGAGGAGGAGGAGAGGAGAGGATACATAAAGAATCTTCATGTTGAGCTGCTTTCCCCCGGTGGAGATTTGCATTCCGGTGAAATCCAGGCTTTATTCATTTCAATAATCATCAACCTGTCAGCGCTGTCAGTTGACAGGCGTGTACGCTTATCAGTGATGATGCCACCAGCTGCACTGAAGACCCGCTCTGACAACACGCTAGCGGCAGGGCAGGCCAGCACCTCCAAGGCGTACAGCACCAGTTGTCGTATCCAGCTTTGCAACCCAGTAGTTGTATGGAGCAGAGTGATCACGCAGGACGTTGGTATGGTCAGCTAGGTACTCCCTCACCATCTTTCTGAACAGCTACCCCTACTGGGGGACGGGTGACATAGTCTTGCTGGGGTGCCATAGAACTGGCAAAGGCCTTGGAGAGTGTTCCCCTGCCAGTGCTTGACAAGCTGCCTGCTCCCCTCCTCTCACCCGCTAGTTGGCCCACAGAACTACATCCTCTGCCGCTGGCCGTGTCAGATGGGAAGGATAGTTTCAGCTTGTGCACCAGGGCCTGTTGATATTGATTTACTCTCATACTCCTCTTCTCTACAGGAATGAGAGTGGAAAAGTTCTGCTTGTACCGGGGGTCCAGGAGGGTGAACACCCAGTAATCGGTATTGTCAAAAATGCGAGGGTCACGGGAAAGGCAGCCTAACATGAAGTCAGCCATGTGCGCAAGAGTCCCAACACGCAAGAATTCCCTTTCCTCAATAGGCTGACTCTCCATTTCCTCCTCCTCCAACTCCTCCTCTTCAGCCCATACACGCTCAACAGAAAAGAAGGAATGAGCATAGGTACCCTCTTCAGTCTCGCCAACAGTCTCCTTCTCTTCCTCCTCTTCCTCCTCATCCTCCTCCAATACGCGCTGAGAAACAGACCTGAGGGTGGTCTGGCTATCAAGCAACGTGTCTTCTTCCCCCATCTCCTGTGACAAGCGCAAAGCCTCTGACTTCATGCTGAGCAGTGAGTTTTTCAGCAGACAAAGCAGCGGGATGTGACGCTGATAATGGCGGCATCGCAGCTGACCATCTGTGTTGACTCCTCAAAGTGGCTTAACACCTGACAGATATCAGACATCTACGTCCACTCCTCATTGTGGACTTTAGGAAGCTGACTAACCTGACTACCAGTTCTCATGGAAGTTGTCATCTGGCAGTCTACAATCGCTCTGCGCTGCTGGTAAACCCTGGCTAACATGTGTAATGTGGAATTCCATTGTGTGGGCACGTCGCCTAACAGTCGGTGAGCTGTCAGTTATAAGCGCCGTTGCACTGCCCTGAGAGTGGCAGCATCTGTGGTTGACTTGCAGAAATGCGCACAGATGCGTCACACCATTGAACCATTGAACCACAAGATTGAACACGTGGGCCAGGCAGGTTTTATATGCAGTGTTTATATGGGTTGTTGTTACTTTGGGAAATAGTATTGGTGTATAATGGCACATGTGTTAGTCTGCCGAGTTGCAGAGCTGCCACCAGGTTACGCCCGTTGTCACACACAACCATGCCTGGTTTGAGTTTCAGCAGCACCAGCCAAAGATCGATCTGCGCCGTGATGCCCTGTAACAGCTCTTGGGCGATGTGCCTCTTGTCACCTAAGCTCAGCAGTTTCAGCACCGCCTGTTGGCGCTTATCCACGGCAGTGTGGCTGCACCTAGAGCTACCAACTGAAGGCGCCGTGCTCACAGATTGTATTTGAGAGTAGGAGGAGGAGGAGAAGGGGTTGGAGGAAGAGGCATAATAAGTCTGAGAAACCGTGACCGAGGTAGGCCCCGCAATCCTCGGTGTGGGCATTACAGGAGCGGCCCCAGGGTCAGACTCGGTCCCAGCCTCCACCAAGTTAACCCAATGTGCCGTCAGGGAGATATAGTGTCCCTGCCCGCCAGCACTTGTCCACGTGTCCGTGGTTAGGTGGACCTTCTCAGTAACAGTGTTGGTCAGGGCACGGATGATGTTCTCTGACACGTGCTGGTGTAGGGCTGGGACGCCACATCGTGAAAAATAGTGGTGGCTGGGGACAAAGTACCGAGGGACAGCCACCGCCATCAGGTTGCGGAAAGCCTCAATCTATACCAGTCTATAGCGCAGCATCTCCAGGCTCAGCAGTTTGAAAATGTGGACGTTTAGGGCATGTGTATGTGGGTGGGTGGAATTGTATTCGTGTTTGCGCTTGCGCTCCAATGTCTGATGCAAAGACAGCTGAACGCTGTGCTGTGACACATTGGTGTAGGGTGTGGAGGATCGTGGAGGTGAAGGGGTGGTTGTAGGGCGGGAGGCGCTCATGCCGCGGTCCTGGGCGGGGGGTTGACTCGCAAAGCCAGCATGTGACACAGGGGAAGGAGCAGTGGTGTGATCCGCAGGAGGTGAACGGCCTTGGTTCCATTGAGTCGTGTGCCTGCGCATGCTGGTAGTGGTTAGGCTGGTAGTGGTGCCTCCCCTGCTGATCCTGGTGTGGCACAAGTTGCACACCACGGTCCATCGGTCATCCTCACTTTCTTTAAAGAACCTCCAGACTTGCGAACATCTAGGCCTCGGCACGGGAGCTTCACTCCGTGATACAATTGCTGATCTACTTGCTCTGGCCCTGCTTCTCCCTCTGGCCACCCCACTGCCTCTTCCAACCTGTTCTGGTGCTGCACTTGCCTCCCCCTCAGTCTTGACTAGGCTTACCAATCCAGCTCGGGTCAGTCACCTCATCATCCACCTGCTCTTCCTCCGATTCCTCACTCTGCTCCCCCCTGGGACTTACTGCCCTGACAACAACGTCAATGTCTGACAACCGTGTCTCATCATCATCCGACACCTCTTGACGCACTACTTGCACTAAGTCCACACTCTCATCACCCACAGACTGCGAAAGTTCTAAATTTTGGGCATCGGGACAGAGCAACTGCTTAGGCTGCTGTTGAGCAGTGGTTTGTGTCTCTGCGGCGTTCCACTGCTCCCTCATCAGTAGGTACTGTGTCACCCTGCCCAGGACCACGGCCTCTGCCCCCCTACATCACTTGGACGCCCACATCCTCGACCCTTAGCCCTTTGGTTCAACATTTTGTGTAATCACTAAACTGTCAAATTAATATCTGAGGCCAAAAATGTATTCTCTAGACTGCGGATAGTGTACCACACACCACAGAATTTTTCACTGGACTGTATTAAATGTATCTGAGAGAAAAAACTTATTCTCTAGACTGCCGCTAGTGTAACGTACACCACACAATTTTTCACTGCACTGTAGGATATATAACTAAGAGAAAAAACGTATACCCTAGACTGACGCTACTGTACAGCACACGACATAATTGTTCACTGGACTGTAATAACTGAGAGAACAAAAAATTTTTTCTGCTTTTTCAGTACTTTATTTCATCTGCTCATCACTCAATTAACACCAAACGTGCCCAGAACCAGACTAAAAGATCAAAACACACTAGTAAAGTGATTCTATAGTCTGGTTGCTCTGGTCTTTTTAACACTGTTCACACAGTGCGTTTTGTATATGAATTTTCAAATAGGAATACCATCATGTTTTCTCATATTTCATTTGATACATTTATCTATATAACTCAGGAAATACGTGATATGTTTTTCATGCAATTTTAAATCATGTTTATTTGTGGTGTGCTAATGTGACAAACACCTGTAAGGGTTAAATGAAAACTTTCACAGTCTTTGCCCTCCCTATTAGTGGGTGGAGCTGTTTTTTTCCCTTTTAAATTCCATCAGATGTGGTCACATTTAGTTACGATTAAGAACATTTTTATTTGAAACGCATCAACTGTTGATGGAGGGTCTGTATCTGTGAGTTATTGCGATGTAAAGAAATAAAGCGCATTTGAAGATTTAAAGTGCTGGATTTACTCTTTTGGATTTCCGTATGACTGTTGCCTAGGGGTTATGGGAACCTGGGTGGCATTCCCATATAGAAGGCAGGGCAATATATTCATTGCATAAGGATTATGAGGATCTGGATAGGCTTCCCATATAGAATTCAGCTCCATATGATTGTTGCCTAGGGGCTATGGGGACGTTGGTGAGCTTTCCATATAGATTGCAGGTCCATATGCTTGTTTTCTAGGGGCTGTGGAAACGTCAGTGGGATTCTCTTACAATCTGCATGGCCTTATGCTCGTTGCCTAGAGGTTATGGAGGTTGCTTATTCATACTGTAAACTCATCTGCCGTTGCCTAGACATTATGAAGGACTGCTTATTTAAACTGCAAGCCCATATGCTCGTTGCCTAGGTGTTATGGGGACCTGGGTGGGCTGCTTATACAAACTGCAAGCCCAAATGCTCATTGTCTAGGGGTGATGGGGAGCTGGATGGGCTTCCCATACAGAAAGCAGGGCCATATGCAAGTTGCCTAGGGATTATGGGGGCATGGGTTGGATTCCCAGTTAGAATGCAGGGCAATATGTTTGTTGCCTAGGATTTATGGGGACACAGCTGGCATCTTCTTTGAGGCTGTGCTCAAGATCGCTCAGTTTTATAAGGATTACAGGACTAATCAGAATGCTAGTGGTGCTGCTGCTGCTCAGCAGGATGAATTCTGCACTCTAGATCTTTGGTCCCTCTTCTTTGATGACTGCTGCATATTTACCTCTGGTCCCAATAATGTCCAATCCAGAATGTATTGGCTACATAGGCTGTTCTCACAAGACCAGGTAAATCACGCAAAAACAGCATGTGTTCTTCCTGGTTGTGAAGAGGTCTGCAGCAATTGGACAGCATCACAGCAAGAGAGAAGTCAACACCCACTGAGAAGAGTTGCAGTACCCTCCTGCCAGAACCTTTACATGCCTCCCAAGTGTCCCTCTTTTGGAGGGACAGTGCCTCTTTTTGACCCAAGTCCCTCTTTGATCCTTAAATTTTGACCTGGGGAATGAATGCATAAATGTGCATTAATAAATTTACTAAATTACTCTTTACTTAACCATCTGTATGGTTTCTACCTGTATATTAGACCACTTTATTATTTTGTGCAATTTGGATCTTCTATAATCTAATTATTTATATGCTAATATTTAAATGGATATTGAAGCGCAAGAAAAAAATTGACCTAACCGATCCTCAGCTGCTGCAGTTGTGACGGGGGTCAGTAATTATGCTTTGGACAGAGTTAGAGGCGTGTCCTAGCATGGAGAAAACTGCCATGATGTGCGCCACACATATTGTCCCTCTTTGCGTTTTTCAAAAGTTGGGAAGTATGCCTTTACTGTACATTTAGGCTATCTTCACACTACTGCTGGAGATCTGGCAGGCTGTTCCAGCATTGCCAGAAGCTTGAACGTCTCAGCATATTTGCCTAATTGCAGCCAGATCTCTACCAGTCCCCATTATAATTAATGGGGCAGGACGGAAATGTTCAAGGATAACAGAATGGGGGCCATAGTGGGAAAACAATAGGGCCAACTAAAAAAACAGAGCTGGAATCCAGGCAAAAACATTAAGGCCCCTTTCACACGGGTGAGATTTCCGCGCGGGTGCAATGCGTGATGCGAACGCATTGCACCCCCACTGAATCCTGACCCATTCATTTCAATGGAGCTTTTCACATGAGCGATGTTTTTCACGCATCAGTTCGCCGTTGCGTGAAAATCACAGCATGTTCTATATTCTGCGTTTTTCACGCAGCCCTGGCCCCCTTGAAGTGAATGGGGCTGCGTGAATAACACATTGCATCCGCACGCAAGTGCGTGATTCACTGATGGTTGCTAAGAGATGTTGTTTGTAAACATTCAGTTTTTTATCACGCGCGTGAAAAACACATCAAAACGCTTCACACCCGCTCGGAAAAAACTGAACGAACGTATGCAATCCCAGTCAAAACTGACTGCGATTGCGTACGGATTGATGCGGATGTGTGCGGATTTTCCGGAATGCATCCGGACTGAATCCGTGACGCCCGTGTGAAAGAGGCCTAACACCTAGAGATATTGAATTTCATTTTTGCTCAGGTTCCAAGGAAAGTCTGCGAAGCTGGTTTGTGCTTGCTGCATATGACCAGCAGGGGGAGCCAAAACTAAACACAATCATAAACTCAGCCTGTGTGACCATAACAACCGAATGTACACAAGCTGGAAGAAAGCATGGAGCATGAACCAGGTAATGCTGGATGAAGACGACTATAGCCAATATTGAAAGGTCTGGAGATAAAATACCCACAAATAAAATATAAAACGGACATTAAGAAAATGATAGTTTCTCCTATAGGTTAGCTGAATAGCTTTGGGTATTTCAGGGAACCTGGGAGCTTTGTTCACATAATTTTCCATGTTACTGTATATTTTATATATGTTATGCCTTTTTATATGATTGATTGATTATGTCTTTGACACTTCAGAAGCCTTGAAGAGAGTCTGCTTTGGCAGTACACAGGAAAGAAAACACTTCCCTTATTACTGTGCCCCAGACCGCCTGGGCAATGATCTTTCTCCTATCAGAGGAGCTCCAAACCGTGGACCTGGATGTTACAAGTATGAGGAGGTGGGTAAATAGCAATTTTATATTTTGTGTTCACACACAGCATAGTTCTGATTTTTTTTTTCAGCTGCATATTAGTGTAGTGGAATAAATTCAGGATTCAGATGATAGTATGTGAGTAGGATGTTGAAAAACACATTCCACTTCACTGGAAACTGCAGCAGCATATACAGCATGCATATGGTTTGTATGGCAAATATTCACATGTAATGCGGATGAGGTATAGTTAAAACCATACTAAAACAGCATTGGAAAAACAGCATACATGTGAATATACTTAGTCAAATACACTTTCAAATACAAAGACATCCAACAATAAAAGGTATTTCACACAGTTTTTTAAATTACATAAGTGTGCCACTGTATGGGATATACATGGGGAGAGTTTTCCAGCATATGTGTTAGTACACAGTTACAGTGTGCATACACGCATGAACATGGTTTGAACAGAGCCCTATCTGCGGCTTTTTTTGTTTCTTTTGAGACTTCAGTGGAGACAACCTCAGTAAAAATAGAAATTTAAGGTGTTCTAGGATATCAGCTGCTTGTTCCCTCTCTACAAACAGCTGATTCCAGTCAGAAGCTGGCTGTAATAAAAAAAACTTCAGAGCCCCTGTACTGGGTTGGCTACTGAGTCCATCTCCCCCTGCCCTACCACCACACCGCCGACCCGCTAAGCCACAGCCAGACTCTGTTAGGTCACACCCCCTTCAGCCAACCTAGAAAGCAGAACATCTGACTACTCTACCCTGTACAGTATGGTTTTTTATATATTCCCTGAGGTCAATCATCTTTTCTTAAATAACCTTTTACTAGGCATTGCTCCCACTAGCCAGATTCCTACTCCACACTGATGAGGGGCAAATACCCAGAAACAGCTGTCTGTGGATGGATACCATGCTTTGGTATAGGTGTTTTCCTTTTGGAGACTGCCCTTCCCTTGGTTGTTCCTTCCCGGTGAAAGGCCTGGCTAGTTTGACCGTCGTTGAGACACGTGATGGTGTCTCCATGGTTTTCTTTTGATTTGAATATTGCTTTTCCCAGGGAGCCTTGTTTTAGATTCACCAATGTTGAGACTCGTGATGGTGTCTCTGTGGTGATGATGGTTGATCTCCCTGTCATCTTAAATAACCTTTTACTAGGCATTGCTCCCACTAGCAGATTTACTCCACACTGATTTGTGGATTTGCTTTTGGAGACTGCCCTTCCCTTGGTTGTTTCTTTCTGGTGAAAGGCCTGGCTAGTTTGACCGTTGTTGAGACACGTGATGGCGTCTCTGTGGTTTTCTTTTGATTTGCACAGAGGAGAAGCTGTCTGAGTGTGAGCTACTGAAAGGGTGGACATCCCTGTGTCCATCCAGGTACTGTGCCGGACGGAGGACAGGGAGCCAGAAAACCAGACTGTCCAGCTGAAAACCCGATGTCTGGCCACCCTAACATCAGCCTGCCCCTAGGGTGGCCAGAGATCCGGTTTTAGGCCGGACAGTCCAGCTTTCAGACTCCCTGTCCTCCATCATGAGCAGGGCCTGGACGGACACAGGGATGTCCTTTTGAACAGCTCACTCTCAGACAGCAACACTGTGCAGTCTGAGCATGAGCTGCAGGGAGAAATTCACCCTCCCTCCCACCCCTGCAGCTGACAGAAGTTGATTTTTACCTTCATTTTTTCAATCCCTGTCGGCTGTGGAGTGGAAGGGGACGTGGCCTGACTGTGTTGGGGGTGTGGCTTTTAAGTCCTTCTTTTGAGGGTGGCCTGAATTACAGGTCAATGCCATGGTAATTTATGAGGAAACACAGTAGGTAGCAGTGGAAGAAAGCATCTTATGTTACTAATGAACGGTAAATATGTGAAATTTACATTATATTATGTAATGATTGATGATGAGTTAGTCTAAAACATAAGGTATATTTATGGTAACCAGCGTACCCCTTTAACAGTGTCATCCACAGCGCTCTGCCTCTTTAAAGCAGACCTACAGCAGTGAAGGAAAATGGCTGGGTTGTTATGGAAACCTGGTATGAAACAGTGTGTGTGGAGACTAACTGCCTGCGAGCTTCTATTGGCTGATAAGGGTCATGTGACCAGACTTCTATTGGCTAATGCATTTTTTGGGAATATCTCAGGAACGGTACGTCCTGGAGAGCTGAGACCCATTCTAAAACCTTCCTGGACACCTGATGTACCTGTGTGCCAAATTTCGTGATTGTGGCTGCGATGGTGCGGATTCCTTTAGCGCAAATACACACATACATACATACACTCGGCTTTATATATTAGATGTATATATGTGTGTGTGTGTATGTATCTATATGTATATATGTGTGTGTGTGTGTGTAAATGTATGTGTGATATGTATATGCGTGTATATATATATGTATGTGTGTATGCGTGTATATATATATATATGTCTAATAGAGATAAGCAAATTTTTCAAAAATGTGATTCGGCAGGGCCTGTATAGTGGTGTAGGACACTGTGCTTTGTAGTAACATGCATATGGAGTCTGCTGTGGTAGTGAAACAAATAATGTGAGTCAGTATGACATGCAGATAAAAGGCGTGGCTCTTAGAATCACTGCACACTTAATGTATTCGGGCAGTTATGGGGCCAAAACTGACCAACTAACTCAAGTGTGAGCTCAGCCTAACAGGTCAATGTTAGCGCCAGGTATAAAGAACCGTGCAGAGGCCCAGTATCCTACTATAACGTGAAAGAGCGCACTCCTTTCACACCAATTCACTGATTCCACATTCACTGATTTCTACAGAACCTGTTCTATTAAACGCTTATAAAAGTAGAGCCCACCCCTCCCCCCACAAAGCGAAGTGGGTGCCAGCAGTAAGTTTGTGTTGACGTCACTGATTATTTTGAACATCCTTTGATCCATCAGAACAATATCCCCCAAAAAACGGATCCTGTCTGTGGAGCATCCGCCTTCACTCGGTCAGCATTTGGTCAGTAATCCATCAGTATTTCTAATGCCAAAAAAAAAAACAGGAGTGGATCCAAAACAGAGATGACACATGAATGGAATATTTGAATGTCTTCTGTGTTTTGTACCCACTCCTGCTTTTGGCTACCAAATCATAAGCCAATTCTGATGGGACCATGTCATACAGGCCTTACAGCTGCTACATAGACAGGATCTGTTGTGCATCTCATTTTCCCTTTCTTCTGACAGATCAGAAGAAGGGTCAAATAAATGATTGTCAGCCAGGCCAGAAGGCAAAATAGTGGCCCAGTCATGAAGTGGAGAGGGTGGGAACAGCATGAGAAGTCCACAGAGTGGCCCAGTGACTTAGTGGTGAGGTGGAAGCTGCATCAGGAGGCCACAGAGTGGCACAATGACAGAATGTGGAGGTGGCAGCAGCAGCATCAGGAGATCAGAGTGGCACAATGACAGTGTGAAGGTGGCAGCAGCAGGAGGAGACCACAGAGTGGCACAATGACAGAGTCTGGAGGTGGCAGCAGGAGGAGGCCACAGAGTGGCACAATGACAGAGTGTTGAAGTGGCAGCAGCAGCATCAGGGGGCCACAGAGTGGCACAATGAAAGAGTGTGGAGGTGGCAGCAGCAGCATCATCAGGAGACCACAGAGTGGCAAGGTGACATAATATGGAGGTGGCAGCATCAGCATCAGGAGACCACAGAGTGGCACAATGACCGTGTGGCGGTGGCGGCAGTAGCAGCACCAGGAGGTCACAGATTGACACAATGACAGAGTGTAGAAGTGGCAGCAGCAGCATCATCAGGGGGCCATAGAGTGGCACAATGAAAGAGTGTGGTGGTGGCGGCAGTAGCAGCATCAGGAGGTCACAGAGTGGCAGCAGCAGCATCATCAGGGGGCCATAGAGTGGCACAATGAAAGAGTGTGGTGGTGGCGGCAGTAGCAGCATCAGGAGGTCACAGAGTGGCACAATGACAGAATGTGGAAGTGGCAGCAGCAGCATCATCAGGAGACCACAGAGTGGCAAGGTGACATAATATGGAAGTGGCAGCATCAGGGGATCACAGAGTGCCACGGTGACATAATGTGGAGATGGCAGCAGTAGCATCATGAGACCACAGAGTGACCCGGTGACATAGTGGGGAGGTGGGTGGTAGTAACAGTACCCGCTGACGATGGTGGGTGTAAGAAGGAGCACTTAGCATCAGATGTGTGGTATCAGGCGGGTGGCAGCATCAGAAGAGTAGCTGAGGCAGGTAGCCAGAAGAAACCGGTCTCTTCTTTCAAGGTTTGGGTGAGGCAGCAAGGATGATCTAATCTGATTAGAGATGGGCGAACGTGCTCGTTACGAGCACTGTAGCGCTCGGCTCCCCTGCGCAATGCCCGCAGGCATTGCGGATCCGTCCTCAGCTGCATGTAAGTCAATGGGGACGGATCGTTTGGTATGACACTCATACCAAACGGATCCGTCCTCCTCACCCGACTGAAAGTCAGTGGGGACGGATCCGTTTGGTATGAGTGTCATACCAAACGATCTGTCCCCATTGACTTACATGCAGCTGAGGACGGATCCGCAATGCCTGCGGGCATTTGTTTGCAGGGCAGCCGAGCGCTACAGTGCTCGTAACGAGCACGTTCGCTCATCTCTAAATCTGATACATCAGGCATTGGTGGGTGGAAATCCTGGCTGATCCACGCCTGATTCATCTTGACAAAGGTCAGTCTCTCCACATTTTGGGTGAACAGGCGAGTTCTCCTATGGCCCCCGCCGCACTAAACACCTGCTCTGATACCATACTACTGGCAAGGCAGGACAGCTTTTCCAGGGCAAACTAGGCCAGTTGCAGCCACAAATCCAGTTTAGTTGCCCAGTAGTCCAGCGGCTCTTCAAAGATGGGTGAAAGGGTGCACTCCAAGTATGCCACCACCTGCTGGTTCAGGTTCTGCTCTAGGTCTAGCTGCTGGTGAGTAGTTTCTTCACTATGCGGGTGAAGAAAGCTACTCATCAGCAACTCTAGACTCGGGCTGCTGCTGATGGAGCTGGTACTGCTCCTGCCACCCAAACCCCCCCGGCAGCCATAGCAGTGGAACGTGAGCGCAGATAGGCAGCAGTCGCAGATAGGAAGCGGCCAACTGAATACATAGGATGTTTCTACAGTAGTTAAGTTTGTCCTCCCTCTCAGCGAGTGTAAAAAAAAAAGGCCCCCATTTTGAAAAGATAGAGAGGGTCTGACATGGTGGAGAGCCAGTAGTCATCCCTTTGCCGAATGGTGACAATTCGGCTGTCACTAGACAAGTAAGTGAGCATGCATCGGGCCATTTACGCAAGTGACTCAGAGGGACTCCATGCCTCCATCTCCACTGACTACTGCCACAGTGTGTCTGGGTCCTCTGGCTCATCTTCTTCATCGCCCTGTAGCCCCTCTGGCTGCTCTTGCTCTTCCTCTCCTGTCACCTGTGTAAAAAATCCACCCATTTTGCTGCACATTGCTTGTGCTCCAATGTCCTCCTCCTCTTCCTCCTCCTCCAGTTTAGCCCCTACAGGGCTCATGTGGCCGTGAGATGTAGTCGCCACCTCTGCTGTTACCTGACCAGCCAGATTTAACAGCATCCTTTACAGGATATGAATCAGTGGATTGACAATGTAATCCTCGCAACTGACAAATAAAGTGGCCTCCTCAAAGGGCACAAGCAAACGGCAGGTGTCATGCATGAGCTGCCACTGGCTGACATCGAAGTTACACAGGGGAGTACCACCGTCTGCTTGGATCATCAAAAAATCATTTATGGCCTTTCTCTGTTCGTACAGTCGGTCCAACATATTGAGGGTGGATTTCCAACGGGTGGAAACGTCGCATATTAGCCTATGTTGAGGGACGCCGTTCTGCCGCTGTAGCTCAAGGAGGGTGTGCTTGGCGGTGTACGAGTGGCCGAAGTGCATGCAAAGTTTCCTGGCAATTTTTAGGATGTCTTGCAGATGGGTAGTGGACTTCAGGAACCCCGCTTGACAACCAGATTGAACATGTGCGCCATGCAGGGCGCATGGCACAGCTCTCATTGATGCAGCGCTGACACCATGTTCTTCCCATTGTCGGTCACCATGGTTTGAGTTGTCGTGGAGAAAGCCAGGATTTGATTTCTTGATGAAGGACGTGGAGCAGTTCCTCCCCGTGTGACTTTGTTCGCCCAGGCAAATGAGGTGTAGAACAACATGACACCGCCATGCCCTGCACATGTGGTATGCTGGTGGGGCACTGTGAATTGTCCTTGCAGTGGAGGCTGAGGAGGCAGAGTCAAACATTGTTGCACGACCAACAGCATGAAAACGTGGAGGCGGAAGCGGCGTTGCCTGGCCCAGTTGCTGGTTTGGCTGTGCAAGAACCACATTTACCAAGTGGGCCGTATATTGTCCCTGACCGTAGTTAGAGCTCCAAACGTCGGCGCTGACGACAGACTCAAGTATTGGCCCACATTCTGTTCTACAAATTTGTGCAGGGCTGGTACTGCCTGTTTCGCAAAGGAGCAGGAGCATCAGGACCAGCAGATGGCGGGAATGACAGACAGCTCCCTTCGGCTGAGGTGGTGGAGTCTTTGATAAACTGTTGAAGGGTGATGCAGCGGCTGCTGCGGCACGCTGGACAACCACATTGGCGCCACGGTTCTCCTAGGCCACTTCATGGTGACGCTGCATATGTTGACGCAGGACCGTGGTGCGATCATTGGCACCCTGGCCATGCTTCACCTTCTGCCAACAGATTTTACAAATGGTCATGTTTACCTCACCCAGCGGCTTAACAAAAAACTGCCACACTGCCGAGTAGGTGAGTTCACCCCCAATACTCTGCACTGACTGAATGCTACCGCCGCTGCCTCTGTGAACCCCTGCACCACCCTTCAACAGTTTATCAAACACCAAACCCATAAAACTATCTAAATGTGGTATCGCTGTAATCGTACTGACCTGGAGAATGAAGAGCACAGATCAGTTTTATCTCATAGGGAACGCCATAAAAATAAAACTCATAAACTATATAAATGTGGTATCACTGTAATTATTCTGACCCAGAGAATGAAGAGAGCAGATCAGTTTTATCTCATAGGGAATGCTGTAAAAGCAGAACTCATAAAACTATATAAATGTGGTATCGCTGTAATCGTACTGACCTGGTGAATGAAGAACACAAGTTATAGTGAACACCATAAAAACAAAACCTATAAAACTGTGCTGGAATTGGATTTTTTTTCAATTCACCCCATTTGGAATTTTTTTCCAGCTTACCGCTACACCGTATTCCATATTACATGGTGCCATTAGAAAGTACAACTTATCCCGAAAAAACAAGTCCTCATACGGCTATGTGAACGGAAAAATAAAGTTAAAGGGGTATTCCCATCTCACAAATGTAGTTTGTATAGTTAGATATATCCATACCAATATCACTAATAGAATGTATTTATATAAAATGTACCGTTTAGAAGATTTGCCTATTTGTATATCCATTGTCCTACACACATCAGTCAGGCCGTTGCCCCTAGTTACGACCACCGTGGCCATGTAGTAGTGGTGGCCGGATCGCTCCTTTTCAAACCTGCTGTGAGGTAACTGCTGTATTGTGAACGCACATTGCATGAGCATGCAGAGACACATCTTAGGGTTGTAGCATTTTTGTCTGCGCTTTCAAAACGCAGAGAAACGGATCCTGTTCAAGATCAATTCATCTCTATGGAGCAGGATCCGTTTATAAAGTTTGTGTTTTGGACGGATCCTGACCATTGCGTTTTGGACTGGTAGCGTCCAAAATGCAGATGTTAAAGTACCCTAAGATGTTTTTCTGCATGCTCATGCAATGTGCATTCACAATACAGCAGTTACCTCAGAGCGGGTTTGAACAACAGCAAGCCGGCCACCACTACTACATGGCCACGGTGGCCGTAACCAGGGGCAATGGCCTGACTGATGTGTGTGGGACAATGCCTATACAAATAGGCAAATCTTCTAAACGGTACATTTTATATAAATACATTCTATTAGTAATAATATTGGTATGGCTATATCTAACTATACAAACTACATTTGTGAGATGGGAATACCCCTTTAAGGCTCTGGGAAGGCAGGGAGTAAAAAACTAAAATGCAAAAAGGGAAAATTGCCATGTCATGAAGGAGTTAAGCATTTTTCTTGGCCATGTTGTTATGTGATGATGTTATTTTTATTTATTCATATTATTTCACAGCTGGCTTCAATAATATAAGCCTTTCACATTGAGTTTGGATTCATTTACACAATCATATCCATTTGGCGGTCCCGCACATTCTGCCCTATTTTAGAAATACCTATTCTTGTCCACAAAATGGACAAGAACAGGACATGTTCTATGTTTTTTCAGGGCCAAAGAATGAACATAAATGGACGTAAAGTGAAAGTAAATTTCCTAGCATGCAATGCAGCAAGCGTGTTCAGGGGAGCAGTCACATGACCTCCGCCCACCTGTGTTCCCATAGAGACAAGAGGCCCTCAGACTGCTATACTGAAATAGCAATAGAAAGAATGCCCCGGTCCCAGCAGTAAAGAGAGGTTACTACCCGTCCCACACAGGAATGTGATGCTAATGTATCATACATATCTTACTGGAGGGGTACCCTGACCATAAACTTGCCGTGGGGCCTAGTCATTTATAGTTGTGCCACTAGATGTAGGCCATGGACAGAATGAATAGAAGGGGAGATTTATCATTTCCCTTGTTTCTCAAAAGTGGCGTTAATAAGTTGCAAACTATGTGTTTGCGACTTTTTAATTGCGCCTTTTAAAAAAAATAAAGGGCATGACAATGGTAGGGAAGAGCATAACCAGTCACCTCAACAAATTTATGTTCGTTTTTGCCAGTTTTCTGACTCAAATGAAGCAAAAATCTATTGCAGCTCTGAGCTGCCATAGATTTCTGTTTTGTTGCACAAGCGCTCTGATGAATAAATTTGTACTAATCGATTCTCACATAGCGAGGAGCATCCTGTCTATAATCACACGACCTGCTCCCAGCTGACAGCCTATATATCATCTACTGTATGAATATATGACTACCCTTCATCTGGGGAAAAGTGAAACACGTTTAGTAAGACATCTGTATATATAATCTACAGGGGGTCTCAAATCTCTATATACAGTGTACGGTAGTGGGGGTCACATATCACTGTATACAGTATACTGGAGGTCACACATCTCTATATACAGTATACAGTGGTGGGGGTCACATATCACTATTAGAGGAGGTCACACATCACTATATACAGTGTACAGGGGTCCATGGATCTCTATATGCAGTGATGGAGGTCACACATCACTATATACAGTGTACAGAGGGTCCCGGATCTCTATATACAGTGATGGAGGTCACACGTCACTATATACAGTGTACAGAGGGTCACGGATCTCTATATGCAGTGATGGAGGTCACACATCACTATATACAGTGTGCAGAGGGTCACAGATCTAAAGTGCTGGTGTCCTACCTGTACACTGTATAAAGAGATAACTGACACCCCTTTCCCTGTACACTGTGTATAATGATAATGAGTTCCTCCAGTGCAGGGAAGCCACACATCTCTATATACAGTATACAATGGTGGGGGTCACATATCACTATATACAGTATACAGTGGTGGGGGGGTCACATATTACTGTATCCAGGGGGTCACATATCTCCATATACAGTATACAATGGTGGGGATCACATATCACTGTATAGGGGGAGGTCACGCATCTCTATATACAGTGTACTGTGGCGATAGTGGTGGTCACATATCATTGTATACAGTGGTGGGGGTCACATATCACTATATAAAGTGTACAGTGGTGGGGGTCACATATCACTGTATGGGGGGTGTCACATATCACCATATACAGAGTGCAGGAATCAGAGGGCACACATTTACAGATGAGACCAGTGACTGCTGCTGCTATCACTGACCTCAGCCATACTGACATCTCAGAAAGGGTTAAAGCTCCTGAACTGTTGGTCTGGCTGTAATAAACATATCTGTGATAAGATTACAGAGCAGAGGGGCTGTAAATGGGGCAGACACTTGGATTTGCTCACAGTTTGTGGTCCTGGCTCTGCTATGTCCTCACATACTGTACAGCAAGATCCTCTCAGTAAGGCCACTCTCAGACGAGCGTATTTGTCCGGATTTAATGTACCGGAATCCGCTGCTAATGTTAATGAATGGAGCTATTCACACGAGCGTATAATTTCCGCCAGTATTTGAAATCCACAGCATGTCTGAGGTACTGTGCGAATTTGTTTCCAAATACGCACATTTCAGTCTGTGAAGTGCATTAATAATGAAGGACGGAAGAAATACGCATGTAAATCCTGATGAAATCCTGATGCAATCCTGATGACAATACTGATGGTATATCATCAGGATCCTGAACCCGAATACTGACGGATTTCAACACGCTCGTCTGAAAGCGGCCTAAAGGAGAGACAGAGGGGGCAGAGCCTGCAGTCAGTGTGCTTCTATCAGCCATCAAAGCTTCTTCTCAGTCTCCCTTCCTCCTGCAAGTTTCTTTATTTCTACTTGACTCTTCCTGCTAAGCCCCTGCCAGCCCTGCACAGGTAGGAGTGCCAGTGACAGAAGGAAAGTGCCTCTGATACAAGCAGGGTGCTTTATGACCCAAAGAGCAGCACACTCCTTCAGGCATGGACAAGGTTGCTCCTCCATGGCAAGCCAATCAGTAATCATCAAGACTCATAAACAAGCAGAAACTCACAGCAGGAAAGCTAGGCATTGTGGGGATTGTAGTTTTGTGAGGGAAGATCAGGCGCCATGATACTCTCAGTGTGCTGCAGGCTCACACAGGAGCTCGACAAATGTATTGCAAGGTAAAATGAAGCTCTGGTTATATGTATAGGTTCTGGTTGGGTCACAGCTTGCAGCCTTATTGCAGTTTTTCAAAAATTAAGTTACTTTACTGGAATAACCCTTTAAGGCTACTTTCACACTAGCGGCAGGGGTGTCCGGCAGGTGAACAGCCTGCTGGATCGATGTTGCCGTTAATGCACCTGTGCGGCCGGAACTATGCTCCGTCCCCATTCACTATAATGGGGGCGGGCTGGAGTTCCGACTGCAGCACGGCAAACATGCCGAGAGGCAGCCAGACTAAAATTACGACATGTTGTTATTTTAGTCCGGCCGCCTCTCGGCATATTTGCAGTGCTGTGGCCAGAACTCCAGCACGCCCCCATTTGTCACGCTCGGGTGTGGGGGGAAAAGCCACACCGAGCGTATGAGGGATGGGAACAGACAAAACCAGGGAACTGGTCACCTCCTGCAGGGGATCCTAAGACTAGGCCCTAGCTGGCTACCAGTATGAACTAACCCGGATGGTAGGAAAGCTCATACACAGGAACCTAATCTGAATAAACCCTAGAACACCCTGCAGTCTAATGACACAAGAGAGTAACCCGTTCCTCCAAGCGTAAGGAGGAACAGGAGACTCAAACAGGAATAACAAAAGGAAGGGAAAACACTTAACTTAAGTAGAACTCAGCAACAGGATCTCAGCCGAGATCCACACCACTCTCAACCAGGTATGAAGCAGATATAAACCGCAAGGGATACTGGGAGAGGAAGAGGTAAGTAGGAGACAGCTAATTGCCCAGCGGCAACAGCTGAGGGAAAGGGGTGTGGTGAACAGCACCCAAACCACAGGGAATAGCCTGTCCAACCTGTCACTTAGAAAGCCGCGCAGAACGTCTGATTCCAGACGCAAGACCACTCGTGACATTACCCCCCCCTTTTACGGGTGACCTCCGGGCACCCAGGACCAACTTTATCAGGGTGACACCTGTGAAAGGCTTTTACCAAACGACTGGCATTCACGTCAGATGCCGGTACCCATGACCTCTCCTCAGGACCATAACCCTTCCAATGAACCAGATATTGAAGGGTCCCATGAAGAACTCGAGAATCAATGATCTTGACAATCTGAAATTCCAAATTACCATCCACCAAGACAGGCGCGGGTGGCAAGGGAGATGGCTCCAGAGGTTCAACATACCTCTTCAACAAACATCTGTGAAACACATTATGGATTTTCAGGGCCTGCGGAAGTTCAAGACGAAATGCTACAGGATTAATAATGGCCGTGATTTTATATGGGCCAATAAATCTTGGACCCAACTTCCATGAAGGAACTTTCAACTTAATGTTCCTAGTAGACAGCCACACAGAATCACCCACATTTAGGTCCCGGACCATTCATTGCGTCTCCTGTCAGCCACACGTTTGTACTTGTTACCCATATTTATCAAGTTACTTTTGAATTTTTCGCCATATGGAAGACAATGATGATGAAAAACGTTCTTCCTCAGGAATACCAGAAGTATCAGAACCACAAAATGTGCCAAACTGCGGGTGAAAGCCATATGCACCAAAAAATGGTGACTTACCAGTGGAGTCCTGTCTGCGATTATTTATGGCAAACTCAGCCAGAGACAAAACGAGGACCACTCCTCCTGGTTCTCAGAGACAAAGCATCTCAAATAAGTCTCCAGATTCTGATTGGTACGCTCAGTCTGTCCATTCGTCTGGGGATGAAAGGCAGAGGAGAAAGACAGTTGTACCCCGAGCCGAGTACAGAACGCCCTCCAGAATCTGGACACAAACTGAGTCCCACGATCAGAGACAACGTCAGTGGGAATGCCATGAAGTTTCACAATATTGTCAATAAACACTTGTGCAAGAGTTTTAGCATTGGGGAGTCCGGGTAATGCAATAAAGTGCGCCATTTTACTAAAACGATCTACAACCACCAGAATAACTGTCTTACCAGACGACTCAGGCAGATCAGTGATGAAGTCCATGGATAGGTGAGTCCATGGTCTGGACGGGATGGGTAATGGAAGTAGGGGTCCAGAGGGACAAGTATGTGTCACCTTAGAGCGTGCGCAGACACTACAGGCTGACACATATTCCTCAACACACTTACGCAGACCTGGCCACCAGAATCTACGAGAGATGAGGTCGACAGTGGATTTACTCCCAGGGTGTCCCGCAAGCACCGAAGAATGATGCTCCTCAAAAACCTTATAACGCAAATCAGAAGGAACAAACAACTTCCCGGGAGGGCAAGACTCCGGCGCATCTCCCTGGGCCTCAATCACTTTAGCCTCTGTTGGGGCAAAACCCCCTTCTCTATGATTGCTGGGGTCCCAATTTAATGTTGATGAGATCTCATTGAGAAAATTGACACATGCACCTTGGATGAATCAAATTCTCTCCTTTATTTCTCATACGTATACATCTTATAACACTACAGATAATCATAGACAAATCTGGCCCACCACCAAGGGGTGGAAATCAAAACTAATGATTTGATTGGTTATTCATAAAAGGTAATATTTCCGCACTATACTAACAAGGTTCTACTAATTAGAAAGTTTCTTATCTCAGAGCTTACATTCTTCAGCTGTAAATCCTGAAGCTACCAGAATAAGAAAACAAAACTTAGCCCTCCTGAGCCTCAAACCCTGAAAGAAGCATGAGAGAATGAGGGGGAGCGGACAGCAATGAGTGCTTACTTCGGCCTTGTAACTATCTTATACACAGAAAACGCCCCACATTCTCACACTGCTCAGTAATTTTCCACATATGTACAA
>ONZH01007145.1:0-30416 GCA_900303285.1 Rhinella marina
ATCAGAAAGAAGAAATGATGTTGATTCCATACTGACGACTTTTTGATAATATCTGAACTCTGCAGGAGGGTACATCAGTAGTCAGGGAAGTTTGCGAGATTATGCAGATTAGATGGTTATAAACGTAAAAAAATCAAGACTTGCATCACACGTCAGATTTTTCTAGGCCTTATTCTAGACTCTTCGTTGCAGAGAACATTCTTGACAGAAGAAAAGATTCATAAAGTACAAGATCAGCTGTGTCGGTTGGAATCCCGGTCTTTGACAGTGCGGAGGCGATGTAGTTCTGGGAACCCTGGTATCATATTCCAGCAGTGGAATGGACGCAATTTCATACAGTCTCTGCAATCGAGATTCTGGCAGTATGGAACAAGCAGGAATTTCTGGATTCAAGGTTACGATATCTTCGGCTAGATTCGACGCTGAATGGTGGAAGGAAGAAGACTTATGCCAGGGTATTCGTGGTGGTTACCAAGGCCAATGATCCTGACTACAGACGCAAGTCCCTGGGGATGGGGAGCGCATATTCAGGACCAGAATTTCCAGGGGTCATGGACTCAGGAGCAGCGAATATTCTCATCAAACAGAAAGGAGTTGTTGGCAGTAAGAATGGGTCTCCTAGCAACTCGGCACCTGTGGCAGTCGATCATATAAGGATATGTCGGACAATCAAACACGTGGCGTATATAAACCATCAAGGGGGGACGAGATCTTCCTTCTGTCGGAATAATGGATATCAGGATGTAGAGATAGAGTCAGCATATTTCGGCCCTGTATATCAGAGAGAGAAAATGTTGGGCAGACTATTAAGCAGGTACAGCTGAGGCAGGGGAGTGGTCCCTCACCAGGAGTGTTCTAGATACAAGGTTGTGGGGAACCCCGGTGATAATTGTTCGCTACCAGAAATCGCAAAGTGCAGATTTTTGCTCGATAAACGGGAGAATCCATATGGGGTGGATGCTCTACAAATCAAGTGGGATTTCCCTTTAGGTTATGCTTTTCCACCTCTTCAGCTGATCCCGTTGGTTTTGAAAAAGATCAGGGAAGACAGGGCAATGATTGTTTTAATACCCATTTTGGCCCGGCGGGCATGGTTCTCTCCGCTCGATGTCAGTAGCGGATCCTTGGATCCTGCCGGAAGTTCCGAACCTGTTGTCTGGGTCCGTCGTCCATCCCCAGGTTCGGGGCCTCCGATTGACGGCCAGAATCTTATTTCTACCTTGCTTAAGAGTAGGAAACTAGTTACAGTTAGGATCTATGCTAGAATCTGGTTGAAATTTTATAGAGTGTTTTAATCTGAATCCCAGGGAATTGCCAGATACAGTTCTAGTCTTCAGGTGCTTTGAATTCCTACAGAAGGGTCCTGTCTTTAGGCTTGGCAAAAAACACTCTTAAGGTCATGTATCTGCTCTATCTAGTCTGTTCAATCAAATTTTGCGAGAGATACATTGTGATTAGATTTTTAAGGCCAACAAAATTTCACCTTTCTGTTCCAAGGTCCTCTTGGGGACTTAAATGTGGTCTTGCAGGCTCTGACGAACAGCCTTTGAACCAATTCCTCTGTTCGGAAAGCACCTCACTTTAAAACTAATTTTTTTGGTGGCGCTCACTTCAGCAAGAAGGGTGAGCGAAATTCATGGATTTCTAAAATCCTCCATTTCTGAGAATCATGAAGACAGGGTAATTACGTACTGATCCGGCTTTTTACCAAAGGTGTGTTCCCAGTTCCATAGATTCAGGAGATAATACTACCTTCTTTTTGTAGTAATCTAGAACGCCTAAAGAAGTAGAATTCCATACTCTGGATGTTAGGAGTTGTTTATTAAGATATTTGGAGTTACTAAACCATGGAGAAGTCTTACTCTGTTTGGTGCTCTTCTCTGGTCCAAACAGAGGTATGAAGGTACTAAGAGTTCTTTGGAAGATGGGTCAGACTAGGCATTTCTATTGCCTATGTCAGTCTGGTCTATCTCCGCCTTTTCGTGAAGGCTCACTCCACGTGTGCTATCTCTACGTCTTGGGCTGAGAGATCTTGTGCCACATTGGATCAGATTGTAAGGCAGCCATTGGTCCTCTCTTCACCTTTTTTTTCGTCACTATAGGTTAGATCTTCTGTATTCCTCTGATCTTTCCTTTGCAGAAAGGTTTCTTTCGGCCGTGGTCCCTCCCTGAAATTTCTCTGTAATTCTCTCTGTGGTGCTGTCGTGGGGAGGGGAAAAATGATGATTACTTACCGTATCGGTTTTCCAGACCCCACAACAGCACCCTTATATACCTCCCCGGTTGTGGTAGTTTTTGCACTTTGGTGTAGCATATTTAAAAAAAAAAAAAAAAAAAGTATAGAGGTGGTTATTTTTTATGTACTTCTCTGGATTACTAACTAAGTCGGAGTCCCTCATGCTCTGAAAAACTGAGGTAGGAGAGTGGTCCACCTTTTTATTCTGCAGGTTTCCTGTCCTGGGTGGATCCCCTCTCTCTGTGGTGCTGTCGTGGGGTCTGGAAATCCGATTACCGGTAAGTAATCATCATTTTTTTGCGGTGTGAAGGAACATAAGTGATCCGTAGTGCTTCTGTGGCTTTCTGCTTTGTATCTTCTGGATTGCAGACCTATTCAAGTGGAATGGGTCCACATCTGTGATATGGTGCCTTTTATATGTGGGCCACAATAGGACATGCCGGCACACGTTGCAGTCCAGCTACTGCTATGTGGTAACTGTCTTATAACCTTTGCAATAAGGGTAAATGCATCGACACAGGATTTAACCCAAGTACTGTTACCAAGTTAATAAGGATAGAACTGGAACAGTTGATGGCGTTTCATGAAGCTGCACTGGGGCTAGATAAAGACTTCTGGATTGTGACAAGATACATTTCCAGTTAAGTGATAGTGTAGTGCTGGTGGTTTAAACATATAAAAGTTGGTTTGACATTACAATATTTAATAAAAGGATATGACCTATTTACAATTTAGAAAATTACAATACAATTGATAAGACAAGTACAATTGAATACAGTTATCCCACATGTGAAACTGAGGATATCAGATAAGCATCTGATAGGGCTGGCCACTGAGGCTCTCCGCTGTTGTAAAACTGCCCTGCTGTACAGACTGGGCATTTGTAGTTTTTGCAACAGCTGGAGAGCCCAGCCCTGTGATCTGAAATCAACTGTTTTGAAAGGACTGCTATGCATGTACAATCACTGCAGCCACTTCATTCATGTAGGCTGGCAGTGGTTGTACTGAAGAACTATCTACTTTTTATTAGTGGATGTTTATCCACGTCTCTAGACTGGTATATACAAGGGATGACAATCTGCTTATCGCTAGTGGAGGAGACCAAGCGATCGCTAATGCCATCACCTTCCCCATAAGGACTCATTATTTGCAGGCAGGAGATCGTGTTTACACGTCAGGATCTGCTGCCGGTAAATGATTGTTTTTGTGTGTGCACACAAACACTAGAGTTTACCCAATGAATGAGCATTTGGCTTGTTTATTGGCAGTACATTTACACCACTTACTATGAACACTTGTTAGCAATAATCTGTGTGATACTCGGCCCATGTAAAGGGCCCTCAAATAATGAAGAGGCTGCAGTATGTACACAGCTGATTGGTGGGGGTGTGTGGCAAGAGTCAGGCCCATTCTGGTCTAATATAGATGGCCTACCCTAAGAATCAGTTTTAAAAAGCTAAACTGCTGTAAATCAATTATGTGCCTACATCATCCTCTACCTTTCATTTGAAATATACAACATGTATACTCCCCATACAAGTCAGTGGATCCTGGGGGAAAAGAAAAACTCAAAAGATGGAAGACCAGCATGTGGGTATGTACAGTATGAATACAAAACTGCTAGCCGGACTACCTAGTTTGATTTATATTTTCTTAGATCAGGGATGCTCAACCTGCAGCCCTCCAGCTGTTGCAACACTACAACTCCCAGCATGCCCTAATAGTAAGGCTGTAACAGCTGGAGGGCCATAGTCTGGCATCTCTGTCTTAGACAATTGTAGACTTCAACGAAACATCCAAAAGAATCAGGCATTAACCCTTTCAAAAAATGGTTATATAGACTTAGATTTTTTTTTCTAGCCAATGCAAACAGCGTACTTCCAAATCATATCAGATACAAAGGTTATTTCCTGATTTATCAAGACTAGCCGTGTTTTTTCCTGAGGAGGCTTGAAGTTTTCTGGACAAGAACTAGAACTAATGATAATGTGCCTGGGCCCAACCCTCCCCTTAATTTTGGAAGAGCTGGCGAGGGCAGCATCTAAACGCTAAATTGGCAGTTGTAACCCCTTCCCCAAAAAAAAAAAGTCATGGGGGACAAGAAATTGCTTAAAGTGTCTTGCATATCTAGTTTACATATCATAGTTACATAGTAAGAAGACATAAGTTCAACCAAGGTATAGGTGGGGATGTGAATGATCCAGATTTCTCCACGTTTCCATAAGCATTAATGTTATTTAATTAATTTATCTAAGCCCATTTTAAAACTACCCACTGTTCCTGCTGTGACCACATCATGAGGTAGACTATTCCACAGTTCTTACCGTAAAGAAGCCTTTCCGCCTCTAGAAACTGAACTTTTTCTTCAGTCGGAGGCAGTGCCCCTGCTCTTTTGAGGGAACAGCTTTTCACCATATTTTTTGTATGACCCATTTAGATATTTGTATAGGTTAATCATGTTCCCCTTTAGATGTCTCTCCTGCTAACCTTAGTGAGGGCAGCATAAAATAGTGACAGAAATGCTGATTTCAGCGGTGTCACTCATGAGCTAAAAGTAAGTGGTTGCCGAGAACCAGCATCATAATCATTGCCTTGAAAAGAGGCAAATCTACCCGAGAAGAGTCATCGTTAGTCATAATCTCCTGCTCCCTCTGCTGAGGATTGTCAGTTCTCTCCTAGAGAGAAAGGGAGAAAACTAGGTAGAAGACTATCAGCCATCAGCAGGTGGGCAGGGAGAGCAGGAAATAACCATGACTCTTTTCCAGGCCCAGTCTGCAATGATTGTGATGTTGGTTCTCAGCAACCACTTACTTTTAACTTATAAATGACAGACTGCTGAAATCAACTCACCTGTCTGTACTTTATTCTGCTGTTAGTATGGGCTGCATAAAGTTGATGACAGGTTCCCTTTAAGACTAAATACATTTTTAATTTTTCCTCATAACTAAGACCCTCCATGCCCCCTATCAGTTTAGTTGCTCTCTTTTGTACTTTATCCAGCTTCCGGGCATCCTTTCTATGAACTGCATGAATTTATACGGCAACTACATTTGAAGCCCTTTCTCCACCCGTACGGCTTTTGATATATTGACAACATTACTGGTGCACTTCAAAAATTGTGCTCTTTTTGCTTTGATTGCCAGTCACAATTTCTTTTTTAGCTGGGGCTCTACCATTGTTTAACCCATTGCAGTTATTGCACTTTGTGATTGTGCATTATCACTGATACATTTCTAATACATGTAGTCCCAAGCACTGATCTCGG
The DNA here is from genome assembly GCA_900303285.1 of Rhinella marina. NCBI lineage: Eukaryota > Metazoa > Chordata > Amphibia > Anura > Bufonidae > Rhinella > Rhinella marina. The sequence goes on from ONZH01007145.1 coordinate 5,502, forward strand.
GGTCTACCCTGTAGGAGGGGGATATTCTTTGGTATGCATGTAAACATTTTACTTGATTTGTCAGCAATACTAATAAAATAGCGCCCATCGTTGAAGAGTTATCATTGTTCTTCGTTGTACAAAGTTCTTGTAAAAAATTGTTAGTATATAAATAAGGTAAAAAAAAACTGTTGAAAGTTTGATGCATGATATTAAAACCGCTACCATCCAAATAGATACTCCAGAGCTTTAGATATTATGGTGTCATCCTTTTTAGGGGTCTGTCTGTCCATGAACACCTGCAATACAGAAGAAGAAAAAAATTAAGATGAAGCTAGGCGCTTTCTTTTTGCCAACTCAAATTAAAGTGTAGGTTTTGTTGTTTTACACTGTGGTCCTGCTTTTAGCCTTGCCACATATATAAAAATTGCCACATGTTCCATGTTTTAGTAAGTTTTTTATTATTTGACATTCATGTTACTGACATTTTGACCCTAAAAAAACCCCAAAATATTCTCATAATATACCATAGATTTTAAAGGAGTTGTCTAAGACTTTTACACTGATAACCTATGCTCTGGCTAGGTCATCAGTAGGTGTCCCAGGAACCCTGCCGACCAACTATTTGAAAAGGCACCGATGCTCGCAATAGCAGAGCGGCCTTCTCTTGGCTCACCTAACAGCGCTGTACATGGTATCCCATAGCAGCCCCAAGCTGTGGAGCTACTGCGAGCGTCGGTGGCTTCTCAGCAGGGTTCCTGGGTGTCAGAGCGCCACCGCTCAGATACTGATGACCTATCCAGATAAAAGTCTCAGAAGACCCCTTTAAACAACCATTTGGCCACAGCATTTTTTTTTAGAAAGAAAGCCTAAAAGGGCAGATCTGTTATCAATGACTCAGAAGACTGCCACATTCTGGGGCAAATAAAGGGTTCAGGAAATCTGCTTAAATGCTTCCAAACGTAAAACTCTGTGCTAGCATTGCACTGGGAACTATAGAAAGGGTCAGGTGTACTATAGTTTACAATGAACTTGGCAGGAGAGAGAGAAGACATCTTGGATACTCCATTACAGGCATTTCTTTGATTCCATTGTAATGGCCCGCAAGCTGCATCCACCCGATGACTGTACTGAGTGAGATACCAACCAACACTTTGCTCAAGGAGCACTGTGGTGGACCTGACCGGTTAACAGCACGTTTCTGCCCAGTTGGCAGGTCCAGACAGCACGTAGAAGCAGTGTAACGCATGCTATCTGGTAGAGTCAAATAAAATACCTTGTAGGGACTAGTTGAGGCCCTGTAAGCTGCAGCAAGAGGTCTCATCCCCGAACGTGGAGAGCTTACGCTTTTAACTGGCGGCGTAACAACTGAATAGACCGATGATGCAGAAGCCTTCTCACTACTTTCCATTAAACTCTGAAAACAAAGAGCGCTTGGTTACCCTGAGGTCCACTATGAGACTAAAAAAAATAAGTCAAAGCATTCAAGATTACGTCCCAGTACAGACCATTATCTCTTCATAAAACCTTATGACCCTTATGGAACTACTGCCATCGTACATTCATAAGTCGCAATATGGAAAGTTGTTACATTTAGGGCTCATTCACACAACCATATTTTTGCGGGTCCGCATTATAGCGGACCTGCAAAAATACGAGGGCCGCACGGTGTGTGTTCCGCAGCGCTCAGAGCACACACCGGGCGGCCCTATTCAAAATGCCTATACTTGTCCATGCGTGCGGACAACTATAGGACATGTTCTATCTTTTCTTGCGGAGCTGCGGCAAGATAGCAAGCTGGCCATAGAGGTGAACAGGCCCTTACACCGATTGTATTGCTGCGATACAGCTGTCAGAGGATCACAAACATGTGAATGCTGCGTCAAGAGTGGTGAGAGAACAGTGCACAGGTGGGATGCTCAACACTGTGCTAGGATTCACATTTGCCGTAAAAATATTGTTGGCAAAAAAAAAAAAAAAAAGTTTTTCTTCTTTTCCTCCTCAAAATCCAAGGTGTGTCTTATAGGCTGAAAAATACAGTATTTGTTTTTGTTCACCAGATAGGTGAGAATACTTAGCATACATTGATTTTTTAAAGGGAGTCCTTCACCTGTTTTTCACCAATATAACTAAGAGCACTGCCCCACAGAAGATTGCAGACACATCCCAGCCATATCTGTGTGCACTCTGTGTGTGTATTACATGTCACATCCCAGACATACCTGTGTGCACTCTGTGTCTGTATTACATGTCACATCCCAGACATACCTGTGTGCACTGTGTGTCTGTATTACATGTCACATCCCAGACATACCTGTGTGCACTGTGTCTGTATTACATGTCACATCCCAGACATACCTGTGTGCACTGTGTGTCTGTATTACATGTCACATCCCAGACATACCTGTGTGCACTGTGTGTCTGTATTACATGTCACATCCAGACATACCCTGTGTGCACTGTGTGTCTTCGTCCATCCCACAATGTGTGCTTGTTATTCATGTCACATCCCAGACATACCTGTGTGCACTGTGTGTCTGTATTACATGTCACATCCCAGACATACCTGTGTGCACTGTGTGTGTCTGTATGTCTGTATTACATGTCACATCCCAGACATACCTGTGTGCACTGTGTGTCTGTATTACATGTCACATCCCAGACATACCTGTGTGCACTGTGTGTTGTATTACATGTACATCCCAGACATACCTGTGTGACTGTGTGTATTACATGTCACATCCCAGACATACCTGTGTGCACTGTGTGTCTGTATTACATGTCACATCCCAGACATACCTGTGTGTGTGTCTGTATTACATGTCACATCCCAGACATACCTGTGTGCACTGTGTGTCTGTATTACATGTCACATCCCAGACATACCTGTGTGCACTGTGTGTCTGTATTACATGTCACATCCCAGACATACCTGTGTGCACTGTGTGTCTGTTTTACATGTCACATCCCAGACATACCTGTGTGCACTGTGTGTGTCTGTATTACATGTCACATCCCAGACATACCTGTGTGCACTGTGTGTCTGTATTACATGTCACATCCCAGACATACCTGTGTGCACTGTGTGTATGTATTACATGTCACATCCCAGACATACTGTGTGCACTGTGTGTCTGTATTAACAGTTGTCACATCCATACCCAGACATACCTGTGTGCACTGTGTGTCTGTATTACATGTCACATTCCCAGACATACCACTGTGTGCACATGTCAGACCTGTGTCTGTATTACCAGTCACTTGCCACATGTGTTGTCATGTATTTGTCACATGTGTGCACTGTGTGTCTATATTACATGTACAGACATACCCTGTGTGTGTCTGTATTACATGTCATCTCCTGTGTCTGTATTACATGTTATTACATGTCACATTGCACTTGTGTACATGTCAGCACAATCCAGTCATACCTGGTGCACTGTGTGTGGGACAAATTGCACATGTCTGTATTGTCACATCCAGACATACCTGTGTGCACTGTGTGTCTGATTTCATGTCGTCACTCTGCAGGAAAACAGCAATATGGCAGGGGTGGTTTGCAGTACCAGGACTGGCATCTCCGGTACTACAGAGGGATTGCCTGAGGGGACAGTTGTCCGCGATTAATCTTATACTACCATGTATGTAATAGTAGGTATGGTCTTTGCCTGTATACATGGGTGCACTGGATGCCACTTCACAATTGGACACTAATGCCAATTTCGGTGGATGTATTTTATATACACATCAGGTTCTATTCTCTACCGTCATCTCTCTGAGGGATTGTTATTTGGGAGGGAGTAAATAAGAGTATATTCCTTCTGTAACATTGTGGTGGTGTGCTGCTTTTCATATGTACTAATGTATAAGCGGATACATTATGCATTATATCTGTATTCTAAAATCACTACAACAGACTATTTTACTGTACAAAAAAGTTTTATTTTAATAAAAATTATACCTGATTAAAAAAAAAGAATAGCTTTTATGGTGGAAGATGCACACGGGATTCATATTGTTTTTACAGTATAGGTAATCTGTACTTGTTTCATACACAAGAACAGTAGCTGAATATGGAAATGGTGGGAGGAAGAAAATGTCTGTAATATTTTGTACAGATCATCACACTTACCTTATCTACGCAAGGTTTCACGCCAATCATAATGCAATCGCCAAATATCTTGCCGTCTTTACTTAGAGCTTTCCTTGCCTGTAGCTTGGACTGATATTGTAAGTGCATCCAGTTTCCAGTATTCGACATCTGTATAGCAGGTAATTAAAATGTACAGTATAGTCAGAAAATGGCCTATTGTCTAGGTGCTAATATTCAGCTGAATTACAGCAGTCTGAATTTGGCCTTAGGCCGGCCATACACATTAGACTGCTGTTAGCTGAATGCTTGTTCGGCCAACAGCTATCTGTCCAGACCTCCTATAAATATGGCATTTTGGCTTATCTGAGGATGCAAGTGACCTGAATGGCGAGAGGGGAAAACAAAAAGAATCTACTGCCCGATCCTTATCTCCTTGAACATCAGCTGTCACGGGGAGAGAAGGGAGACAACACTAGAACATTAGATGATCGTCCAGTCTCGCCAGCTTAATAGGCCTCTTTCACACTAGCGCAGCACGGAGCCGGCAGGTGAAGGGTGCTGCCGGATCCGTGCTGCCGCAGGGAAATGTGTGGGGCCGGAACCGCACTCCGGCCCCACACATATCACACAGTACATACACACACACATATACTTACATGCTCCTGGCAGCTCCGCGCAGCACAGTACAGTACAAGAGGAGCAGGATGGAGCGCACATAGGATGATTCCCCACAGCGCCCTCTGCTGGGCGCCGTGTGGAATCGTCCCATGTGCGCGCCGTCCTGCTCCTCCTGCGCTGTGGAGACCTGCCGGGAGCATGTAAGTATGTATGTGTATATGTCTGTGTATGTTTGTATGTATGTATGTGTGCAGGTGACGGATCCATTATGAACTCCATTGAAAGTCAACGGAGGACGGATCCGTTCACCATTGTGTCACACCAAACGGATCTGTTCCCATTGACTTGCATTGGGGGTCATTCTGGATCCATCTTGGTGCGGATGCCTGGACCGGAGAGAAAACCGCAGCATACTGTGGTTTGCTCTCCGGTCTGAAGACGGAACGGAATGCTTTTAGGAGCATTCCGTTGTCTTCAGTTCAGTTTTGTCCCTATGACGGAACTCAATACCGGAATTATAAAACACTAGTGTGAAAGTAGCCTAAAGGGGCTTTCATAAGACAAATATCCCCTGTTCACTGGTAAGTGATCTGTCCCAAGAACAGGAGTCCCATCTCCCTGTATGATTGGAGTGGCAGGTCAGGCATGTATGCTGCCACTCAAGACATCACAACCTGCCAAGCAGCACAGTCATATATCTGGAGTAAAGTCACCACCAACATGCATTTTCAGAAGTTAAGAGATTCCTAGTTACTGACAGCAAGAGTTAGGCTACTTTCACACTAGCAGAAGGGGTGTCCGGCAGGCTGTTCTGGCAGGTAAAGGGTGAACAGCCTGCCGGATCTGTGCTGCCGCGAGTGCACGTGTGCAGCCGGAACTATGCTCTGGCCCCATTCGCTATAATGGGGGAGGACCGGAGTTCCGGCCACAGCACGGCAAACATGCAGAGAGGCGGCCGGACTAAAACTACGATAAATTGTAGTTTTAGTCCGAACGGTAAACAGCAGGCTGTTCACCCGCTGAAACAGCCTGCCGGACACCTGTGCCGCTAGTGTGAAAGTAGCCTAATTGCTAAAGATTTGCAGCCATAGTAAGCAAGCACGGATTTTTTTTTTACTTAGCAACAAACTCAAAGGAGAGAGGAAAGCAATCCTTACCACGTGTTTTATTATATTCCCGTACTGAGCAAACTGTAGTAATATGTAAGAGGCAGAGGCTTGAGGAAACCTGAAACATAAGGTACAAGAATGAGTTATAGACAAAGACTAAGGCCCTGATTTATCATTCCAAACACTATAGGAAAAACTGCCAGCCGCTTTGGTGGCTGAGACTGCAGGAGCGCACACAGGCTGGTATTTTTTCCTATATTGGTCAAGCACGACCACCACTGCTGGATTGCAGGGTGGTCGTAACCATGGAAACAAGCTGTGCATAATGTGATGGAAAAATGAATGAAGCCGGCAATGGAAGCAATATAAATAATCACAATACATTAGGAAATGCCTTGTATTAATTTTCTCTACACGATAAATGCCATTTGCTGAAGTAAGACAAGCCCTTTAACCTCAGCTTACATCTGGGCTGCACGTCAACTTCTTCCACAAGAAGTGCAAGCCTGCAACTCTAAAACATTTCTCGTATCCACTTTTCTCCTCAACCATGAGTCAACTAAAATACTACTGCATGCCCTCATCATCTTCCACCTAGACTGCAACATCCTCCTCTGTGGGCTCCCATCTACTGCGCCTCTCCAATCTATTCTAAACTGCTGCCTGGTTACTCCAGCTCCCCCTCAGATTTTCTCTTCACTGGCTCTACACTGCCCAGAAAATTCAGCCCAAAATATTAATGACATACAGGCCTGTCTAAATCTGTCCCCTCCGTACATCTCTGACCTACTCTCACATTACCACATGTAATCTCTAGTTCTTGAAAGGCCTCCTTCATTGTTCTCTCTTCTCCGCTCCTCACATAGTCATCTACAGAACTTCTCCTGTGCATCCTCCATACTCCGAGTACTTCAGACTCTCCTCCAACATCACAGCCCTACATCTACAGTCTAATGACACTTTTAGTGACTGGCGGTGGAGGATATTCCTAGCCTCACCAAACAGATCTCAATTTATTTTCATGTCCTAAAAATAGGGTGAAAAAGAATAGAACATAGCTCACCCATATACTGTAACCCAAGTATCATCCAGCTGGTCATCGGAGGTCAAAGAATCACCTTGTGTATAAAATGGATCGAGCTGAGCAGGTGACATCGTGGCTTTTCTGCTTTGCATAATGGTTGATGGACTAAATACTCCTGAAGCTGTTTACATAGAAGTTTTACACTAATTAACAGTAAGCACAGACTAAAATAATCATCATTATTAATCAACCCAGGACAGGGGGTCTGACAACCAGGGCCCCCACTGATCCGCTGTTTTAAGGAGGTTGTGGTGATCTGGTGAGAGGCTGCAGTGCTCACCTGAGCAGGTCTGCCGAGTGTCGCACATGCACCGATCTGATATTGATGACCTATCCTGAGGTCACCAATATCAGATTCTCAGAAAAACCCCTTTAATTAAAGTTAGAATACCAATGAGGAGTTCAACTTCTGTTGAATTATATATTTTATGTAGTCCCTGGTCCATCTTTCCCTTTGTTTTTTTGTGTTTTCACATTATGACCACTCGACCAGAAGCTGTTAAAGGGGTTGTTTGCCTCCTACATAAATTTCCGAAATACCAAACAAATGTGTAATGACATTAGTAGTCACTAAATTGCTTCTAGGCTTAACTAAAGGTCCTTTTACACGGGCCGATTATCGGCTGAAAAAGCGTTCCTAGGAACGCTAGTGCCGATAATCGGCCCGTGTAAAAGTGGCCCTAATCATCCGACGAACGAGCCAAACGCTCGTTCGTCGGCTGATTGGATCTTTTGGTTTGTACAAAAGATCCAATCTGTCGGGCGCACATCACCCTGTGTAAACAGGCGATGTGTGCCTGACAGTATGGAGCTTCCCGGCCGCACGAGTGATACAGCGATCACTCGTGCGGCCCGGCGCTCGATTCATCGGGCCGTGTAAAGGCTCCCTGTATGAGCGCCGATGTCGCTGATCGGCGCTAGGGCAGGGAGACACATCGGCCCGTCTAAACCTATGCAAATAAGCTGCAGCAGCCATATCTTTTTCAAGATGGTGGCTGTGTCTTCTACTGTGCAGGTGCTGCTCAGGCGCAGGTACAGGACTATCCAGGGAAGCAATGGATGCCCTGTATCTGCACTAGTACTGAATGCGTTCAGCAACTGCACAGTTGGAAAGCTATGGACACAGCAGTTTGTTTAAAATCGGTACCGAGGGGGTGCCATCTCCATGTGGGCTAAGATAACCCCAAAAGCAATTTAGCAGGTTTAGCAGGATGCATGGTATTCCGGAGATTTATATTAAAAGCCAGCAATCCGTTTAAAGTGAACCCGTTACATCATGCCATAACCTGGCTTTAGCCATTTCTTAACAGATTTCAGTGCCACATTTACTTTTTTTTCCCTAATCTGAGCAATCAGTGGCGGTAGTTCTATCTCCTGATATGCTATTGTGGCCGTGCACCATGGGGGGTGAACCAGAGCTGTGATCCATCATATCAGTGCAGACGTTTTCATAGCCCTGGTTCACTCCCCACTGAGGATTACTCTCCAGCATATTGGAAGAGAAAACTATAGGTGCATGTAGACACACCAATAATCATCCAGATTATCGGGAACGACCGTTTGCAGGAACGGTCATTCCCAATAATCTGCCCATCTAAATGTGCCACCGCTCACGCGATGAACAAGCAAAAGCTTGTTTATCGGGTGATCCTGTCATTCAAGCAGGCACCACAGATCATGGCTTCTGAGCAGCAGATCCTGTGGTCTAAAACAGCAAACTGCTGCCCAGAAGCCATGAATCTGTATGAGGACAAGGAATCACTATAGCTCCTCTGTCCTCACAGAGTGAAGAAGATCGCTGCATGTAAATGCGTGGCCTCCTTCACTGAAGGAGCAGCTACTGTGGGGAAGGAACAATCGGCCGCTCAGTTGGGCCATCTAAATCCACATTAACAGGACAGATTGTTAGGGAATCAGACTTAGTCATTAAAGGGGTTGTCTGCTTTTTTATATTAATGACCTATCTGATTAGCTGTTTGAAGAGAACGCAGTGCTCGTATGAACTCTGTGTTCTCTTCTGTGTTTACCTGCTCGCCATTGACACTGCAACAGTGAGCAGTGTAATTACAGCTCCACCATCCCTATTCACTTCCATGGGACAACACCTTTGAGAGAGAGAAAAACACATATCATATTGCTAATATCCCTATGAGCAGTTACCTGTGGATCATAGAACAAAAATAACCATCTGTTAGCAATATTCTATCCAGTTTTTTGCTGTATCAAATAAACCCACTTCATCCTAAAGTCTTCCTATAGGCAGACAAAGCCCCAAAAGAATATCACAATCATTACTCCTTCACTGAAAGCAAGAGAATCTGTCACCATGAAAATGCAGCGCAGTCTGCAGGCAGCATGTTAAAGAGCAGGAGGAGCTGAGCAGATTGATATATAGTTTTATGGGAAAAGATTCAGTAAAACGTGTAATTTATAAATTAATATCTGTGCTTTTTATGTTTAGGAGTCACGTGAGCAGCAGTACACCACCAATGAGACCAGGTGAGGAGATCGCCTCAGGCAGCACCAATTAGGGGCAAGATGGGAGCAGCAGAAGGACCATGGGCAATGGGCGCTTTCATAGTGGAAACTGTATCGCTGTACTCAGGACAGCAATGCAGTTGAATGCTGCGAGGGGGCACGGGCGCGATGTCTCCCTGGCCCGCCGTTTCCTCTAATAGGTTTTAGTCCTAGTTCCTGTAACCTATCAGAGGCCAGTGTCAGCAGAAAGGCTAGGTGCACCCCTGCACATGAGTGGTCCTATAAGTGACAGCCAATTCTGCATGACTTAGTATATAAGGAAGACTGTCAATCACTGATAACCCTACCCACTTGACTCCTATGCATAAAAAGAGCAGAGACTGAAATGTATAAATTACAAGTTATGTTGAATCACTTCTGTAAAACTGTCTATCATTCTGCTCAGCTCCTCCTGCTGTATAACATGCCGCCGGCAGATTACACTGCATTTTCATGGTGACAGCTTCTGTGTAACTCTATGGCAGCATTCACACTGTATACAGTACTGAAGAATGGGAGAAATGCTGTCCTGCAATTCCCCAATATACAAGTGATGGTTCACAAAGGTACACAATACACAAAACAGTAACAGCTTGGATTTTGTGACTGTATCTTACATGTATAGGGAGTTGATGGGGTCGATGGAATTCCTGTAGTGAACGACGTCTACATTGTAAAAAGAACAGAAGTCATTTTAAGATTCATGCAAAAAGTAATATAGCTGAGAAATATATCAATAACTACATCAATACAGAGGAAAGTAAGAGAGAAATATCCGACACCACAGCATAGTCATGGGATCACCGTGTGGTGCAAGCACACCTGGTAAACCGGACCCCCAACTAGTAGAATAAAAGAAACCGGTGCAGCCAATTCACATCCCCCTCAAGTCATATAAAGGAGCCCTCCTGAAGATAGGTCATCAATACGTAAATCCTGAAGCACCCCTTTAATATGGGGCAACTGGCATCACCTTTTCCTTTCTCTGGATCTACACTTGACTGACCGGTGGCTTTTCAACTTCACCAACTATGTAACTAACTAATAAATCTGCTCTCCAGTGCCAACTTCCATCGATGTGGTGCCACCTATCTCCACAGAAATCAGGACTATGATATGGCTGCTGAGTATATTCAGGTAACGGCTCAGCAAAAGTTGCGCAAATAAAATTATTCATTAAGTGGCAAATAAAACTCTCAAAAAATAAATGGCGGCGGGCCACTGGTTATAGAAATAATAGGAAATAAGTCCTTAGTTCCTATCCTGACAGCCTACTGGTCAAGGCAGACAGAAACATACTTTACCAGCTTTCTGGAACGTAAAGGTGTAGTATTAAAACCTGGGAGTAAAAGTTCATCATATATGCTTCCAACAGGGGGCGCACCACTTTTATCTTTATGAGAAGGAACAACAGGCTGAGGAGGAGAACCACCTAAAAACAATAAATAAAATATATATAATGTATAATTTATTATGGAGGCCAATTTTTTTGTTTGGTGGGATTTAATTTAAAGGGAGTCTGTCACCTCATTTTCACCTATGTAACTAAGACGGATTAGGTCCGGATGCGTTCAGGGTGCATTCAGGAAAACTCGCACCATTTTGCAAGCAAGTTCAGTCAGTTTTGTCTGCGATTGCGTTCAGTTGTTCAGTTTTTTCGGCGCGGGTGCAATGCGTTTTGATGCGTTTTTCACGTGCGTGATAAAAAACTGAAGGTTTACAAACATCTCTTAGCAACCATCAGTGAAAAACGCACTGCATCCGCACTTGCTTCAGGATGCAATGCGTTTTTCACTGAAGCCCCATTCACTTCTATGGGGCCAGGGCTGCGTGAAAAACACGGAATATAGAACGTGCTGCGTTTTTCACGCAACGCAGAACTGATGCGTGAAAAAAAACGCTCATGTGCACAGACCCATTGAAATGAATGGGTCAGGATTCAGTGCGGGTGCTATGCGTTCACGTCACGCATTGAACCCGCGCGGAAAACTCGCTCGTGTGAAAGGGGCCTTACATGTCCAGGAAAAGCACTTTTATTCTGCAGGAAAACAGCTCCCAAGTGCCCAGCTCTACTGCTACAAGTGCCCAAAGCAAACTAGACTGAAGAGGGGAGGGCTGCTTTAGCTGCTCCTATCTTGGGATTGGTAGCAGATAGAGAAATATGACCTTCTTTGAAAGCTGGCTTAACAAGCTTTAAAATGATACCAAAATCACTGCATTATATTCAGTATATCAGAAGATATAGCTGTTAGAAATCGATTCAGGAGAGAAAGCTGTTTTTAGTTTCACTTTCAGCTGGGCACTTGGGATCTGTTTTCCTGCAGAATAAAAGTGCTTTTCCTGGACATATAATACAGACACACAGTGCACACAGGTATGTCTGGGATGTAACATGTAATACAGACACACAGTGCACACAGGTATGTCTGGGATGTGACATGTAATACACACACACAGTGCACACAGGTATGTCTGGGATGTGACATGTAATACAGACACACAGTGCACACAGGTATGTCTGGGATGTGACATGTAATACACACACAGTGCACACAGGTATGTCTGGGATGTGACATGTAATACAGACACACAGTGCACACAGGTATGTCTGGGATGTGACATGTAATACACACACACAGTGCACACAGGTATGTCTGGGATGTGACATGTAATACACACACACAGTGCACACAGGTATGTCTGGGATGTGACATGTAATACAGACACACAGTGCACACAGGTATGTCTGGGATGTGACATGTAATACAGACACACAGTGCACACAGGTATGTCTGGGATGTGACATGTAATACAGACACACAGTGCACACAGGTATGTCTGGGATGTGACATGTAATACACACACAGTGCACACAGGTATGTCTGGGATGTGACATGTAATACAGACACACAGTGCACACAGGTATGTCTGGGATGTGACATGTAATACAGACACACAGTGCACACAGGTATGTCTGGGATGTAACATGTAATACAGACACACAGTGCACACAGGTATGTCTGGGATGTGACATGTAATACACACACACAGTGCACACAGGTATGTCTGGGATGTGACATGTAATACAGACACACAGTGCACACAGGTATGTCTGGGATGTGACATGTAATACAGACACACAGTGCACACAGGTATGTCTGGGATGTGACATGTAATACAGACACACAGTGCACACAGGTATGTCTGGGATGTGACATGTAATACAGACACACAGTGCACACAGGTATGTCTGGGATGTGTCTGCAATCTTCTGTGGGGCACTGCTGTTAGTTATATAGGTGAAAATGAGGTGAAAGACTCCCTTTAAGTAGGCATTTCCACATCGTTTATTAGCTGTGGACAGGTTTCCCCGGATTATAGTGGTGTGCAATGTATAATTTATTAGTAAAAAGTAAGTTAACTACAGGCAGATATCTCCTTCAGCTGGCCAAAGATTGTAGAATTGGGATAACAGTATGACAGCTCGCTTTATAGGCTGACATTGCACTCATCAGATCCCCCTTCCGTCTCTGGCCATAGTGAAAGGTCTGAGAAAGTCAAGCGAGGAGGTTTGCCGTGCTGAAAGTCCAAACAAAGGAGGAACTACTTGCATTCGCCATGTAATAACAATTCTGGAGCATCTATTCTTATGTCTGTATGTTGTGCCATTCCTATATTGTTCCCACTACAAGTTATGAATGAATTACTATCAGTTTGCAATGATCGGTTTTACCAATTGGGGGGGGGGTGAGGCTTTGCACAGTCTGACTCTATCCAATCAACGTTGCCAGTGGCAGGGACACACCCCCAACTGGTAATACCCTGCAGAGCCATCATTGCAAACTTCTAGCAATTCTTTCATAACTTCCAGTAGAAAATAATGAAGGAATGGCACAACATAGAGCCATAAGAATAGATTCTTCCGTGACCTTTCTATTAAACTGTTTGCATAGACACATAGCTGTGATTCATCGGATTAAAACTGTTTTTCTTATGGCACTGGGCACTGTACATTTCAAATACGCAAACTAGGCCTTCAGTGCAATGAGGGCATCTACATTGCTCTTGTTGCACCCAAGCTTCTCTTCTTTCTGTGGTCAGACCCTTCCTGGCTGCTTTGATAGACAAGCGCAGCGAGGAAGAGGCTGGTCACAGGAAAGAGTGGATCTTGGGTGCAATATTTCATGCCCTCATTGCACCAAATGCCTAATTTGCACACTAAGAAAAAGTATCATAACTAGAGATGAGCGAGCATGCTTGGGAGCAATTTTCACGTAATAGCGTACGCATCTTCTAATATGTACGCTAATGCATACGCATCTTCTAATCTGTACACTAATGCGTACAAATTACAAGATGCGTACGCATTAGCGTACAGATTAGAAGATGCGTACGCTATTACGCGAAAATTGCTCCCCGAGCATGCTCGCTCATCTCTAATCATAACCCAAGAACGGAGCCTCAAATCAGCAAAAGAAAAACAGTGTTTTAATCAGGAGAACCACAGCTATTTGTCAGTGCAAATAGTTTGATAGGTGACAGATTCCCTTTAACCCTGTGTTTTGCCAGAGTACAGTTCCAGCAGTGGAAAATGTAGTTAACTGGAGGTGGAGGGCTGCTTTAGATGCTGCTATTTCCTGAATGGTAGCAGCTAGAAACTTGGACTTGTTTGAAAGCAGACATTCCAAGCTTTCAGACAATAACAGAATGACAGCAATATGTTCAGGACAGAGGAAGATATCACTGATAGAAATCGGGATGCTGTGAATGCAGCTGATACCCGCAATTATTCCCAACTTGATTTCTAACAGTAATTTCTCCTTTGTTGCTTGGAGTTTAGCTGTCATGGTCCTGTATGAAAGCGTGGACTGTCAGCTTTCTAACAAGACCAGTTGTATGTTTCTAGCTGCTACCATTCAGGAGATATCAGCATCTAAAGCAGCCCTCCCCTCTCCAGTTAGCTACTTTTCACACTGCCTGAGCTGGACTCGGGCAAAACAGTTAGGTGGTTAAAGAGCCAGGACCATCAGCAGAATACATGGAGTGACTTTAAAAAAATTATATCCAGAAAATAATCAACTTGTTTTATATATTAAAAAAAAAATACATAGAATATTTACATGTAGACTGTTAACACGTAGTCAAAATTTTTTACGGAAGTGTCCCTTTAAAAAAAAAAAAAAGCCCAGGAACCTGCAAGAAACAGAAGCATCCATCTTGATGTCATGTTCCGATGGCTGCAGTCCATGAGCCGCTGACATAACCCCCTGAGGTGGCCACTTATCAGTGATGACATTTTACAGTCATGGCATATACGACATTTTTCCTCTCATACATTACCTCCCAACACTGGTGATCGTGACTCCATAAATCCCAATGACAGGCGCGGCTGTGGCGTTACAGGTGTGGGCAGATCACCCATTAGAAAACCAGGAAGAAACTGGGCACTGCTACCTGGCTTTGGAGATGTTGGTGAACCCATTGCCATTGGTTCTCCGCCTGTGGAAAAAAGAAAGTATCAGCGTACAAGACAGAGAAAAGTAAAATGAAGGGCCTAGGATAATGATGTATATTTTAAAAGGAATCAGTATCCCCCTCACTGCCATTGTTTAAAGCTGCACTGAAATACATTGTCAGGACTGCTGTGCATGCGTACAGGAGTCCTCTCCATTGTGTTACCACAGCACAGCAGTCCTGTCTGTGTATTTCAGTGCAGCTCTAAGTGCTGCCAGTGGAGGAATGGGGAGTAGTAGGAAAATTACAGATAAGGATCTGGGCTCCTTATCTGCTGTATTGCTCATGTATTACTGCAGATAATACTCCAAAATTAAAAAGGCGACACCAGGGCGATCATCTGATCACTTCGATCCTGCACCGGACAATCAGCTGATTTTTAATAATATACAGAATATCGACAGGGGCTGAGAAAAGATACAGCACCCACAGTCCAGTGGAGGAGCGCTGTCCTCCACAGAAGTAATCCAGTGAGAGAGAAAGGCAAATGATGAAATGTGGAGTCTTTATTCCATATACAGGAATCCAGTAGATGCAACATTTCCGCTAGATATTAGCCTTTTTCAAGCTTGCATGTGTTCAGGAAACTGCCCCTTTAAGTAACTTTCTAATATACTTTTGCTTTCAAAATTTCTGTTTGCTGTCAGTGAATGGTGCACTACTCATGAGTTTATTCAATTTCTATTTTGTACTCATGTGAGCAGTACAATTTTCATGCCAAGTGTTCATCCATTGACCAACAGCAGAGACCTTGAAAATGGAGGGAATTGAGCATCTGCCCAGAAACAACGTTGTCGTCCTCATCTACATCCATGTGATAAGTGTCCGCCGACATCATCAGAACAGTCAGTAGGTTCTTCAACCAGTACAATAAATGGACACCAGAAAGATCCCCTCTGATTGTCCTCACACACGACTTCTGTCTTGAGTTTCTTCCAGTTTCAGTGGGGAAGATTTATCAAAAGTGGTGTAAAGTAGAACTGGCTTAGGTTCCCATAGCAACCAATCAGATTCCGCCTTTCAATTTTCACAGCTCCTTTGGAAAATTAAAGGTGGAATCTGATTGGTTGCTATGAGCAACTAAGCCAGTTCTACTTTACACCAGTTTTGATAAATCTCCCCCAGTGTTTTCGGATGGCATCGCTTGATCATGATGCAGACACGGATATGTGATACACATAAATGAATTGGATCCATCCATGTGATTCAGCAGACAGCACCTAGCTGCCCTGTGACTCATTGTTGCAGTCTGGTTTATAGATGGGTGTATATGGGCACTGCCAGGGTGCCATGTGCCAAATTCACACTGGGACAGACAATCCCACAGCGCAGCCCGGTGCTCAGGTCAGCGATCAGCAGCATTTGCCATTCACTTATAAGGACAGAGGGGCTGTCATGTGCAGGTCACTGTACAGACATGGCTAAATAGGAAGCGTTGTCGCACAGCTCAAAGACCGCAACCGCAAGATTCCCGCCAGGTGGGAAACCAGGAAGAGGCTCTACTCACCCAGAGGCTCCATGGAGAAAGCAGACATGTCTCCAAGGGCAGCCCGGCCTCACACCACGCGTCCCCCACGGACCGGGAAAGTAACCCGCGGACACTTCCTCACAGTCTGCGGGCGTCACCCGCTCGGCCAATCACCTGTCTGCCTGTCATCCTCACAGCGAGGCCTAGAACGCATCTTTCTTCCGGGCGCCTGGTTGTGACGTCAGACAGGGACACGTCATCCTGAGCTGTCATTGGCTGGAGCGGAATAAACACACAGAAGCCGGACTTGCGAATTTGGCACAGTCAGCATGGAGCTGGGGGACCAGGAGGTCCCGGCTGCCAAGCCCGATATAGAGGTGGAGTGGAGCCAATTCCTTCAAGAGACAGGTCAGTACGGGGAGTGTAACCAGTATGGCTGCTGGGAGGGGGCGCCAGGGGTGAGGGTGACATACCAGGGCGCATCCATCCCTGCAGGCAGTAACACACAGATGATATGTCAGGATAGGGCGCTGCTCATACAGCAATGTGTCTGATAGTAGAGGATACTGGTAACAGATGGTGATATCCATTCCCCCCCAATGCCAATTTCTTAACCTAACCCCTTTGCCCCAATGCCTCTCTCTTGCCCCTACCTGGTGCTGCCTGAGGCGATCGCCTCATTGGTGGTGCACCTCTGGATATGGGAAACACTGACCACACCCCTGCTTTGTACCCATGACACTGGTTGATCTGTTGTATGCCCACTTTGCAGATGAAGTCATCCACCATGACACTGTGCATTATGGCCAAACATCTTCACTTTAGTCTCATCCGTCCTAAGAACATTGGGGGTAGGGGCGGACTGGAAACTTAAAGTGGCCTTGGAAAAAATATCAAAAGTGGCCCCGTTTTGTAGTTGGGTCCAAATTGATGGAAGGCAGGGCCAGCAATACCATATTGTGGCACATTATACCACCTCAACAGAGCCAAATACCATACTCCATCACAAAATACTGCCAACAGCACAAAATACATCCCCAAAAACTTCAATTGGCAGGCTGTGAGGAGGGCTCAGGTGGCCACCTGGGCATCGGCCCACCGGGAAATTTCTCTGTAAGGTCTATGGCCAGTCCGCCCCTGATTGGGGGAGATTTATCCAAACTGGTGTAAATGAAAACTGGCTTAGTTCCCCCAACCGGATTCCTCCTTTTATTTTTCAGAGTCCCTTTGGAAAATGAAAGGTGGAATCTGATTGGTTACCAGATCTACTTTACACCAGTTCTGATAAATCCATGCCATTGTTCCAGAAGTCCAGTGGTTTGTTCAGATACAGCTTATTAACTACTTGTAACAATTCCCACAAGGAGATCTGCCAGATTCTGGCCAGTTCTCTTGAATGATCCCCATTTGAAGGATGTCATTCAAAAAAAAAGCGCAGCACTATTAGTAATTCAGTAGCGGTATGCCGCCTCCATTTTCCCCCCCCCCCCCCCCCACTCAACACAAGAGCAGGAGATTAGTACAGCGTCAATGTGCAGTCTCTTCTGACACAAAAGAAAGAAGTTTTTCCCCATTTCCTCCTCTTTGGATTGTTCAGAATATGTGGTCCCCAGTATGTGGACTCCTCGAGGACACTCAGAACTAGGATCGGTATGCCTAAATGGAATGTGAATACGGATCAAGCGTAGTATCTCACCATACAGCTTAATTACATGACCGCAGATTCTGGAGCCTTACTATTTTACCCACAGTTCACACAGGCAGAGAGGGAGTATTAGATATTCAAGCTGGGTACAACCCCCTCCCCCAACGCATTTCACTAAACAAAGTTACTAACTCCGATTACCCCTCTGCTCTTATGGTTCATCTATATAATCCAATAAATTTACTGTATTTTTCACCCTATAAAACGCAACTAGATTTCAGAGGAGGAAAATAATTTTAAAAATACTGTTCATCAGACATCAGCGCAGACCACCAATCAGATCCCCAATGTTTATTAGAACCCAGCTCAGACCCCAATCAGATCTCCGATTAGACCCCCGATGCTAATTAGACTGCAGCTCAGACCTCAGCGTGCGGAGCCCTGCAGGAGAGGACCAGGAAGTGGTGAGTACAGAGCCTGCATGGAGAGCGATGCATTCAACGCTCCCTGGTCCTCCTGTACTCATGAGCGCTCATTAGTATTTGCCCCATAAGACGCACTGATATTTTCCCCCCATTTGTGGAGGGAAAGTGCATCTTATAAGGTGAAAATTACGGTATGCATTTTTAGCGATGCCCATTGTAAATGCTTATTGGGTAGTTTATACATTTTTCTACTAATGAATTATATTAAAGAAGAACTCCCGCAAACATTTTTATTCTCTGACCTGTTAGAAAGGTGCATGATATAATCTGTAGTGATTGTCATCTTCTTATCAGTGACTGTTTCTGTGAGTAAAAACCTCTCTTCTTATTGTAGCTGGGTCATGTGACCAACTCCCTGACCTCCAACTGACCCAGGACAGAAAGCCAGTCACTGCTCTATTCATTCCTATGGGAGCCTCACTTTCAGGCTCATCGGAATACATAGAGCATTAGACTTCCTGTCCACACATAAGTCTCTGTGTGAGTTGGTGGGTCTAATTGCTGGTCACATGACACAGATAAGAAACTTCAGGATGATAGAAGTCAAAAATTCAGACACTGGTGAGAAAATGACATTCACTACAGATTATATCATGTACATTTCTAGCAGGACATGGAATAAAATTTTTGTCGGGAGTTCTTTAATATTACTGGGCTGAATATACTTACCTGTCAGGCCTAGACTAACCTCTGAGTAATGTAACTTTATATTATATTACTAGGAGGTTATTTGTTATGCGAGGAAGTATCGGTCACATTGTATGCTCAGGATCAGTGGTTTTACTAGTGCAGTACCAGCCTCCACACATCCATCCCCATAGCTTACCTGCTGCACATGCACATATTACCCATTTCCAGACATTTATGGGTAAAGTAATCTGACTTCACTGGTGATGCATGGTCATGCCAGATGATTGACTAGCTTTGAACATGTCTCCCAGGCAGCCATGAGCTTCCCACTCCCTGGAGTTCACATAGACAGGTCGTTAGAGTAATTGGTGACCGACGTCTTATTTGTCATCACTGTCATTGTTTTAGTCTCCCTAGTGATATAGTCAATGTGTTAGCAATATGTATGACCTTATCCTATGGATTTATGAATTTATTTCATTTGTGGGTGTAAAGTGCACTGTTTTATCTTTGCCATTATCATGAATAATATTACTTGTCATGTAGGAGGTATTACATCAGGAACGATAGAGTAGGTCATGATTTTATGCGTTGTCAGATGTTTATGTATCAGATTTAGGTTTCTTTTTTTAAAGGGTTTAGACCCTGAAACACGTTGTCACTGAAGGCTTTAGTATGTTATTATGTGTTTTTCAATAAAAGACACTTTGCTTTCAATACATCTGTTCTTATCCGTGGATACCAAACTAGTTGCTTTATGTAGAGAGCCCCATCCTGGAGATTCTCAGTTGTAGGCCGTATTCACACTACAGTGGGACAGCTGCCCAAATGGGCACCGGTCGTGTTCACTCCGCATCAAGGGGTCCAAGATCTGCAAGATGCTGAAGAAGATAGGAAATGTCCTTTGCGGTGCGGATGCACGGTCCCAGAAGCACACGGAAGTGTCCTCCTGGTGCTCTCATGTGATGGAAGGCGGGGGATACCCAACTGGTACCATCAGTTAATGAGGAGGCGGTATCCACCTGATGCTGTCACATTATAGGGAGGGAGGGGGTGGCAGCATCTCCCCTGTTGCCGTCCTATAACTGGGTAGGTGTAGGCATTGTCTCCCTGGTGCTATCACAAGATAGGGAGAGGGCAGTCAACCAAAAGAGGCATGCTGCCCCATACCAGCCCAAAAAGAGACCCAAAACACACTCTTTTGACCTTACTTAGGATAATAGAAACTTGATCACCTTATGCGTTGGGAGCTTTTGCCGAGGGCATTTCTCATCATGTTTCTTCCTCCTGCAGTTGGCACAACGCTGGCGAGCTATGGCTGGTTTATCCTGTTGGGCTGTATATTACTGTACATTGTGAAGCAGAGGTTCTCGGACGACTTCAGCTCTTTGCTGACATCTGCACCCAGATCCACAGAAGGTATTTGTTGCACCTTTTCTTAAGAGTTTTTAGTTTTCTTCAGCCTATGATTTGCTGAGGCATCATATCACAATGTAGCTGTCAAGGATAAATGGGATATTAGCTATATGGTATACTCATATACTAGAGTAATGGTGTTACAATAATATCCTCCCATATATCCTTCTCTGCCCCACGTTGTATTAAAAAATGGTGTGAAAGGAAACCAAAAACCCATTCCATATGTGTCCAAGGAGACATCCATTTTGTCCCCCTCTAGTCTTTTGTCATATATTGCTTTCTTTACAGCTCTATTTATCCACATTGTTTTTTTCTTGTTCCTTAACCTTTTATTCCCATAAGGTATGTACCTCTCACAATTAGATATTAGGATGCTTTTAAAAATCTCCCATTTTGTGGCTGTATTTTTATTTTTGAGGACTTTGTCCCAGTTAGTTAGGCCTATGGCCTCTCTTAGTTGGCTAAATTTAGCTTTTTTGAAGTTTGGTATTTTTGTTCCTCCCTGAAGAAACGCTCTTTTGAATGACAGTTGGACGGTTATTATATTTATGGTCACTATTTCCCAAGTGTCCCTCGACCTGCACATCTGTTGTTCTGTCAGGTCTATTGGTTAAAGGGGTTCTCCGGGAATTAAGAAAATGAAAATACTTAAATATTACTTTATTATAACTATATCCCCAAATACCTTTCATTAGTTATAATGGCTCGTTTTGTCTGGGAAGCAATCCTTAGGAGAAATAAAATGGCCGCCGTCCTATTAGTGCACACAGAACCTGTCCTAATCACACAGGAGGACAAGTTACTTCACAACACTGAGGTAAAGAGCTGCTCATCCTTCTCTCCTACTTGTTGGGGATTATGATCCTGACTACACTTTAATATGATATTTAGCTGAATCTTTGTGGGAATGGAGTTCATGAGGAGACATGAAGTACAGAGAGGACGGACAGGACAGACTGTGGTAATTGGAGACTGCATACAAGAGCTGCTGCTCATCAGCCACATCTACTCATGGACTCCATTCCTACAGAGATTCAGCTAAAGATTTTATTAGGATCATAATCCCTGACAAGCAGAGCAGAGAGGAGGATGAGGTAGCTCTTTACCTCAGTGTTGTGAAGTAACTTGTCCTGCTGTGTGATTAGGACAGGTTCTGTGTTTACTAATAGGACGGCGGCCATTTTATTTCTCCTAATGATTGCTCCCACGACAAAATGAGCCATTATAACTAATGAAAGGTATTTGGGAATATATTTATAATGAAGTAATATTTACGTATTTCCATTTTCTTAATTCCCGGAGAACCCCTTTAATACTAAGTCCAGTATGGCCGTCCCTCTAGTCGGGTCCTGAACCAGTTGGGAAAAGGTAATTGTCTTTGGTTATTGCCAAGAACCTGTTTCCTTTATGAGATATACAGGTTTCAGTTTCCCAGTCTATATCTGGAGCTTTTCTTCACTTGCGGTGCGTTTTTTTCGGTCCCTGGTTTTTTGTTGCATGAATCGCCAGTGTTTTTTTTGTTTTGTTTTTACTAGCCCCCAAAAATGTCACAAAAGTTATAGGTGAAAAAGGACTATAAACGGGTGTCCGCTTTTGTAATATTGATGACCAACTTCAGGATAGGTCATCAATATCAGATCGGGGGGACCCAATTGCTGGCATCCCCGCCAATCAGCTGTTTGAAAAGACCGACATTGCAGAGGTGAACAGTCTAATTACAACTCCACCATCTCATTCACGGCAATAGGGCGGCTCATTTCTATTCAAGTGATTAGGACGGAGCTATACCATAGAAGTGAATGGGACGGTGGAGTTGTAATTAGACTGTTAATCGCGGTAGTTGTGACAGTGAGCTGGTAAACAACGAAGAGAAGGCAGTGTTGCCTTCGTACAAGTGCTGCAGTCTTCAAACTGTGCCGCAAGTAGGAATGAGCAAACGTTGTGGTTTCAAGCTCAGCGTACAAGGTTCAGATTATCTATGGATTCCACTGCCACAGGCTACAACTTATGGTCTGTGGTAGCGGAACCCATAACGGAATTCTTAGATATCCCGAACCTTGTACGGCGATGTGTTTTTTTTTTTTTTGTTTTTTTTTTTCTTCTTTCTTTTTAATATAAATATTGACATAGAAAATTAAAAATCACCAAAAATTCTTTAAGAAAATATTATAAATTAATGATTTAAACATCGGTCATTATCTGATGACACGTTCCCTTTAAGTGTAAGGCAACATTTGGCTTTATCAGCCTGCTTTTTTTATCCTTAATATGTGATTCTTTTTCCTTTTATTCCATATCAGTAAAGGTTGTTTTGCACAAGTATATTTATGATCTAAAGCAATTGTAAGGATAGTCACCCAATTTAAAGACTCACAAAGATCAGTGATAAGCATATTAGCACTGCAGCAGTGAAACTTGTGTGATCATTTGTGCAGAATCTGTCTGTTCATCTTTAGGGTGTTACTTGTAAATGTTTTTCTTTATAGACCCAGATGACGTGGTTAGAAGACAAGAAGCAGTGGCTGCAGCCAGGCTGAGGATGCAAGAGGAGCTCAACGCTCAGGCTGAGAGGTTTAAAGAGAAGCAGAGACAGGTGAGTAGAGGTTATGGTCTTATGCTTAAAGGGGTTGTCCAGTCTTTGGGTCTTCTTTAACTGTTGCCAGTAACGTGTACCTGTTGAAAAAAATCGTATTTCCCTGCTTCTCACCGCTCCTCTTCTCACCGCTCCTCTTCTCACCGCTCCTCTTCTCACCGCTCCTCTTCTCACCGCTCCTCTTCTCACCGCTCCTCTTCTCACCGCTCCTCTTCTCACCGCTCCTCTTCTCACCGCTCCTCTTCTCACCGCTCGTCTTCTCACCGCTCCTCTTCTCACCGCTCCTCTTCTCACCATTCATTGATCGTCCAGTCCCCAGCCTGTATACTTCCAGACGAACGGGGTCAATAACGCTGCTGCAGCCAATGACTGGCCTCAGTGACCCAGTAGTGGTGTACCACTTGGAAACACGTCACCACTGAGGGCAGTCATTGGCTGCAGCTGTGCACGTGACTCCAGCCATCCAGAAGTTTTCAAGGCTTGGGCCCAGAAGACCTTGCAGGATGGCCACTTTTTCCTAAGATTGTATACACACTGTCACACCCTGGGGTTCTCTGATTGTCTTTTTGGGTTTCTCAGAAGAAGGTTGCTTGTACTTTGATAAATAAGCACTTTTGAGGGGAGATTTCTTGCCAGGGTTCCTCACCCAGCGTAACAATAGTCATGTTGGCAGTGAAAACTGCCGGCTGGTTTACCCAATACAAATACTGACATGGAGGTCCTGGCAGCATCCTCTCCTGCTCATAGCAGCCTGGATGGTGGGAATCTGAACATAGCAGAGCACGATGCCAGATATAATACATATCTCTGCATGAATCATGGGAAGCAGAAGAGGTCAGAGCAGAAACTGAATTCGTGAAGCAGTGTTCTCTATAAGGCTTTAGCTAGTGAACGATAGGGTCCTGGGTGCTGCTCTCTCTAATCCAGGCCATACAGAAATGCGTCACATAACTATTCATGTACAGCACCTAATAAATAGCTCTAAAGCAGCCAGATCTACAGGAACACCTAGCATCCATTCAGGTGGTATTCAACAGCACCTAGGTCTAGTGCAGTAAAAGTTATTGTACCTGGTAGACTAGGGCAGTAACCTGGATTAATGTCAATGTTTCTGGGAAGCATAGACTTCTATTATGACGGAATACCTGGTATAGGCCTCCGTGGTACATGCCGTCATAGAATTCTGTTATGGTCCGTGGTAGCTGAATCCATTATGGAATTCTTAGATAATCCGAACTTTGGACGCCGAACTTAAAACACAAGTTCGCTCAACACTACTTGGGTGTAAAAATAACTTCCAAGGGTGCTCATTTTGCTATACCCCAAAGGTCATAATAGAGTATGTATGTGGATAGCAGGCAGTGCGCCACTTTTTGACAATTTTTGGCACATGTGCAGAACTACCGGTTCATGCGTCCTCCTAAAATCTGAATGTGAAAACAGGAATATGTGTCCTCATTTGTATAGTCTACCTCTCTAACCACCTCACTGTGTGTGCCGCATTTTAGCTGGAAGAAGAGAAAAGGCGTCAGAAGATTGAGAGCTGGGAGAGTATGAAGGAAGGAAAAAGTTACAAGGTGACCACTCGCCTAAGTCAGGTAAGACTGGTCACCACTTGGCTAGCTTCTCCATAGTTTATAGCTTCTGTGCGGTGGCCTGAGGTAAATGTCTGACACTGATGTCCTACTGTTGGCCACAAATTGGTCACGTTCTTTTTGTCTGTGAGACTAGTTACTGCAGACGATCCTGAATGTTTGTTCC
>ONZH01007146.1:0-145447 GCA_900303285.1 Rhinella marina
GTATACATATTATGAGAGTATAGTAACATTCTATTAAAACAAAGTAGTGGACATTGAAGCCACCTACAGGGGCTACTTTTTTTTTTAAAGTAACAAAGCAAAAAAAAAAATTAAAAAAATAAAAACTTAAATCACCTTAAAATAAAAAATAAATGCATAAATAAAATCACTTCTCTTACCCCAAATTTTTTTTATAAAATGTGATAAAAAAAAGTCACACACACTCTAAAGTGGTATCAATAAAAACTACCGCAAAAAAAAATGAGCTCCCACACAGAGATCAGTAGAAATAACTATAAAAAAGTTATGTTGGTCAGAATATGGTGATAACATTTTTATTATTTGGACATATGAAACCTATAAATATGTGGTATTGCTGTAATTATACTGACCCAGAGAATGAAGGGTTCAGATCAGTTTTATTGCAAAAGGAACGCCGTAGGGACAAAACCTATAAAACTGTGGAGGAATTGTGTTTTTTTCCAATTCCACCCCATTTTTTCCCCACTACATTGTATGCAATAATAAATGGTGGCATTCGAAAGTGCAACTTGTCCTACAAAACACAAGCCCTCCTATGGATGTGTGAACAGAAAAATAAAAAAGTTATGGCTCCAGGAAGACTGGAAATAAAAATGAAAATGCAAAAACGCAAAAAAAAAACCTCTGGTATCCTAAGAGTTAAAGGGTTATTCCTATCTTAGACAATGAGGGCATATTACTAGGATATGCTCCCATTGTCTTATAGGTGCGGGTCACACCGCTGGGACCCGCACCTATATCGAGAACGGAGCCTGAAAAGTGAAGGAGGGTGCACTACGCATGCGCAGCCGCCCTCCATTCATTTCTATGGGGCCGCCGAAAATAGCCAAGTGCTGGAATGGCTATTTCCGTCGGCTACATAGAAATGAATGGGAGCGGTGGCAGCGCATGCGCGGTGCGCTTACATTTATTTCTATGGGAGCAGCGGGGAACTGCGCCTGGTTGTGGCCTCCAGGCGCAGCGCTCCCCGCTCCGTTCTCAATATAGGTGCGGGTCCCAACGGTGGCACCCCCACCTATAAGACAATGGCGGCATATCCCAGTGGAATACCCCCATTATCTAAGATGGGAATAACCCTTTAAGATAATATGAGCTATGTTTGACTTGAGCTCCTGCAGTTCTGGCTTCCCCTGCTCAGTTCACTTTGACAGCCCCTTCCCTTCTTCTCTAGTGCACTCCAAATAAGTACAAGCAAGGTTGAAGTTTCATTTGAAAGCTACTGAACACATCCATTGTGTCTTGGAGACATCCCCTTCTCTTTATAGCGCTGCAAATTTCTTAAAGCAACTGTCCAGTAAGACATATGATATCTGGGCAAGCCCTGAAGTCCTCTCTTCAATAGGTACACAATCCTGAGCGTACTGTAGTCTTGATGACTTATGTCACTGTAACTTCCAGCCTAGTACCCCCCCCCCCACCAGTGGCATTATGGAAGGAGGCATTAGTTCCCAAACATTCCATTCATTTCTGTATGGTCTGCTATTCAGACAATGATTGATTGTTAACAACAAGCGCCTACAGAACAAGGAGATTTTCAGCATATGTGTTGTAAATGTCTTACTTAGTGTTCCATTATAGGATCTGCTGACATTTAATCTAATGATCATTCAGCACACAAACACTACACAATAGCTGCAAACCTTTTAGGAAATTACAGTGGCCTTCATTTGTTGTGAGGTCACAGTACAGCACGCAATAATTCATTTACTGTAAGAAAATAGAGGCAAGGTTATTTAGAGCTGGCAGAGTAGATTTCACATTAAAAAGGGCTGTATATTCCAGACTGTAAAGTAAAAACAGACCATATGCTTATTATAAAAGTGAACCCCCTGATTTGAGTATGATGAATCGGCTTCCAAATCCCCGCAATGACAGATTTCAAGTTAAAAGAAGAAGTGCTCTACTCATTCACTTCAGTATTCCTTTCCCTGGCAGCCTGGACTCACCTCCTCCTCTCCCCTCTTTTCCAGTCTATGGCCAGGCACCTAGGTCTACCTAAAACACCTTCCCCTGTGGGCAAGTGCCTGAGCAATAGGTTCTAGTCCGTAAGTAGAAAGGTGTGCTGTTCTACATTTGTCTGCCCATGTACTGACTTCTGCATGTTTTCAGGATGTGACCCTCCTCTGCCTGACCTGACCACTGCTTGATCTCCATGCTGCCTGCCCTTATCTATCAAATTGCACAAACTCTGCCTGCCCTGATTTCAGCCTGTCCCTGATTATGGTTTTGCCTGATCCCTCTGTGCTCCGCAATAGTGTCTTTTGACCCTGTGAGTCAGTCATTACCTGAGCAGAGACTACTTCAAGAGGTAGCAGCATGGTGTTTCCTCTGCAGTGTAATCCAGGTCCCTGAGAGGATAAAGGTTGAATACGAGGGGCCACTTAGTTAACGACTTAAAGAGTAGTACCAAGTCAAATCTGTTTAAGTGGCAAAGCAGATCCACATCTGATTCATAACAGAAGAATTGGGAATGCTGGGGTTTGCTGGATTTGTGGTAGATAAGCCAATGCCAATCAGGAGACTGGATGGTTTAGAGGAGTCTAGTGGCTTATTTTTTTCTATCAACTTAAATAAACATACATGCTTGACTAAGCATGCATGCTTATGATGAAGTCAGGAGAAACAGCCGTTGGCTGAACAAGTATTCTGATCATGGGAGTGGCCAGCTTTATAGTCCAAGTGTCATTCAGAAGTGAAGCCATACAGTAGGGTGGGGCTGCAGTAGTTGCTAAAAAACAAACAAATGATTTTTCCCATTTTTTGTCACGAAAGACCAATGGAATGTGAACAGCTGTCATGCCGTCTAATCCACTTCTACCTTTTGTATCACCATTTCTGAGACTGCTATGGATTTTTTTTTAGAGGAACTGCCCTACACTAGAGATAAGCGAATTGATTTGGCACAAATTGAAGTTATTGTGAATTTCTGAAAATATGCAATTTATCCATGATCATATATATTGCTGTCACTTGGACATTACTAATGCTATCTGGGGTTAAAGATCTTGGAAGCGGTTGGATACAATCCAAAGAGTCATACATGAGTTTTTAGGGCATTTGGTGCATTTTCAATTTGGAACAAATCTGCCTACCGATTCAACTGAAACTGGGAAGTTGGCTCATACCTAATGTCCACAGATCATACCCTGCCCACGACCTCACTTATGCACCCTGACCTGTAGTCTTAACCCGGTCCTCCTCTCCAAGTATCACATATGTTGCCTCGTCACTCTCTCTCCTCCGTGCCACTCATTTACTATTAACAGTACAAAAATATATTTAAAAAATTGAAATTTGTTTCCTGTTTTCTAAATTTGAAATTTGGCTGAGACTTATCATCAGGTGAATCCAAAAATACAATATGTTACTGTAAGTTTTTTAATTCAATATTTTAGACATTGAATCATTTCATAGTATGTTTATTTTCAATTTTGTTATGCATTGATTTACTTTTAGCAAGCACATGCAACTTCGCTGAACCGTGAAGGGGTTGACCATGGACTAATCCACCTTCAAGTAGGATGTATATCTGTGAAGAAGCTTAGCTGCAATCATCACTATTTCTAGTAAACATCCAGCACTGTTTAAATGGCTTGCATTTTTTTTTTAATTAGGCCAATTTTCTTCTGTTGAAGTTGATAAATGAGGTGGCCATATTGTGTTTCAGCTAACTTCTCCCTAATTTGTCTATATACGATATATTTTTTTTCTACTTAATTTTTAACTGTAGTTAATACACTTTTTTCTCCAGTTGGGAAGAGTGAACTTAAATGTAAGTTTTGTTGGTAAAATGTGCAACGAGGATATTTTCATGTATTCATTATAGGATTTTGATTATTGAATTCACTTTTCATGACATTTTTATATGATTGCATTTTACTCATTTTGGGCTACAAATCATTTTTTTCAAATGGTCTTTATTAAGAATGTTTCAAAGATACAAGAGTTAAACATCAATCTGTTTACAGGCTGTTAGATTCTGTTTTCTTTGAGTCCCGTCAGCTGAAGGCTCATGTAAAACTTTTATCTCTGACTCCTGACCTCATAAATAGTGTTGATCGAGCACCGCGATGCTCGGGTGCTCTGGCCGAACACTAGGTGGTGCTCGAGTGCTCTGCCGAGCAACCGAGTATAATGGAAGTCAAAGGGAGAACCCGAGCACTAAACCAGGCACCCCCTGCTCTGAAGACGGGAGGGTGTCTGGTTCATAGGGAAAGTTGAGAAAATGGTGGAAACACCACTGAAATGGTTTGGGAACAGCATTGGGAGGATGTCTGGATGCATCTTGGACTCCAAAGTCGGTGCTATTAACAATGTTGCCCGAGTATTACGCCACTTTTACGGAATGACAAGAATACCCCCCAAAACCAAATATAACATCGATTTTAGAGGAAATATTGTTAGGAGACGTATATTTACTTGTATATAAAGCGCAAGTAGCAGCAGGCCCTCACCCCTAATTTTTTAACCTAAAAAATTAACCTCACTCTGGTCCTCCTCCTGACATGTTGACCTAACAAGAACCTGTCTTGCGCCGCCCTGCAAACTGGGACATGAAGCTAGGAGTTTTGGATGACTTTGTTTCTTGTGCTCTGCCAGCAGACACTGTTTCACCACGCCCAGAGCCATGGCCTCTGCATGCACCATCAGCAGCATGCCCACTTCCCTGTCCCTTACTGCTCGCCTTGTGCATATGAAATGGTATATATGCAAGTTTGTCAAAAGTACAGTTGTGCAGATTTTTTTTAGTGTATGAGCAGAAAAATTTCACCGAATGTCAGAAATATTTAGAAATATTTTCTGCCGTTATTCATATAATGTATAACGTTTGCGCAAGGAGGCACAGATAGTGTAGGGATAGGATTTGGCTAGGCAGGGCTAGTTGTTGTGTTGAAAAGACCCAAAAGTCCTTTTAAGGACTACTGTTATATCTGGCTGCAATATTTTTATTCTTAATGGTTGCGCAAGTTTGCCTAATCTTAACACCAGCTGCGCAGCGTGTGCAGTACAATATTTGTTTCTCCTATATACCTGACATTTGTTGCGTTTTGTTCTGCCGCTAATCATGGCGACATTGTTTGTTTCTCCTATATACCTGACATTTTTTGCGTTTTTTTTCTGCCGATAATCACGGCGACATTAGTAATGTCGCCTTGAATAGCAGCAGAAAAAAATACACCGGATTTCAGGTATTTGGGATACACAAATGTTAGACAGCAGATGCTGCAAAGGTGGTGTTAAGGTCAGGCAACCTTGCACAATTTTTAACCCACCACAAAAATGGGCTTTTCAACAGAACAACTACCCCTGCCTAGCCAATTTCTATCCCAACACTATCTGTCACTCCTTGTGCAAACTTTATACAGCAGATGCAGCGCAGGTAATGTTGCCTTGATTAGCCGCAGAAAAAATAGCAACGGATGTCAGGTATATAGACTACAGACACCTTATAATGCACGAGCTGTGCAGGTGGTGTTAGCGCCAGGCAAACTTGCATTCTTTTTGCCCGAAGAGAAAAAAATAAATTTCAGCCAGATATAACAATAGACTTTTGTGTCTTTTTAACAGAACAACTAGCCCTGCCTAGCCAAATCCTATCCCTACACTATCGGTGCCTCCTTGTGAAAACGTTATACAGCAGACGCAGATGAGGCACTGTCGGCTTGATTAGTGGCAGAAAAAATAGCAACGGATGTCAGGTATATAGGATACAGAAAGTATTAGAATGCACCAGCTGCGCAGGTGGCGTTAAGGTCAGGCCACTTTGGGCAATTTTAACCCCCCGAAAAAAAAAAATATTGTAGCAAGATATCACAATAGCCCTTAAAAGGGCTATTGTGATGTCTGGCTATGACGCGTTCCCAGCCAGCCCTTAAAAGGGCTATTGTGATATCTGGCTATGACGCGTTCGGCGATCTGGCGATGACGCGTTCCCGGGCAGCCAATCACTGTAATGCCAGTAGCCAAGATGGCTACGGCATTACAGTGAATGCCAGTACACCGCGTGGTCTCAAGCACCGCAATGCTCGACCCAATAGCATATTCGGTCGTATCTCAGAAAAATTCAATGGTTAAAAAATGTCCCTGGTGTGTACAGAGAATTTAAGGACTCCAATTTCTCATGATACATCATGACATGGTAGCCAAACTCTTGACAGACTGCAATGCACCACTGGGTGGCCATATACAGGGTGGCCAATGAAACAGTAGCCTGCCTCCAGCCTAAATAATCAGCCGTGCCCAAAGATGCAGAGTCGTGAACGGGGACCACTCTCAGCATCTTTTGTGACTTATGGGTAATTAAAAAAAACAATCCACTTTCTCGTTCATCTGGTCATACTATCTCTGGAGGTGGGCTACTTTTTCTTGGGCCACCCTGTACAATCACATATGGAATGCATATCTAATGACAGAGTATCTCAAACTCATATTTTGTTAAAAAGCTGTTAATCTTATGCCACACATCTTGGAGTATGTTGAGTGGAAAGGTAAGATAGGACTCATCTGTACTTCATACAAGGGAAGAAAAGGGATCCATGTATTGTATAGCTACATGTATGTATACCATAGAAATTTTTTCATGTGTTGCATTATACGACTATTTAGCTAAGATTTAGCTAAGCTGGTAATCTTATGCCACACATCTTGGAGTATGTTGAGTGGAAAGGTAAGGTAGGACTCATCTGTACTTCATACAAGGGAAGAAAAGGGAGCCATGTATTGTATAGATACACGTATGTATGCCATAGAACTTTTTTTATGTGTTGCATTATACGACTATTTAGCTAAGAAAGGCATGCATATGAGCCCTTAACAAGCTCTGCCTCTAATGCCAGCTCCATTGTAAGACAGCTATCCTATAAGTCAATGTTCGACCCATGACTCAAATATATTAACAAAGCCAGCATCTCATCTGCAGACAGCTGTTTCTGGGTGATTGCCCCGCCCCCCCCCCCCCATCAGTGCAGAGCAGAGAGTACTGGCTTAACTGGGTGAGAGGCCTAAGTCAGGATTTGGGGGGATTTTATCTCTCCTTCGGGAGAGAGCACCTTAATCATTGTAATGCTGATTAAGGTGCTCTCTCCCCAAGGATAGATAGTACCCCCTAAATCTCTACAATTTTGCTTGCATGGGAAAACATGACATTTGGAACTATAATTTTTCTTAGCTTTTGTTCATGTCTTGTTTTTTATCACATTCAATGTACAGTATACAGTGCATGTATACAATGTATGTGTTGAAAACGAAGCTTGACATTTATGTAACGTGGCTCCTGAATATGGTGTTACTGATGTTAACAGAGGCCATGCTTCTCGCAGTATCAAAATATGGTGGTAAATTGCGTTATGTGTCACTGCTTGCGATCTTATGGACCAAATTCTTTCCTAGAAAAGTCAAATCCATTGCTTAATACTATTCTATCCAGTGTCGGACTGGGGTGCCTAGGGCCCACCGTACGGATACATTCAAATATTACCTGCTCACACGGCAGCAAGATACTACCAGATGATTGAATGTGGGGATCCCTGCAGCAAATTTGAGAAGGTAGGTCCTGGAGAGAAGAAGACACTGGTGGCTTTCCTTTATACCTAGAAGACGTCTCAGCTCCAATTGTGTCTATAATAATAAACTGGGAAGTTTCTTTAATAATTTATCAAGTTTTTTATATGAACATCGGCTGGTTGAGGTGCTGTACATTGAATATATGTAATAGTGCAGTAAGTCTACTGTGTTATGTGCCACTTGTGCAGGGGGTGGGAGACTAGGGGCCCACTTTGCTCAGGGGCTCACCGGGGGATTAACCTGTACCCCTGTGGGCCAGTCCGAGCCTGATTCTACATCATCTATACATTTCACAATCATTCAACCAAATGGCAATCGATTTCTTTTTTTTTTTTTTGCGAAAACCCTATGCCACGCCCCTTGTAGTGCCTATTGCACAGTGTTCATTGATTAAAAGTTTATATATATATATATATATATATATATATATATATATGTTGGTCCTACTCAGTTAGTTTGACTGTCTTCTCTATGTGAATATACAGTGGTGATGACTATCACTGAGCACCAGAGGGGTAACTAATGCCCCTATTGCATTGCATACTGATGTCTTCTTATGTAGCAGAGGGGCCTTTGGGGACTTGTTGCCCCTCCGGTAGATACCCCACGGCCCAGCTCTTATGGCTCTATATCATTCTGAAAGCAGATAAAACAGCGTGCTCTGCATGACAGGTTTACTTTAAATAGGTGATGTATATTTTAAAGGGGTTGTGCCAACATTGTTATTTTAATATAATTCAACATGAAAACAACTTTTGCAATCTATTTTCTGTTACAGAAATGGTCCAGTTGTGAGATGTTCTCTTTACCTCATTAAAATGGTGTTCCCTGGTGTTTGAGGGTCTCTGAGGTGGTCACACATGCTCAGTTCAACCCTTCAACTGCCACCAGCCATATATGCTGATAGAAGCTGTGAGGGGGCTGTATCAGATAGGAAACATCCCCTGAGAAAGGACACACCCCCTAAGTTGGATGGAGGAGATCTCTGGATCCATGTGAGGTACAGGTCTGGTTCTAGATTTGTTAGAAAGATATTGTCATGTACTATATTTGTCTGATTTTAATTTTTTACATCAATCATGGCATAACCCCTTTAAGGTAACAGGCACCTTTTATACCCCTCAAAATAGAGTGCCTTACTGTAGATAGACATTGAAATGGCTGATGCCACTAAACATAGATTGCTCACTAACTGGGATAGTGGAAAAAACAAGTACAGAGAATCTAATAAAATCACAGTAAATAGGACAAAATCTAATTTGCGAGACCAATCTGGTGCTGTACACTTTAAAAAAAAAACCATTTTGCAAACACAATAGAAAAAAAAAATCTTAAAAATTATTTTTAGCGCCTTTATATACTGTATGTAAT
The DNA here is from genome assembly GCA_900303285.1 of Rhinella marina. Taxonomy (NCBI): domain Eukaryota; kingdom Metazoa; phylum Chordata; class Amphibia; order Anura; family Bufonidae; genus Rhinella; species Rhinella marina. The sequence continues at coordinate 8,977 of ONZH01007146.1, forward strand.
AATTAATATAATTATTTTCACAAAACATAGTGCATTTTATAATATTTTATTTGGTTTACTGCTTGCATTTATATGTATCGCTAGTACAACCACCCAGGCAACACACGGTTAAAATATTATCAATTAAACGTTAAAACGTATCACAACCGTCCAAGACAAACACAAAATACTAAGCTACTACTGTAATATATAAAAAGGGCACGATTTTTAGAGAGATGGATGCATTTGTTTCATGGAATAAAATGGATTGTAGAGATTTTATCTGACCGGAGATTTTCTACTCACTGCTTTATAAATCTAGACAAAGACTCTGGAGATACCACGGGGCTTAATTTACACCACACAATATGAACAATACTGCAGGCATCCCCATAAATGTCACGCTAAGCCCCTAAATCTTGATATGGAATAAGGATGCAAGGCATGTTTGGAGTCATTTGTCAATGCATTAGGCTGAATTTATGTTCAAAATATTCTCTGCGTGTCCATAAAACATCTGCCAAGTTAAAAAAAAAAAAAAAAAAATCATAGCTTCTGTTCAGGAAAATGACACTGATCTGAGCTGTTGAAATGCTAATGCGCAGATCTGCTATTGCTAATATTTCAAAAATATTTGTAAACATATTTCTTTATCCTGATATTAAAATTGCAACATAGTGGTATTTTTTATGTAAAATGAATGTTTTTATTATAAATTTATGTAACCCTTGCAGAGAAAGCAGTCAGTCTAATGGATGCTGCCACTGCTGCCAGCTACAGGCGGGGACTCACAGCAGCAGGTATTAGTGCTGATTCTAGGACTATATATCCCATGGACACTTGCTCCTCCCTGCAATCAACAGCAAGGGGACCGTGGAAGAGGCTCAGGAAGGAAGAGGAACAGCAGCCATCTTAGGCTATGTTCACATCAGCATTTTCCTTTCTGGTATTGAGATCCATCATAGGATCTCAAAACCGGAGGAAAACACTTCAGTTTTCTCCCCATTCATTTTGAATGAGGAACTGAGTGCACCAGAATGCATTCCGTTTGGTTGCGTCCTCATGACGGACAGAAAATTGAAGCAAGCAGCGTTTTGTATACGTCATGGGATACTGATCAAGATATGTCATGGTATACTGATCATTGTAAGTCAATGGGCACCAGACTTACATTGTGTTTAATGCCGGATCCATTTTCTCAGACATGAAAGTAAACGGATCCGGCGCCCATTGAGTTACAGTGGTATTAGTGCCGGATCTGTTTTGGTCATTTTAGAGAGAATACAAACCTGATCCATTCAGAATGGATGCAGCAAGTTCTATTGCCATAATGGAAGCATTTTTTGCTGATCCATGTCGGAGTCAACAAAAATGCTGATGTGAAAGTAGCTTAAGAGACAGCAGCATGGACAGAAGATGACTGAGAGATCTCCACAGACAAAAGTGTGCCCTGCTTCTGTGCAGACAATATAGCACAGTCCTGACAACTCCTGTGTGAGAAGGGAAAGCTCAGCTGCTGCATTAACCCTATAGCCAAGCTTGTCCAAGGAGGATCTTGTCCCTGGCTCTACTGTCATCCAAGCTACTGAATTCTTCAGCCTCCCAGCTAGTTCCCAGGCATTACAATTGTAAGTTCACCAACATTAGCATTTTTGCAACCGGACCCAACGTTTGGACTGGGTTATTTGCTAGACAGTAGGGTATAGCAAGCTGAGTATTAGGAGTAGATAGCTGGGAAGTACATACTGTCTTTATCTTCTAAAGAACTGTGTGTGACCACCATTACTGCTTACTGTTACAGATAGCCCACCACCTTCACCAGGGTTTTTTTCTTAGGCTACTTTCACACTAGCGTTTTTAAATTCCGGTATTGAGTTCCGTCATAGGGGACAATGGGGACAAAACTGAACTGAAGACAACGGAATGCTCCTGAAAGCATTTCGTTCCGGAATGACCCCCAATGCAAGTCAATGGGGACGGATCCATTTGGTGTGACCACAATGGTAAACTGATCCGCCCTCCATTGACTTTCAATGGAGTTCGGGACGGATCCGTCACCACATACATACAGACAGACAGACAGACACATACACACAAACACATACATACTTACATACTCCAGGCAGGCAGGCAGGCCGCACGTCTTCATGCCCAGGAGGCGCGCCGCCATGACGGTTCCCTACAGCGCCCAGCAGAGGGCGCTGTGGGGAATCGTCATAGCTGCGCACATCCTGGGCGTGAAGACGTGCGGCCTGCCTGCCTGGAGTATGTAAGTATGTATGTGTTTGTGTGTGTATGTATGTCTGTCTGTCTGTATATGGTACTGTGTGACATGTGTGGGGCCGGATCTGACGCCATGTCCCTGCGGCAGTCCGGATCTGACGGCACCCTTCCCCTGCCGGATCCTGACTGCCGCTAATGTGAAAGTAGCCTTAGACAGAATTGCAATCTGTGTTTTGTTCCTTTTAATGCATTATCTTTATGTTCTTCACCATTGTTCACCCTTTTCCAAATAAATCTGTTGATCAGTTAACTCTTTCCTGGGTTGAGTGTGTACAGAGCTTGGCAGGGGTTTCCCAAGTTGGCCCCTGGCAGAAGAGGAAGACCCTCCGATAGAGCTCCAAGTAAGATTTGGGTGTAGGCACTGTGCCATAATGAGGTGAGAACCACCATACACCCCGCCTATTGAGGGCTGTCCAAAGGGGTGTAACATTTATTCAAATTTTTATTAGGTCATTTTTTACAGAACTATCCACAAATAGTCCCTTAAAAAGCATCTGTCAGCACATTTGTACCTATGACACTGGCTGACCTGTTACATGTGCACTTGGAAGGTGAAGGCATCTGTTTTGGTCCCATGTTCATATGTGCTCGCATTGCTGAGAAATATGATGTTTTACTATATGCAAATGAGCCTCTAGGAGCAATGGGGGTGTTGACATTACACCTAGAGGCTCTGCTCTCTCTGCAACTGCTGCCCCCTCCACGCTTGATTGATAGACCAAGGCAGTGTTAACATGATTATACCTTTTCCTGTCAATCAAAGTGAAGAGAGCACAACGGTGATGTTTTTCCCTTTAGGAGTGTAAGTTCTGCAAGACTACAAATTTAATACACAATAGTGCAGTGCGATACAATAAGTAATTGTCCAATAAAAAGATGAAAAATATACATACAGTTACGGTGAATTCAACAAATGAATGAAAAAAAGAACAGCATAAAAGCTTACTGATGTACGGCAGTGATATCCTGACTGTGCGGACAGCTGACCAGGAACATAGCTATAGGGGGTGCAGATGTAGCAGTTACTACCGACCCAGGAGCCTGAGGGGGCCCAAGACCCTTGTGCCACATGAGAAGACACCAGTATTATAGAGAGCGCATTCTGGAAAACTTACACCTCTGGCTAGAGGGAAGGGGTTAGGTCAGGAAATTGGCATGGGGGGGGGTGACATTTCAATTTTTGCCTCAGGTAACACGAAGGCTATGTACTTCCCTGCTCCTGATCACAAAGCACTGAGGAAAGGGGGGTCCATGCTTAACTCTTGCAATAGGGACCATAAGCCTTTAGCTACGCCCCTGCAGCTGAGAATATCGGCAGTCACTCCAGGATATGGATCCCCAAATGGCTGACTCTGAAGCATGAAGCATACTCCTCTCCTTATCCAGTTATATTTATATTGAGAAATCCAGAAATGGTCATATATCCTTGCAAGAATCTCCTAGAAATATAATATGCCCTGCAACCACCTGGGCATACATTTACCAACCAGGGCATCAAACACAACTATAATCGGACCATGATTTTAACCAATAGCTAATTCTGAATAGTTTCTTTGAGTGTGTGGTTGTTAATTTAACAATGAACATATATATGAAGGTTCCTCATGCCCCTGCAAAACCCCTTGGTTCCTCCCTCTGGGAAGAGGCCAAACATAGACTTTTGACTCTTGGCCAACACCTAGGGTGGCATCCAGGTGGAAGCAGGAGCGAGACTAGCACTCCCCCAGCTTCAGCTGCAGGATGACCATAGTCTTGGTCACTTGCAGGAGCCTTGGATTGGTTTATGGGGGCCCTTCTCTTATAGAGAGGGCCTGCGAAGGATCGTGACCTAGTGCACGTCTTTGTGTGACATGCTGCATGATTTAAATGCACTGGTGTAGAAAGCATGTACCTCAGGCTCTCATAGAAGAAGACTACCTCTATGGGTCACTCCAAATATCAATTATATTTTCTGTGATGAATCATATTTCCTTTGAAGCTTAGCTATTGTCATGGTTTTCCCAGACCCTCATGGCAGACACACTACAGACACTTCTTTGCATAATTTTAATCCCTGATCAGGACGCGTGGGTAGAGTTGAGCGAGCACCTCTGTGCTCGTATGCTCGGGTGCTCTGGCCGAGCACCCGAGCATAATGTTAGTCAATGGGACTAAACCAGGCACCCCCCCGCTCGGAAGAGGGGAGGGTGTCTGGTTAATAGAAAAAGGTCAGAATCGCGACTTCTACTCTTTTACTCACTTCACTCGTAAAAGTATGCTAATTAACTGAATTTGTACTCATTAGCGCACAATGCGTACGCATTAGTGTACAAATCAATATTACAGTGCGGGGAAGAGACTTGAGCATTGCGCTCGAGTACACTCTGTGTAAGGCCGAACACCGAGCGGACACGAGCGTAGGCATGCTCGGCCGAACAGCGAGTTCGGCCGAGCGTGCTCGCTCAACACTACGTGTGGGTAATTACCTCCAAGTCAAAGTGAAAATGTTTTCTGATGCCAAATATAGGCCCTAGTTTAAGGCCACTAAAATATTTGTCAGATAGTGGACATCCTGTGATGCTAACATATACTCCTTAAACTGGTTTTGTAGTACCCCAGAGGGGGCCCTACCATTCTTACACCTAGCTATTGTCTCTAATGGCTAGCAGAGAATGTCATCTGTGTATTTAATTCCAGGCCCTCTGATACTGTGCCTTAATAATATTGTTATGCAGATATAATTACATATAATTAGTGTTGAGCGAATCAAAGTTGACAACATGAAATTCGATCCACATTTCAGGAAAAATTCGATTTGACACGAATCTGAAATTCCTGATGATTCGTGATAAAGAATTGGATTTTTTCTAAAATGGCTGCTGCACATGTTACAAAGTGAATGTAAGAAGCCCAGGAATGAGGGATCACCCATAATGCTGTGCAGCCAGCCAATCCCCTGTGATGTCACAGCCCTATAAAAAGCCTCATCCTGCCTGCCATTTTCCAGTGAACTGAGCATAGGGACAGATGTGACAAGAGGTAGGTAAAGTGATTAGGAAAGACTTTATTTGAAAAATATTAGATTTCAACAGCTCAGGGACACCACTGAGATAGTGTAGAGAGATAATAAGAAGACTTTATGTAAACTATAGTGAGAATGCAGAGGCCAATAGAAGAGTGTAAAGTTTGGTTAATAGAGAAGCCATTCTATTACACCTTGTTGCACTAATTGGGGTTAAAATATTCAAATACTACTGGTTTTATGTTGTTCACATTCTTTTATACATGAGTAATTCCATTAATCCTTGATTCTGTAATTGGGGTGAAATAGTGGTCTGATACTACTGATTTTGGGGTGAACAGGTTCTGTAGCCATTTATGTGGAATCAGCATAAAAGGAGTGCGCTCTTTCACTCTATAATAGAATCTAAGGCTACTACACGGTTAATTCCTTTATACCTGATGCCAACATTGACCTGTAAGGCTGAGTTCACACTTGGATTATTTAGTCAGTTTTGGCCCTGTAACTGACCAAATAAATGAAGTGTGAACTGATTCTAAGAGCAACGCCTGTCAAATGCCTGTCATAGTGACACACAGTGACTGTTTCACTACCACAGCGGACTACCTATGTATGTTTCAGCAATGCACAGTGATGTACTCATTGCAGCGGGGAAATAGTTGATTTTTGATGAGCTTTGTCACAAATTAATTTGGATCGAATCAAATTTTTTATAGTATGGCCAGGGCATGTTTAATGGAAAATAAGTTTATTCCTGGAAAATCCCTCTAAGGAACACAAATTGAGTTATGAACAGACTATTAAAGAAGAACTCCCGCAAAAATTTTTATTCTCTGACCTGTTAGAAAGGTGCATGACATAATCTGTAGTGATTGTCATTTTCTTATCAGTGACTGTTTCTGTGAGTAAAAACCTATCTTCTTATTGTAGCTGGGTCATGTGACCAGCTCCCTGACCTTCAACTGACCCAGGACAGAAAGACAGTAACTGCTCTATTCATTCCTATGGGAGCCTCACTTTCAGTCTCATAGGAATACATAGAGAATTAGACTTCCTGTCCACACATAAGTCTCTGTGTGAGTTGGTGGGTCTAATTGCTGGTCACATGACACAGATAAGAAACTTCAGGATGATATAAGTCAAAAATTCAGACACTGGTAAGAAAATGACATTCACTACAGATTATATCATGTACATTTCTAGCAGGACATGGAATAAAATTTTTGGCGGGAGTTCTTCTTTAATATTGATGCTTTTACCTATAACACTACATGTAGTATCATGTTGACATCACATCTACAGCAGAGGGTCCAGGAGAATGAGCAGAACACAAAGACAAGGTCATTGATGATGTGTTCACTTAGTAGTGTTACAAGCCTGACTATTTCTCAGATGTCCATGTGAGGTCATCAAGAGGGAACAAACACAACATAAAATGTCACATGATCAGGATGGATCACAGGAAACCAGGGCATTAAATATTAAAAATAACTATTAGTGCATAACATGTTGTTTCCTGTCAATTGATATTGAAAATTGCTAAACTGGAATACCCCTTAGGTGCCAGATTTTGAGACTTATAGCCATAGTGGTTATTTCCTACTACACATTCTTCATACAAATGCAGTTTTTTCCAGAAGTTGAGTCCTGCACAGGTTCTTCCCAGGTATGGAAAACTGGAATGGCAGCCCCTATGACAGATTTAGAAAACATTACATACAGCACTATAAAACATGCAGGAGAATAAACCACAACACACCTCTTACATCCTGTGATGTCTTATCTGCCTCTTTCCTTATCTTCTCCATTTGGCCCATACCTCCATGATGATTTCTTTCAGCTGTGTCTCATCTCTGCAGAGTTTACCACACAGACACAGATTCCTAACTTTTTCATCATCCTCGTCCTGGTGCCCAAACAATCTTACTGATACCCTCAATGCTGTACCTGCTGTGCTCACCACAAATGCTTTACTGCAGATATTACAGTGTTATACAGATAGTTCCCCCCCATAGTAATAGTGCTCCCAGACTGCCCTCAATAGTAATAGTTCCCCTTACAGTACCCATAATAGCTATAATTCTCTCCAAGAGTGCCCCTATTGGTAAGAATGCCCCACATATTGTGCCCATAATAATAATGCCCCCACAGTACCCTGTGCAGGTGGTCACAATGACATCACCACGACCTCCTGCGCCAGGTCTAAGGCTACATAATCACAAATACCTGCATCAGGACACAAGACAACATGTTTGCGTTCCTGAGACCAGATGCAGGAGGTTGTGATGATGTCACTGCGTCCTCTCGCACCATTCTCCTGCCTCATAGGCTTCAAACCTAGTGTCCTGTAGTCAATGAGGCTGACCGTCAGGCCCTGCCTCAACCTACTGCCCCATCAAAGGCAAGTAGGCTGCCGCCTAAGGCAAGATTCTCATCTTGCCTCATGGCAGATGTGGCCCTGGGTCTTGCCACCCAATAACAAAGGGGATAGGACCGTCTCTTATAGGGTCCCAGAGCAGTCGCAGAGTCTATCTTTATCATATTTGCCATTCCACAAAATATATTTTAATTTTGGAGGTATGTACTGTACATGAAGATGATTCTATTACCACTTATTTATACACTCATTCATAAACGGTTTTAAAACCTAGTGGAATAGGAATACTTTATTGCTTACAGAAGAACTTGGCTACCTCCCTGTAGAGAATCCGCACACAATCTATTGATATTATGCCATATTGCATTATTATCACAGAACTAACTCAAAACCAAATGAAACCCTAAATTCCTTGAAGCAACAAGGTAACAACAAGCTGCCACTTTGCTTTATTTTAGTACTTCTGAATGATTTCCCTCTGGACAAACTAGAAACATTCAAATGACGGTTTGAGAAAGTAGGTTTGACAGGCAACAAGGTTAGTACAGAAGCAAGAGATTTACAGTACGGGTGGGTCAGTGTGCTGCAAATTCTGTGATACTGAGACAGCCAGACTAAACATAATCCAAAATTTTATCGAACAAATGTAAAAAGTTATTTTTTAGGACTTAAATGTGAGATATTATTAACAATCAAAGAACATGTTATTTGGTGTCAAACACACGGTTTACTGCTTCAGAGTACAACGTAAAAACAATTTCAGAAATTCTTAGGATCTATAATCCGACTGGGCTCCATCCTGATGCTTCTACCTAACCGAATTGTGGAACCTTAACACTGAAGCACTTAAAGGGATTGTGTGGTGCTTACAGGACAGGTCATTAATACCAGATCAATGGTGGTCCGACACTTGTCAGCCCCGCCAATCAGCTGTTTTGAACATAGTAACAATTTATAAGGCCAGAAAAAGACATCTGTCCATCCAGTTCGGCCTGTTATAAAGGAAGGTGAAAAAACCCCTGTGAGGTAGAAGCCAATTTTCCCCACTTTAGGGGAAAAAATTCTTTCCTGACTCCAATCCGGCAATCAGAATAACTCCCTGGATCAACGACCCCTCTCTAGTAACTATAACCTGTAATATTGTTACCCTCCAAAAATACATCCAGGCCCCTCTTGAACACTTTTAGTGAACTTACCATCACCACCTCCTCAGGCAGAGAGTTCCATAGTCTCACTGCTCTTACCGTAAAGAATACTCTATGTTTGTGTACAAACCTTCTTTCCTCCAGACGCAGAGGATGTCCCCTCGTCACAGTCCTGGGGATAAATAGATGATGGGAGAGATCTCTGTACTGACCCCTGATATATTTATACATACAGGGTCGGACTGGAGTACCTAGGGCCCACCAGAGGAAATAATTCTTGGGGCCCACCATAAAGAAATATCTGTGTTTGTTATCCCTGTACTGTGACATCACTGTGTTTATTATCCCTGTACAGTGACATCACTGTGTTTATTATCCCTGTACAGTGACATCACTGTGTTTATTATCCCTGTACAGTGACATCACTGTGTTTATTATCCCTGTACAGTGACATCACTGTGTTTATTATCCCAGTGCAGGAAGAGGTAAGTGGTCTGTGTTTGTTTTCTATTTTACCGGGTCGTGAATGCAGAGGACTACGTCGGATTCGGTGGACTACGTCAGACCAGCTTTTTTTTTTTTTTTTTAATAAAATGGTCAAACAGGGGTCTGGGGGAGTGTTTATTTCAATAAAATGTTTTATACTTGTGTGTGTATTTTTTTTTTTACAATACTACAGTTTTAGTAATCACAGCTATCTATAGACGGCCCTGATTACTAATACTGGGCTTAGTGCTTGCCGGTATGGCAGGCCAGCACTAACCCCAACATCTATTACCTCGGCACCCACCGCCACCAGGGGTGCCGGGAAGAGCCGGGTACCCGCAGGACCAGACCTTCTAAATTGAGGGTCTGGCTCTGGGGCGGCTGCAGGCTGGTACCATTAGGCTGGGAAGGGCCAATAACCCTGTCCCTTCCCACCCTGGTAGTGCCAGGCTGCCGCTGCTGGTTGTATCTGGCTGGCGAGGGAAAAAAGGGGGGGACCCCATGCCATTTTTTTACAAAAATAATTAAATAATTTTCAAAAAAATGTCGTGGGGTCCCCCCCTTTTTTCCTTTGCCAGCCAGATACAACCAGCAGCAGCAGCCTAGCACTACCAGGGTGGGAAGGGACACGTTATTGGCCCTTCCCAGCCTAATGGTACCAGCCTGCAGCCGCCCCAGAGCCAGACCCTCAATTTAGAAGGTCCGGTCCTGCAGGTACCCGGCTCTTCCCGGCACCCCTGGTGAGGTGATAGATGTTGGGGTTAGTGCTGGCCTGCCATACCGGCAAGCACTAAGATAGCTGTGATTACTAAAACTGTAGTATTGTAAAAAAAAAATACACACCAGTATAAAACATTTTATTGAAATAAACACTCCCCCAGACCCCTGTTTGACCATTTTATTAAAAAAAAAAAAAAAAAAAAAAAAAAAAAAAAAAAAAAGGAAAAGCTGGTCCGACGTAGTCCACCGAATCCGACGTAGTCCTCTGCATTCACGACCCTCAAAAATAGAAAACACACAAACACAGACCACTTACCTCTTCCTGCACTGGGATAATACACACAGCGATGTCACTGTACAGGGATAACAAACACAGTGATGTCACAGTACAGAGATAATAAACACAGTGATGTCACAGTACAGAGATAACAAACACAGTGATGTCACAGTACAGGGATAATAAACACAGTGATGTCACAGTACAGAGATGATAAACACAGTGATGTCACAGTACAGAAAGTTAAAAAAAAAAATTATACTTACCTTTTTCATAGCAGCAGAGCCAGCATCATCAGAGCAGGAGATCTTCTTCTCATGTCTGAAGGGGGCGGGGCCTATGCTGCCGGCCGGCCCCACCCCCCGTCGAGACCTGAGGCATGCCTGGGAGGTACGGAGAGCTGCAGGGGGGACAGGAGGGAGGATGGAAGAAGCAGACAGCCGATTTCAGCTGTCTGCTCCTTCCTGCAACAGGCAACTGTCTCTACGTCCTATGGACGCAGAGATAGCTGCCAGAGGCTGGATCCGGGATGGTTGGGAGGTATGTGGCAGCGGGGGGCGGCACCAGGGTTTTTTTTTTCTCCTATGGAAAAATGAATGGGTCCGTATGGTTCCGCATGTTATCCGCAAAAATGCAGATAAGATACGGAAATGAACATACGGTTGTGTGAATGGGGCCTTACTCTTAACAAGTTCTAAAAGTTTTTGCTCATAAACAATATATTATCCTATATATAAAGATCCTGGACTCTAATGCAATAAAAGAATGTGAATTCATTTACAATAAAATCTGTTGTAGACCAGATTCTGACCAATCCCATTGACTTTCAGATTCGAAAAAAATAGCATTGTTTACGATGGGAAACGACAGCTCTGTTATTTTGCATCCGCTTTTTAAAATAAGCCCCATTGTACTTTACATAGAAGCGAAACAAATGCGTAAATGCACTGAAATGTAGGCAAGGATAAAATTCGGTCAGTGAAAATATTCCCTTTCTTTCTGCCTCAGACACATTTTAATCTAGATGTTATTCTTCAATCACCCAGTTTTGTTTTTTCCATTTCATGCTACAGCAGATTTCACTTAAACAAGCCGCTGTGACATTCTGTTTAGGAAGTAAAAATCATTTTGTTGCAGAGTCATTTTTATATTTAAGACAAATATAACCCAATGAGCCTCGACTTCCTCCAAAAATCCATACAGAGGGCTCATCGCTGTCCATTCATTTTCTTAAAAGACAAATGCAATGAGAAAGACAGTAAAAAATATATATCAAAATTAAGGATTTGTTTTTGTTAGGCTTAGAAAATAAGACTGAATGTAATGCACTGGCTATAGCCTCAAGTGTAAAAGTCATTGTCTGGTTTAGATAACTCATTGTCAAATATACTCACACACTATATTATAAAACTGGTTGCCTGCAGCAAGTACCAAGGGGAATTCGGTGCATAAGAATATTAAGCATTTACCATTGAACTCAACGCAAGCTGTAAAAATCTTTATGCACAGAGCAATACTTAGTTGTGGCTGCAGGAAAGAGCAAAATAAGGTATTTAGCACGGGACCCACTACCACCATGCGCACATGGGTAGTGGCATTGTCTACTTTTATGGTAAGTACATCGCAGAGTATTTCATACCTACAGTAGCTTTTTCATGCTTTATAAAGATAGCACATTTATGTAAATGGATACCATGTAATGCTTCATTTCCTCTTTAGTAGCATCACTTTCTGCCATGGGCCTACATACCATAGAAGCAGACCATGCAAGTGAAGGAACTTGTTGTTTTGTTTTTGTCCATACTCCTTCTGTGGAAACTACATTATGGGGGTAAGAAATTCACCCAAGTACCACGGAATAGATTTGGAGAAAGAAACAAAGAACCCACTCAGAATGAAGGGGAACCAAAGGGACTCAAAAGGTCCCCTGTACCCCATATGAGGAAACCAGTACTATGACTTCCACACTGGTGTAACTATAGGGGTCACAACTGTCGCAGTTGCGACCGGGTCCCTAAGCCAGGGGGGCCCAGAGGGCCCCCCCTTGCCAGTGGTACTCTACTTTTCCCTTTATAAGATGCAGTCCATTATGGAAGTGCTCACTAGTATGCAGGAGGAGGGGGAGAGAAGCGCTGTGAGCGCTATACAGTACTTAGGGGTCTGATTAGGGGCCAGAAGGGGGGTCTGATTAGGGGCCAGAAGGGGGGTTTTAATGGGGGTCTGGAGGTCTAATGAGGGTCTGATTGGGGGTCTGGGGGTCTAATGGAGGCCAGATATGGGGGTTTGGAGGTCTAATAGGGGTCAGATATGGGGGTTTGGAGGTCTATTAGGAGTCTTATATGGGGGTCTGGAGATGAGGGGGGCCTCATCTGGGTTTTGATATGGGGATCTGATCTGAAAGGTAAGGGGGTATTGTTTTTCTGTGTGGTACCAGTATTTTCAGGGAGACTGTTTCTGCAGTATAGTATTGGGGGCAGGATGGGTTGTTGAGAAGGTGAGAGGATGATGGAAAAGTAGGAAAGTAAGATGCCTATTTGTTAAACTCTGTAGAGACGAGGTGCGGCTGAAAGAAGTCACCATGGGGGGGTCTGGTCTGACAAGAGAAGAAGAGGAACGAGAACGTCTACATCAGAGAAGAGAAGTCACTGGATGTAAGACGTACATATTTGGCGCTGTATGACCCTGTATGTTCTGTAGTGCTGTATGTAATGTTTTCCAAGTATGTCTTTAACCCTTAGGATACCAGCGGCGTACATGTACGACGCAGAAAGCTGGGATAGAAATCCCAGCGCTGTACAGGTACGGCGCTGTGTACTCCCGGTCCCTGAGCGAAATCGCTCGGTGACCGGGGTACGATGGCTGCTCTGCACGGCAGGCAGGCATCTTTCCTAAGGGCACAGGAGGTTTTTCCGCCCCCCTGCAGCTCCGATTGGCCGGTTTCTGCAGACTGACCAATCGCAGCTCCGGATGGCTTTCATCCATTCACGGAGCTGCAGGGGACGCTGTCCAATGGTGATTGGTGCTAAACAGGTCAGCACCGGTCACATCGGAGGTGAGGCAGCTCCGCAAACAATTTTTCAGCTCCGCACCACTTTTTTTGCGTGCGAGCTGTGACCGCACAGTACTTTTCAGTGCAAACCTGCCTGATCAGCACCTGGGGATCATTCTTTGCAGGGGCGGACTGGGGACTTAAAGTGGCCCTGGAAAAAATACTAAAAGTGGCCCCATTTTTGTGGTCGAATCCAAATGGGTGGAAAACAGGGCCATCAATCCCATATTGTAGCAAATTATACCACCCCAACAGAGCGAAATACCACAGTCCATCATAAAATACTGCCAGCAGCACAAAATACATCCCCAAAAACTTCCACTGGCCGGCCGTGAGGAGGGCTCAGATGGCCCCCTTGGCATCAGCCCACCGGGAAATTTCCCTGTAAGGGGAAAAAAAAGCACAATCAGGGGCGGATTGCCCCTGATTGTGCTTTTTTTTCCCCTCTGTTTTTGCCAATTTTTCTTTTTTTTTGTGTTAAAAAAAAAGAAAGTACAGTTAGGGTTTTATATAAATATATATCAAGATATATATATATATATATATATATATGTTAATTTTTAGCTAGTGTTCACTTTTTTTACACTGTAGTGACTTTTTTACAACAGTTTTTGCACGCACACACACGTTCTGTGTGCGTGCGTGCTGCATTAGCACATTTTTTGGACAGTTAGATACTGTATATATATATATATATATATATATTACACAGTATATATATTGTAAGGGATCGTATCCTCTCAGGGGGTCGTCATCACACAATATCTTCATAACACAGGGATTTTCAGGTCCAAGTCAGTTTTATTGGCACCAGCACACCAAAACAAATCATAAAAACAACACCTGCCCGGCTGGGCTCTGACTAAACATAGTTCAGCTAACTCACCTAAATACAGACGCTGTTCACACACAGCTTTTAAGTGCGGCTTCTCCAGCCGTTCAGTCCAGCAGCCTCCTGGCTGTGACTCCAACCGTACCTTTGGGGGGAGATGGTCCGATAGTCCTCCAGACTGTGACCGTGTGACCCTCTTCTCCTAGGGTCACGGGGCCCCCCCAAACTTCCAGGCTACACAGAGCCTTGTGGCCCCTCAGCCCTCCCGGCTGAGACCACACACACAGAGCCTCCGCCGGCTCTAACCTCTCAGGCCTCCTCAGCCTGTCTCCTCTCCCCAGACTGGCACTGAGGGCTGATTTATCACAGCAGTAATTACACCCAGGTGGCCTCACCTGTGGTGGAATAGGGATGTGGACTGGAATATCCACCCCCTCCAGACCTCTATGAAGCATGAGGCCTGTCAATGCCTCACTATATATATATATATATATATATATATATAATATATATATATATATATATATATATATATATATATATTTATATTTCAGTTAGTGTCAGTGTAGGATTTTGCACGAACGCACTGTATCTGCGTACGTGCTGTTTGCAGAGGACTGTAGTGAATTTTTTCACTACAGTTTCTGCACGCACACACGATCTGTGTGCGTGCTGTATCAGCAGCATCTGCACATTTTTTTTTTTTTACATATCTTGTGTGAAAAAAAAACGCAGTTAGTGGTAGTTAGATAGATAGATACATTTCAGTTAGTGCCAGTTTAGGTTTTTGCACAAACGCACTGTATCTGCGTACGTGCAGTTTGCAGAGGACTGTAATGAATTTTTTCACTATAGTTTCTGCACTCAAACACGATCTGTATGCGTGCATGCTGTATCAGCAGCATCTGCACATTTTTTTATTTTTTACATATCTTGTGTGAAAAAAAAAACGCAGTTAGGCCCCATTCACACTTCCGTAAAATGTGTCTGCATCCGTTCCGCAATTTTGCATAACGGGTGCGGACCCATTCATTTTCAATGGGGCCGCAAAAGCACTTCCGTTCCTCGGTTCCCGAAAAAAATAGAACATGTCCTATTCTTGTCTGAATACACGGACAAGAAAAGGCATTTCTATTATGTGCGGTCCGCAAATTGCGGAACGCACATGGCCGGTGTCCGTGTTTTGCGGATACGCAAATTACGGATCCGCAAAACACGGACACCGGACACACGGAAGTGTGAATGGAGCCTAAGTGGTAGTTAGATAGATAGATAGATAGATAAATTTCAGTTAGTGTCAGTTTAGGTTTTTGCACGAACGCACCGTATCTGCGTACGTGCAGTTTGCAACCACTGAGCACCGATCAGTAGTGTCCATTACTGATCGTGTCTGCTCATTTTGCACTGCAAGTTTTTTTTGTGCAGTAAATACTTTTTTTTTTTACAGAAAAGACCTTTTCCCCACCCCCCTTTTTTTTAAATTCTATTTTAAAACTATAAAAAACCCTTTCACATGTGAAAACACTACATACACACCCCTCACACTAAATAAAGTTTTACACGTTTCACCAATCACACCCCAATAAAATATAAATGGCCCAATCATCCCAACGAGTGTACTCGGCAGAAGAGAAATAAGCGTATCTTGCCTCTGATACCGAGTCGGCCACTGAAGGAGAAGAGGATGCCACTTTCCTCTACTCCTCTACCCCCTCATCATCATCATCCACTGATGAGGGACCCTCTAGGAGGCGCCCCAGAACGACAGCTGAGGCAGCCCCCCAGAGTGAACCCTTATGGACCCCACCCCCTGAGAATTATCAGCGCCAAATTCCGGATTTTGAGGCCAGCTCCGGAATTCAGACTGTGCAGGGTTCACAGAAATTGATTTTTTTAAAATCTTTTTCTCTGAAGATTTTATAAATTTGATGGTAACCCAAACAAATTTATACGCCCAGCAATCTATTTCCCAGAACCCCACAACACCATATGCTAGACCCCAAGGTTGGACCCCAGTAAATGCAGTTGAGATGATGACCTTTTGGGGACTCGTGCTGCATATGGGCGTTGTTAAAACACCAAAGATTAATCAGTATTGGAGTGCGGATGTCTTGTACCACACCCCAATTTACAGTAATACCATGGCCCAGAATCGATTCCAAAGTGTACTTAAATTTTTGCACTACAACGATAATGCACAATGCCCACCCCAGAATGACCCCACATATGACCGTCTGTTCAAAATTAGACCCGTCCTTGATCACTTCAATACAAAGTTTTCAGAAGTGTACACCCCCAAACAAAATGTCTGCATAGACGAAACTCTATTACTTTTCAAAGGGAGGGTAAGATTCCACCAGTACCTGCCCAGCAAGTGGGCAAGGTATGTCATAAAAATGTATAAACTCTGTGAGAGTACCTCCGGGTACACTCACAAGTTCTGGGTTTATGAAAGGAGGGACACCCGAATTGAACCCCCAGAATACTCCTCCGGCCTAGAAGTTAGTGGGAAGATTGTGTGGGACTTGCTGCACCCACTGCTAGATAAGGGTTACCATCTCTACATAGATAATTACTACACGAGTCTACCACTGTTCCAGTCCCTAACTTCCAGACGTACTGTGGCGTGCGGCACAGTACGCAAAAATCAGAGAGGCCTCCCTAGATCCCTTGTAGGGCAACCACTGAGAAAGGGTGAAAGTAGGGCTCTCCTCAATGAGAACATGTTGGTGGTTAAGTACAAGGACAAGAGGGATGTCCTTATACTGACCAGTATTCACTCCAACACCAGCTCCCCTGCCCGTGTACGTGGTACCACTACCACTGTCCCAAAACCAGACTGCATTCTGGATTCAACACGCACATGGGAGGAGTTGATCTTTCAGATCAAGTTCTGAAGCCCTACAGTGCCACACGAAAAACAAAAATGTGGTACAAAAAGCTGGCCGTGCGCCTCGTACAGGTGGCGCTGTACAATGCATTCGTGCTATTTACACCATGTTCCAAATTATTATGCAAATTGGATTTAAGTGTCATAAAGATTAAACTTTTTTGCTTTTCAATGAAACTCATTGATAGTATTGTGTCTCAGGGCTCTTTGGATCACTGAAATCAATCTCAGATACCTGTGATAATTAGTTTGCCAGGTGAGCCCAATTAAAGGAAAACTGGATGTTCCACAATATTAAGCAGGCCACTGTTTTCAAGTAAAATGGGAAAGAAAAAGGATCTCTCTGCTGCCGAAAAGCATCAAATAGTGCAATGTCTTGGACAAGGGATGAAAACATTAGATATTTCACAAAAACTTAAGCATGATCATCGTACTGTGAAGAGATTTGTGGCTGATTCAGAGCACAGACGTGTTTGTGCTGATAAAGGCAGAATGAGGAAGGTTTCTGCCAGGCAAGTTCATCGGATTAAGAGAGCAGCTGGTAAAAAGCCATTACAAACCAACAAACAGATATTTGAAGCTGTTGGTGCCTCTGGAGTCCCTCGAACCTCAAGGTGTAGGATCCTTCATAGGCTTGCTGTGGTGCATAAATCTACTATTCGGCCACCCCTAACCAGTGCTCACAAGCAGAAACAGTTGCAGTGGGCCCAGACATACAAGAAGTCTTGTTTACTGATGAGTGTCGTGCAACCCTGGATGGTCCAGATGGATGGAGTAATGGATGGTTGGTGGATGGCCACCATGTCCCAACAAGGCTGCGACGTCAGAACGGAGGTGGAGGAGTCATGTTTTGGGCTGGAATCATGGGGAGAGAGCTGGTAGGCCCCTTTAGGGTTCCTGAAGGTGTGAAAATGACCTCTGCAAAGTATATAGAGTTTCTGACAGACAACTTTCTTCCATGGTACAAAAAGCAGAAACGTGCCTTCAGGAGCAAAATCATCTTCATGCATGACAATGTACCATCTCATGCATGCAAAGAATACCTCTGTGTCATTGGCTGCTATGGGCATAAAAGGAGATAAACTCGTGGTGTGGCCACCATCTTCCCCTGACCTCAACCCTATGGACAACCTTTGGAGTATCATCAAGCAAAAGATCTATGAGGGTGGGAGGCAGTTCACATCAAAACAGCAGCTCTGGGAGTCTATTCTGACATCATGCAAAGAAATTCAAGCAGAAACTCTCCAAAAACTCACAAGTTCAATGGATGCAAGAATTGTGAAGGTGGTATCAAAGAAGGATGTTTTGCATTTAAATAGCTTTTTATTTCAGTGAATGTGACCTCCTAATGCTGCAAATTCCACAAGTGAGCATTTTCAGTTCTTAAAAACATACAAAATGTTTAGAAACTCTACTGTGCATAATAATTTGGACCTGTGCATTTTGAGTTTTTTTAATTTTTGAAGAATATACTGTACTGTTATCATTGGGAGGTTTGTTCAATAAAATTCGATGTATACTCTAACGGGTGATGACTTTTATTATACTGACTGTCATTTGCACCGACCATTTAGGAAAATCAGAGATATAATATCATTTGCATAATAATTTGGAACATGGCGTAGATCTATAGGCCAGACAAGAACATTCCTACAATTTCAAGAGGTGGTGATAAAGGCCCTAATTCTTCAAAACCAAGCAGAAGAGGGCCCCAGTACTTCTACAAGTTATGGCGCCCGGGTTGTACCAGGACAACATTTCCCTGGTGAAGTCCCCCAAACAGCGAGGAAGGGAAGGACCCAAAAACGATGCAGGGTGTGTTCAAAAAGGGGGATTAGGAAGGACACTATTTACCACTGCGAAACCTGCCCTGAAAAACCTGGCCTGTGCATCAAGAATTGTTTCAGAATCTACCACTCATCCATGGAGTATTAATTTCATCCTTGATGTACCCTGTAGTTTTATCACTTTATACCTCAGATTTAGTCCGAATAGCTTACATATCCACTTGTCACCAACCACTACATATTCATTTCTGTAAGACACCAGTTTGCTGAAAAGAACCCTTTCTACCACTTAAAATGTTCATACGGGGGTGCTCTTTCCAAAATGGGGTCACTTCTTGGGGTTTTTAATTTCTGGGGACCTCAGGAATTATTTAAATTTGACATGGCAATAAAAAAACCATGTCTGTTAATTCTGGCCTGCATAATCCATATTTTGCTGTTTGCCTCTAGAGGCCTGCTGTGCACCCATACAGCAGGCTACAAGCACATATGGGGTGTTTCCTGAATGGGGAGAAAATGGGGAACAAAATGTGGGGTGCATTTTCTCCTTTAACCCCTTGTGAAAGTGAAAAATGTGTGCGTAAAGCAACTTTTTCTGGAAAAAATTGTATTTTTTCATTTTCACAGCCAAGTGTTTCCGTTTCTGTGAAACGCCTGATGGGTCAAAGTGCTCACTACACACCTTGAAATACTCCTTGAGGGGTGTAGTTTCCGGTGTCTTCATATGCGCCATAGCTCCCAAAAGCCAATCCTGCAAAATCTGTCCTCCAAAAGCCCGATGGCGCTCCTCCCGTTTTTAACCCTACCATGCGCTTATGCATCCGTTTTTGAGCACATGTTGCCGTGATCATGGGGAAATGGGTAACAAAATGTGGGGTGCATTTTGTTCTGTTACGCCTTGTGAAAGTAAAAAATGTGTGCGTAAAGCAACTTTTCCTTTAAATACGCCTTGAGGGGTGTAGTTTCTGGAATGGGGTCACTTTTTGGTGGTTTCCACTGTACGGCCAGCTCAGGGGGTCTTCATGTGTGACATAGCTCCCAATTATTATTCCAGCTAATTCCGCTCCCCAAAAGCCATATGGTGCCCCTGCCACTCTGAAGCCTGCTGTGCCCCATACCTTAGTTTTTGTGCATATATGGGGTGTTTCTGTAAATTCCAGAATCGGGGTAATAGAGTTTGAGTTTTGTTTTGCTGTTAACCCTTGATGTGTTTCATGAAAAATGGATTAAAATTTTAAATCTGCTAAAAAAAGTGAAATTTTGAAATTTCATTCCAATTTTCAGTCAATTCTCATGGAACACATAAAGGGTTAACAAAGTTAGTAAAATCAGTTTTGAATAGCTTGAAGGGTGTAGTTTCTAAAATGGGGTGATTTATGGGGAGTTTCTACTATATAAGCCCCACAAAGTGACTTCATAACTGAACTGGTCCTTAAAAATATGGGTTTTGGAAATCTTCTTAAAATTTTAAGATTTGATTCTAAACTTCGAAGCTTTATACCGTCCCAAAAAACAAAATGATCATAAAGTAGACATATGGAGAATGTAAAATAATAACTATTTTTGGAGGTATTACTATTTATTTGGAAAGTAGAGAAATTGAAATTTGGAAATGTGCAAATTTTTCAAAATTTTTGGTAAATTTGGTATTTTTTTTATAAATAAAAATGAAATATTTTGCCACAAATTTACTACTGTTGTGAAGCACAATATGTGACGAGAAAACAATCTCAGAATGGCCTGGATAAGTAAAAGCGTTCTAAAGTTATTACCACATAAAGTGACACATGTCAGATTTGCAAAAATCGGCCTGGGATTTAAGGTGAAAAGTGGCTCGGTACTGAAAGGGTTAAAGGGATTGTCCGTTTTTGTTTTTTTTGTACAAGAGCTGCCTTCTCTGCTCTGTTTACTACTCATCACTGCAAATGCTATGGCGAGCAGGTGAACAGAGCAGAGAAAGCAGCTCTCATATGAGCGCTGCCCTCTCTTCAAACAGCTGATCGGCGGGGCCCATGAGCCTTTAGCTACACCCCTGGACTTCCACATGATTGTAGGGGGGACCTGTTGCAGACTTTGCTTTGGTGTCCTGGACCTCTGCATCAGGTAAAAACAATGGGGCTCCAAATGGTTTAATGGGATATTCTATTGTAATATTAATAACGTATATCTGTGGGCAGCTGTTTGTAGGAGACACAGTATTTTGAAACTAGCATGGCTCAATAAATTGTGTAACAGCTAGAAAATGTTCTGTGAGTTCAGTAGTCCCAATATTAAAGTCTCAGAAAATCAATTGGATCACCCAGTGCAGACTCCCTGTTGCAGTCCTCCTTCAAGCCCTCCACTTAAAGGGGTCATACCATGATTGATGTAAAAATGAAAATCAGACATCATATAGTACATCACAATACCTTCCTAACAAAGCTAGAACCAGCCCTCTACATCAAAAGGATCCAGAGATCTCCACATTCACTGGTCCTATTGTTTTGCTAGGTGAACTTCAGCCTGGCAGCCCAAGGGCTGCGTCCTTTCTGCAGCAGCTCTCTCCATGTAACTGCCACAGCTTCTAACAGAATACATGGCTGGTGACAGTTGAAGATTTAAACTGAGTGCTTTCTACCAGCTCAGTGAGACAAAAAATAAAGAAAAGGACAACCAGCAGGTGGCGCTATACATATAAATTTTATTTAAGTTTTATTTTTGAAACGTAGAATTTGTTTCAGGACACAACCCATCTAAAAACTCTGCTGGTCACAGTTACCCTGTGTCTCAAGGCTTCTGTCTTTTTGTCAATGTTCTCTACATCTCAAAGTATCCCTGACAAATAAACTCAAATTTAAATACATATGCACAAAAAGCATAATGGTTACTTTCATTTTAAGAGATACAATATGCTTATTGGTTTCAGTGCTCAGATGAGGTACAGAGTCTTGACAGTTTCAGTGCATGCAAAGTGAATATGGGAAAAGTTTATTTTTGGTCTTTCTTTTGCAAATCTTCAGGATCTGACAGATGTGGGTATCACTAGCAAGCTGTGTACATTATAAACGATTTACATTTGATTCTGCTGCAGTCATGAATTGTGCTCTTTTGCATTAGTAATTGGAATATAGAACAGATGCGAGAGTTTATTTTAATACGATGTGTTCATTTGAAACACTTCTCAATGCCAAAAGCTTGTTCGGGATTATATAAAAAAAAATACAGTGATTATAGTGAGGCACTCTCTAAATAAAGCTTCTGTCTGAATCTATGGCAAGAATTCTTAGTATGCTGGTATTTACTTAATTTCAAATTCCTTACTAGAGTAGAACATGGTTTGATTGGTAGAAGTGTCATTTCTTGTTTGGCCTGCAGTTTGGCTTGAAGAATTAAAATCTTCTTAAAGTTGTGTTCTTCCAGTTCCAAGAGCTTCCCTGACTTGTTACTTTTAGCTATGGGGCCATGACAGGGGCATGTGCTCTGGTTACTGTTTGCCAGGGAGAAAAGCAACAAAGAGAATTTAGATCCAGATCTAAGACTAGGTTAGGAAGGCTTAGCTAGAACTTTGGCTCAAGCACATGGTTGTACAGTATTTGGTACATCTGTCATATGGATTCCAAATAAGTCCCCCAAATATGGACTCATACTATACTGCTATGTGCCTATCATTATTAAGTGGTCTTATGCATTCCATTTTATGGATATATTCTCCTCAGAAGAGTGGGGTATCTTCCTTGTGAGGCTTCCTTTTTAAAAAGACATTAAATCCTCCCTCTAAAAGGTTCTATCTCCTGTTCCCTGCATCTCAAGGGTTGTATTTTTTGTGACGGTTCCCTGAATCTCAAGGGACCACAGGAATAATAAGCTTAATGGTTACAACACTCAGATGAGGTATAGATTCTTCATGATTTCAGTAACTGCAAAGCAGCAAAATCCTTAACATTACAAAATGCTGAACAAAAAATGTTTTTTTCTTCTTCGGGACTCTGTCTCACAGAGATCACACCCAGACTATGTAACTTCCCACAGTCCCTGACCAGGCTGTTATTGTCAACCTGTCTCTTTCGCGCAAGGATTTCTCTGTAGGACCCTGTTTCCTGGTCAACTTTATCTGTGTTTCAAGGGTTCAGTTTGTTACAAGTACAACTCCAGTTATATCCACTACCTCACTATGGCACTATCAGACCACACTTCAGGCCCTTTCCACATTCACTCACTCACTCCGACAGTAGGGAACCTTCACATCAAGGTTTTATTTTGTGATACTATGCCAGGAGTTATTTATGCTATATGTGCCTGTGTATGGCCAGTCAGTGGTTGTAATGTGAAATGCAGCCTGTTGAGGATTTTTATAGCATACTGTGGTTAGGTAATGAATTTGTATTGTGAGAAGGGCTAAAATGAAATTGTTTTACCTATACACTTAGTGGTCATAGTGGTCATTTGAGATAAGATCACATGAGAAGAAATAGAGGAGCAGAACCTAAAAAGCATTTTTCGACTGATTTTCCAGGAGGCTAATTAGAGGGTATTCTGACTAGAGATGAGCGAAACATCCAAAACTCGCTTTGACGAATGTTCGTTGAATTTTTTAAAAGATTCGTACTTAATATGAAGCTATTCGGTCGAAGCTGCGTACAAATCGAAAACGTACGAAGCTGTGTACGAAGCTTTAGCGTATTATTGTCTAGGCCCGCACAAATAATGAAAATACAGTAAAAGTACCCTACTTAACTGAATATGTACGCATTAGCGTACAAATTATCAGATGCGTAGCATTAGAGTACAAATTATATGATGCGTACGTACAACGTACGTACAAAGATTTAGATGAATCTTCCGAAGTGAATCTGAAAATAATCGGATTCGCTTCGGTGTAAAAAATTTCCAAGATTCGTATCGAATCTACGAAGCGGCGAATAGATTCGCTCATCTCTAATTCTGACCACAGGATTAGTCATAAATCCCTGATAAGTAAGTTCTACCTCGAGGATCCCACCTACCCGCCTGCTATCTCTACCTACCAAATCATTTGAATGCCATTTTCATTTCCAAAACTCATCATGGGACCCCTGTTCTCCTGGCAGATGAAGAATCCGAGCTTAACTCCGTTCTCTGCTATTGTATCCCAAAGCCAGAGGATCAATTCTACCATCTTGCAATGATATGTGTCAATAAACAAAGGCACTATAAAATCATCTCTGGAATGTCCATAGATTTTTTTGACCTTAACAAATAATTGGCTTTCAAAACTTGATCTTCAAATGTTCCAAGCCATGCCAACCAATTTAACCATGCCATACATTTCCCTTAGCGCTGCATATAAACAGTCTATTATTGTTGTGGGGTCATTGGGATGGATGTGCAGATGCTTGCTTTGCTAGCACATTTGGAAATAGATCAGTAAGCTGTTAATAGAATGCCAAAGGCTATGACAGACGACTGTGGCTTATGCAGAACCCTAGGGACAGCAAATCAGCATGACCTTGTAATTCCACACTGACGTCGATACATCAGCAATGAAGAGTGTCCCTTAATCATATGTTTGCGGCAAGAAAGCAAAGATGACTTCTGAGTGACAACAGAACCCCACCCAAGTTGCAAAAAGATGCAAGCAATAATTTGAATATGACATAAATAAGGTGGAGAAGGTGCTGTATCAGCTCTGGTATAGGATCCAAACGCATGAAAGCCGCTGTAATTACTACGCTTGATATATTATAGCATTATCATGATCAGATGACAACTAATTAACCCCAGGGACCAACTGAAGTGAAATATGTTGCAGTTTATCTTTTTAAGCTTTACAGCTTGATTTATTGAAGCATGAAGGCAAATATTCTTAAATGGAAATGAATATAGGTAAGAACATTCAGTAATATGATAGAGAATTTTTTTTTTTTTTTGAATTTTTTCCTTCTTTTTTATTTTAAATTACAACATATCAAATCATAACGTAACATTCAATACAGTTTATAACAAATTATAATCCCCTCACCACCCCTCCCTCCCTGAACGATGGAGAAAAAAAAAAAAGGAATCTCGCCTTTATCTCTTCTTTACTTTTTTTTCCTTCAAACCGGGGCGTTCGGACATTTCCAACTATCCCATACACTATGCCAAAAAATTTCCTTATCCTTCCTCTTATACCAGATATGTTCATATTGTTTAACCCTGTGGACCATATTCTTCCATACACTAAACTCCGGGCCACTTTTACTCATCCAGTTTTTTTATATTACCAATCGAGCTAAAAAAAGGACTTTTAGAGCCAGGAGCTTGTTACCTCTAGAGCTGAAATCCTTCCCCAAATATCCCAATATCATACATTCTAGATTAAATTGTATCTCTAAGGACACGCTGTTCTGAAGATGGTCGCAAACTTTTATCCAGAATTCTACTATCCTTGGGCAACTCCAGCATAAATGGCAGAGATCTGCCCTTTCGTAACCACATTTAGGACACCTTGCACTGTCCTTTCTTCCCATTTTAAATAAACCTAATGGAGTGTAATATAACCTATGTAGATAATTAAATTGAACCATTCTGTGATTTTCATTTATAGTCATATATTGAATATTCTGAAGTATTTCATCCCATTTATTTTCTGTGAATCCTCTTGCCACTTTATTTGTGCCTTGAATACTATATTTTCCGTGTATGCCCTTATAAAACTTTTATATAATTTTGATATAACTTTTTTCCTAAAAAAGTTCCTATCTTGTATTAACTTAATAAAAAAGTGAGAGTGAACCATCAACTTCCCTTTATCATTCATTTTATTATATACACTACATATACGATAATATTTAAGCCATGCATTATCTTCTATATTATATCTTTCCTGTAATTTCTTAAACGGAACAATAATCCCATTCTCAAACAGTTGCCATATCTTAGTGATTCCCTTTGATACCCAATATTCCCTATCTAAGTTATCGTAAAACTAAATTTGCGTTTCCCCAGATTGGGGTGAAGTGAAAACAGACCTTGTGACCAATACATTTTTTCATCATTGCCCAACATCCCAGTAGCATTTTCCCTAACGGTATAGAACACATAGGTGATTGTTTCTCATTACTAATTTCTAACAATTCAAAGATTGAATTAACATTTTCCCCATATAAATACATCAATCTATCTATTATTTTAGATTCTCTCCATTGCGCTAGTAGTTGCATTTGAGATACAACAAAATAACCTTGAAAAAACAGGAGAGCTAATCCTCCTTCTTTTTTCGGTTTATATAAATACATTAGTTTTATTCTTACCCTTTTCCGCCCCCAAATTAATTCATTTAGTAGCCTTTCTATCAACCTAAAGGTTTTGTTATCAATCCATATCGGTGAAGCATTGATCGTGTATAGGAACTGGGGCAGAAGGATCATTTTAACAAGGGCAATTCTATCCGACCTTGATAGAGGTAACTTCAGCCATGAGTGTACCTTCTGCCTAGCTCTATCTATCATGGGCTTTATATTAAGCTCCATGAAATCCCTTATACTTGGAGAAATGTTTATACCAAGATACTCAAAACTCTCTTGTTGATTTAAAATCCTAAGATTACCACACTGATATGATATATATATATACATGATAGAGAAATTTAACTTAGCTTCTTAGAGGAACTAATATATTCCATTCTGAGGAGATGACATGGAAGGCAACTAGGTCAACAGATCAACAAATAGTCAAAGACTATGAAACCTTTTGGGGGCAATTTGTTTATTTTCAATTGGTCTTTGTTAAACATTTTCAGCAGTTTTTGTGCTACAGGGTTAATTTTTAGTAAGGTTCAGTTGCACACTGAGCTGTCATGTTACTCTTCTGACAGTGGGATGTGTAGCCCCTCATTATAGCTAAATTATTGTCAAACTGATAAAAATACAACTTATGAGTGTTTAGGGGCTGTCAGGAGTTCAGAGATAAGAGCTATATATAGCTGGCTGAAGAGCTACATGATGTCCCAGTGAGACACTGTAGAGCCCCAGTTCAGTCGGACAACCCATACCCCACCAATTAGCTGTTTCAGGATAGCTCCGGCACTGGAAGTCAACCCTGGAACTACAGAACTCTGTCCATTGTGTAGTGTTCATTTCAATGGGAGCAGCACTGCAGTAGCCAGCTCCATCTACTACACATTGTAGCTACAGCAGAACAGCTGATCGGCGGGGGGGCCGGGTGTTGGACCCCAACTGCTCAGATATTGATGGATAAACCATCAATAGTAAAATCCTTGATAACCCCTCTAAGCAATTATTAAATACTGTAATCTGATAAAAACTTTTATTGAAGGACCACTTTTAAGCCATGTTCATGCAGTTGGTACTTTCCTGTTATGAAATCGATTCTAAACACAATATATAAAAAAAAAGTATTTGGACACCTCCACATTACACTTAGGAGCTTTTATGGCATCCCATTCTAGATCCATAGGCATTAATATGTATTGGACATCCCCTTCCCCCTCTCACAGCAAAAACTCCACTTTCTGGGAAGTCTTTCAACATGATTTTGGAGTGTGTCTGTGGGAGTTTATGCCCATTCATCCAAAAGAGCATTTGCAAGGTCAGACTATGAATTTGGATGACAGGGCCTGGCTCACAATCTCTATTTTAGTTCATCCCAAAGGTGTTGGATGTGGTTGAGGTCAGGGCTCTGTGTGGGTCAGTCACGTTCTTTCACACCAAACTAACCCAACCATGCCATCATGGACCTTGCTTTGTTCATTGGGGCACATTCATTCTGGGCCTTCCCCAAACTCTTTACACAAAGTTGGAGGCATACTTCTCTTCACTGGAACTGAGGGGCCTAGGCCGACCCCTGAAAAACAACCCCATAGCATTAGGCTCCTCCCCCAAACTTTACAGTTGGCACAATACAGTCTGGCAGGTAACATTCTTCTGGCATTCGCCAAACCGACCAAACCTAGACTCATCCATCAGAGTCACAGAAAGAAAAGCGTGAATTTTCACTCCAGAGAACGTTTCCACCGCTACTCCAGAATCCAGTGGTGGCTTGCTGTACACTACTCCGTCCAACACCTGGCATTGTGGTTGGTGATATAAGGCTTGCGTTCAGTTGCTCAACCATGGAAACCTATGCCATGAAGCTCCTGGCACAGCACATTTTATGACTGATGTTGGTGCCAGAGGAGGTTTGGAGCTCTGCAAATATTGACTCTGCAAAGCATTGATGATTTTATGCACAATGGGGGAGATTTATCAAACTGGTGTAAAGTAGAACTGGCTTAGTTGCCCATAGCAACCAATCCGATTCCACCTTTCTTTTTCCAAAGGAGCTGGTAAAAATTAAAGCTGGACTCTGATTGGTTGCTATGGGCAACTCAACAGTTCTACTTTACGTCAGTTTGATAAATCTCCCCCATTGTGTTCAGTGCTCAGTGACCCTGTGGTCTTCACTTAGTGACTGAGTTGCCATTATTCCTAAACTCTTCCACTTTTCACTAATATCTCTCAAAGTTGATGGTGGAATATCTAGGAGGGAAGAAATCTCACGAACTGAGTTGTTGCAACCATGACATACTGTTACAGGACCACGCTGGAATTCAGTGAACTCTTTAGAATGAGGCATTCTTTCACAAATGTTTGTAAAGGCAGACTGCATAGCCGGGGGCTGGATTTTATACACCTGTGGAAAAGAACTGAATACTGTTGTCCATATAGTGTATCTTTGAATAACATCAAAAGAAATGAAGAAGGAAAGAAAAAGAACCTGAAAAACATCCATTGATCCTCACTGACAAACCAAAAGAAAGATTTTATTTGAATATTAGTTTTCTAAACTAGACAACCCTTATAATGATTTAAGATATAATACCTAACATGATAAAATGTTCCTAAATGTATATTACACAAAGGGAAGTAAGAGGGTTATGGTAAAGAAATAAAATATTCTGAATAAATTGGATATCTGAAATTTGACTTTATCTAATAGAAACTATACTTTTGCAAATTAGATTCAATCACATTGAAAGCATGAAATTGGAAAATCTTTGAAAATATGTGCAGGGAAAATAGCGAGACAGATAGTCAATGTATAATCACAAAAGAGGAATCCAAACACTCTGATATGATCCTTTGTGTATAATGACTGAGGTAATATGGAAGCAGAATGGAACAGGTTGTTTTTCATGGATTGCAAGAATACATTTTATATAATAGCGAATAGTAGCGTATAGTAGGGCAGAGAAATAGATTGATTTACAACTCAGTAGTTGAGGATTCTAAAGAAATGTAGAAATTGATTAAAACTTGGCTTTCAGGCAGAAAACATGAGGTTTTAATGCAGATTGTCATTCACTATTCAGAAATTAGGAAGAGAACATGAGATGCTGCGGGGAAGCATTATCTCCTCTCTTGTACTTTATATGGGGATGTCTCGGAGAAGGATTATGTTCTTTAAACATGTTAAGAGGCAATTTTAGTCTCCCTCTACATAATCTTAGAGGAGTTCACTTCATGTCTTTCACAGAACTTGTTTTTTCTGTCAAAATATTTAAGGTAAAAAATGTTTTTGTTTTTTTTGTGTTTCCATTTATGATATAACATACGGCCATTCTGTATCTGACTCCCAAGGCATAACAACAAGGAATGTAGTGGCAATTTCAACTAGAGCCCCTTGGGGCATACCCTCCCTCTGTCTATATAGGACTTGTGCATAGTAAATTTTTATCACAAATGAACATGTAATAAATGTCATCAATAAAGTAAAAAAACTTTATATGTAGATCAGACCATAAGAAAGTAGACCCTAGTTTCAACTTAATGGCTCCAAAATAGATTAAAGGGATTGGATTTATTAATATAGTTTTTATTTATATTCTGTGCCATTTGCTATATTTCAGAAACCATGTCCCATTTTTGGGCAAATCTTCTGTTCTTTTTGCATAGAGGTCCTGTCCATAAGATGGCCTCTGATACAACACTCAGCCTCTTCCATTCAGACACACTACACTTGCACTAAACTCCCAACAGTGCAAGTACAGATGAGAGATGCAGTGTATTTGAATGGATGGGGCTGAGTGATGTGTCTAGAGTTACTTTTGCCTGGTCACATTACCCTCCATCAGCTGCCATTTTATGGACAGGATCTACATGTGGACTGCACAAAAGACTTGGCAAAAAGGGGACATACTTCATGAAATATAGATATTACTGTGGAATAGCAACAAAAACTATATTATTAACTGCTATATAGTCCTCTTATATACACATTGACCAATAGTAACCAGAACGTGGGCAACCTCTTTAAACAAAATGTGTAACAAATTTTGTTTCTGGCAGTTAAAACCAGATAGTAACACATATCTCTTTTTATTTTCCAATTGTAGATTTTTTAATTCTATTTCTTACACATGATTATGGGAGTGGCTTTGTCTGAGCTGTTACTAACAGCATTTAAAAAGCATTAAAAAAATGAACCATAGGCACCATGGTCTGGAGGGGACCTCATTGACTTCTACTGGAGAGTGTTCTGTGCATGCTCTGTGACCTGTGCAAGGAAAGAAAGGTAAGCTTTGACATTTGGCTATTGTGAATGGTGGATCTTTTCCTATCTGTTATTCTAATCCTGCCTGTAATTATATCATCTCTGTTTAAACATAGACATTTACATCACCAAAAATTCTGTAAAAATATGTTAAACATAAGATCTTTTTCTGATTCCCATTCCCTTTAAAGAAAAGTAGGAGCATCATTTATTATCCTCTTATCAGCAGAAATGGCTCAAATTGTTGTGCACAATTAAGCCAGCTTACGTGGTGGTGTTTTGTATAAAAAGTTGCATTTATGACGTAAAATGGCATTAATGAAAAGAAAAACAGCTTTTGTTGGGAACAAGTGATAGGAAAGTATTCAAACAGGAGGCATTTATTTTTATCTAATATAAATGAGCCAAACAACAGGGTTCTGTCAGTAAATTGACATTCAACAAAAACAATAACAAAAACCTCCCGAGTCTGAGACAAAAGTTGCAATTTTCCAGCGGAAATGTAACAAATATGTTTCAAAAATGTTGCAAATCGAGAGAAATAGGCGGATAATCAAGTTTATATTTAAAAAGTTACATTTTACAAGCAGTGTGCGCCTTTTGATATATGAGATGAAACAAATCACCACTTTTGATTTGTAATTTTAGTATTTTTTGGCGCATATTACACCATTATTGATAAATGTCCCTCAAAGAGTTTTAAAACAGTTTTAAATTTTTGGGATAAGCCTTTATAGGATAACCAGTCAGAAGCCTTTTGCCTCCCAAATCCACCACCAGTACTACAGTACCTGGCCATTGCACCCCTCTAGTTTCTAAAAGTCTCCTTAGTAACCCAAGGGTTTGAAAACACCTGGACATCCAACTCATGAGCATTTGCTTGTCAGTCTCATGAGTGAATACCTAGGATATACCCCTTTCAATCGAGTAACTAAATCCTCAGTTTAAATTTACTGTACCAGGCTTTAATTTTCTATCCAATGCAGGTTTTAAGGGCTGAAATATCAACCTACATTGGCGTGCCGATTAAGCATAATTTAGCTCTTGCTGTCAACAAGGAAGATTGACAGTCCGCTTCCTAAAAATACCAATAATTGTTAAATAACCCAGGAAGTAATGGGATCTCTAATGTAAATGTCGAAAAGAAAAAACAAGCTATTCTACCATTTTGTCAAAAGCTAAGTAATGAAAATTTGACAACCCACACATAGGCTATTGGAAATCTAAACATAGAAGCATGAATATGAAAATCTGCTCTTGGTTTACTTCGCAGGTTAAAATGCTGTGAAAGTACAAATATATGTATAAATTTGGAAATTTTGCTTTCACCCCTTGGTTTACTAGAATCAGAAGCAGAGGCATAATTGAAAATTCTGGATCTCAATGCAAAATCTGTAGCAGGGTCCCAAAGCCTACAAATGTACCATTTATAATATTGGTGCCTCCTAAGGTGGGGGAAGTGCAGCTGCTACCTCTGCAACTATTATTTTAATGTCATTTGACAGCAAAGTTCCCAAAATTAGTTTTGGGTCTAATTTAGTCAAATCGGCTATCAGAGTCAATGTGGTCTCAATAAATTTGGAGGAGGTTTTGCGGCACATTTTCCTGCAGGTTTTTCAGCCAAAGCCAGAAGTGGATTCAAACGGAGTCGGAACTACAAAGGAAGAACTTATAATTTTAAAGCAATAAATTTGGACATATAATTATTAGTGTTGAGCGAATTGAAGCAACCGAAGCGGAATTTGATCTGAAGTTTAGGAAAAATTGTATTCTCAACAAATCTGAATTTCCTTGCACTTTGTGGTAACGAATCGTTTTGCTCCTAAAATGGAGGCTATATGTGTTACAAAGTGAAAGGAAGAATCGCGGGAATGTGAGATCACCCATAATGCCACCCGATCCTACACATGCAGATGTTGAGCCGTGTGAGTTCTGGATAAGATTAGGGTGAATAAGCGTCTGCCAAAATCTCTTGCAGTGGCCTATAAACCTTGAAAACAAAACAATTAATGAGGTGAAAAACCAACTCCCCAAATAGTCTTTTGCTCAAAATCTGTTGGTGGGAGATTCAGGACACCTCTATACACATTAATTAGTCACCTGGTCCCACCAAAATTGTCAGGTTCAGATAACATTTCTCTAGTGTGTGTGGCTACCTAAAAGGGGTTACTTAAAAAGGGGTTCTCCAGTTTTTAACAAATTTTGACTCCCTTTTCCCACCTTACCTGTAGACGGAAGCATATTTATCTGTTCCCATCCACTTGGTTCTCGGCTTGAGAATCTTTGGTCCACTGCCATGTTTACCATGCTCTAGTCCCTGCTTGTAAACTTCCAGCATGAACATGTGAAGCTATATCCAATGACTGCAGAGCTAATGTGGCTGCATGGGTAATATGTCCCCCAAGTGGCATATGACCAAGTATTGTCCTGCTTGGGGTACATATCATGTGATGCCTATCCATGACAGAAATTTACAAGTAGAGACAACGAACATAGTGATGAATCAAAGGAGATGGAATCGAGTACTGGGGAGCAGGTCTGGCTGAGGGGAGAGCCAAAATTTGTTTAAAAAGCCGGAGAACTCATTTAACACAATTATAGCTTTTACTACATGGACCATTATGAAAGAGCTAACTGCGTACAGAGTTATTGAGGTCAGTGGTAGCTGTATAAATCCATATGCACTGAGCTCCCCTATGTTTACCTTCTGGCCGGTAAACCGTCAACCTAGCCAGTATTTCCAGCAGGAGGCTGATGCTGGGATTTAAAGGGGTTGTCCAAGTTATTTTTTTGTTCTTTATATGTTTCTAACTTGTCAGGTATAACAACTTTCCCATATACTTTGTGTTTCTAAAGCTGCTGGTTTCTCAGAGTTGACTGAGGGTCACATGACCTGTGATGTCACCTTATCTCTCTGCTCTGTGATGTTTCGTTCACAAGCCTCAGAGTTCAGATAAGAGTCTGTACACGAGACGTCACTGGCCACGCCCCCTTTCTTTGCCGGGCTGCTATCTGCTTTCTTCCTGGTTTCCTTCAGATAAAACATTAACCCCTTCAGCCAGAACACACTGAGGGCTCAAGGCTTTAAAACAAACAGTAGCTGCAGCAGTGAGAGGAGACAAATGCTGGGCAAGGAGCTATAGAGGAATTGTATTGTACAAGAACAGGTAGGGAGAAATTCCTGTGTGTATCAGCAGTGTCATTGTACAGTTGGGACTTGTAGTCCTACACATACAACATGCTGCTGAGTATCCCAGCAGGCAGACATGTACTCACAGCACTTATATTCACTGCCTTTGCAGAGAGGGGGGGAGAAGGGGGAGGGGCTGAGATTGTTGTTATTGCATGTAAACAAAGACCAGAAGAGAACCAGGGAAATTAGGAAATATGGATTTTTTTTTGCCTAAAACTTGCTGAACTTAGTTATATATTGCTGCCCATCAGATTTACAGTGCTATATATTTTTTGTCATAACTCGGACAACCCCTTTAATTTATTAAAGAAGTGCAATGTTCAGAATCTAATTTGGCATCAGATACCACCTTGTTACTATTGCTTCGATCTCAGGTCTTAGGCAGCATAGCATCTAGAGATATGATCCAGATCTTATTTTAAAGCTAACAATCTAATCCTTAAAACAAGACCAGGACTATGATGAGGTTTATATCTCAATCTATATGAAAGCTGGCACCAAGATTGTGTATTAAAGTTTAGATTCTTAGTTGTAAAACATGACCTGGCTTATATCTATATGTGCTACAGTATACAATCTGAGACATTCCATCCAAGTTAAAGCAGCCCCTTCACCCACGCTGTCATTCAGCCAACACAGAGGAGGAGAGCGGAGACAGCAGGGAAAGAGCTGACAGGCTTCAGGGACTGGAGTAGAGGTATAGGTCCATGTGAAACTGCACATGACTCCAGGGGCAGGAGAAGGCTGGGTTTACATGGGCATTGTTATTTCCATTGTTCTGATCCATTATTGGAGCACAATAATGATAATAATGTAAACATCATGGAAATTAACACCACCTGACAGACTCCTTTTAGTGTAAAACATACAGACGGCTCTAGCCATACTATTATAAACTACAGTAACAGACACTGGCGTAACTATAGGGGTCGCAGCGGTTGCAGTTGCGACCAGGCCCCTAAGCCAGTTGCACTGTACATTTCCCTTTATAAGACGCAGTGCATCTTATAAAGGGAATACTAGTGAGCGCTTCCATAATAGAAGCTAGCCTGCAGAAGGAGGGGGAGTGAAGCGCTGGTAGCGCTGTACTGTACTTACCCCTCCTCCTGCTCGCTCTTCCTGGGGCCCGCGCTGCTGTGTCCTGACTGCCTGCAGCATCAGGACGTACAGAGAGCCCTCTGACCTGACACTGCAGGAGGTCAGGTGACTGCAGCGCGGGCCCCAGGAAAAGATGAGAGGCGGGGAGACCACAGGACCGGGAGAGGAGTGGCAGGAGAGGTAAGTTACTTTATTATTTTACTGTCTGATCTGAGGTCTGATGTGGAGGTCTAATTGGGGTTGTGGGTGTGCATCTGGAGGTTTAATGGAGCGGGCTCTGGAAATTTCACTGTTTGGGTCTGGAGGTCTAATTGGGGGGCATTTGGAGGTCTAATGGAGGGGGTTCTGGAGGTTTAATGGAGGGGGCTCTGGAAATTTCACTGTTTGGGTCTGGAGGTCTAATTGGGGGGGCATCTTGAGGTCTAATGGAGGGGGTTCTGGAGATTTAATGGAGGGGGCTCTGGAAATTTCACTATTGGGGTCTGGAGGTCTAATTGGGGGGGCATCTGGAGGTCTAAAGGAGGGGGTTCTGGAGGTTTAATGGAGGGGGCTCTTGATATTTCACTGTTGGGGTCTGGAGGTCTAATGGGGGGGCTGAGAGGTTTAATGGAGGGGTGTCTAGGGTTGAGCGATATACGAGTGTCCATGATATATCGCGGTATTAAGAAATTTAATGACGTCATAGGAGCAGTCGGATGTGTGCAACCACTCCTAAAAGTTCCATGTCTCTTTGTGGCCCCCATCTCCTTGTGGCTGCCCCCATACAGTATAACGTCTCCTTGTGGCTGCCCCATACAGTATAACATCTCCTTGTGGCTGCCCCCATACAGTATAATGTCTCCATGTGGATGCCCCCGTATAGTATAACGTCTCCATGTGGCTGCCCCGTACAGTATAACGTCTCCTTGTGGCTACCCCCATACAGTATATGTTTCCTTGTTGGTGCCCTCATACAGTATAACGTCTCCATGTTGCTGCCTCCATACAGTATAACGTCTCCTTGTGGCTGCCCCCATACAGTATAACGTTTCCATGTAGCTGCCCCCATACAGTATAATGTCTCCTTGTGGTTGCCCCCATACAGTATAACGTCTCCTTGTGGCCCCCATACAGTATAATGTCTCCTTGTGGCTGCCCCCATACAGTATAACGTCTCCTTGTGGCTGCCCCAATACAGTATAACGTCTCCATGTGGCTGCCCCATACAGTATAACGTCTCCTTGTGGCTTCCCCCATACAGTATAACGTCTCCTTGTTGCTGCCCCCGTACAGTATAATGTCTCCTTGTGGCTACCCCCATACAGTATAACGTCTCCTTGTGGCTGGCCCCGTACAGTATAAAGTCTCCTTGTGGCTGCCTCCGTACAGTATAACGTCTCCTTGTGGCCCCTGTACAGTATAACGTCTCCGTGTGGCTGCCCCCGTACAGTATAACGTCTCCATGTGGCTGCCCCCATACAGTATAATGTCTCCTTGTGGTTGCCCCCATACAGTATAACGTCTTTTTGTGGCTGCCCCCATACAGTATAATGTCTCCTTGTGGCTGCCCCCATACAGTATAATGTCTCCTTGTGGTTGCCCCCATACAGTATAGCGTCTCCTTGTGGCTGCCCCCATACAGTATAATGTCTCCTGGTGGCTGCCCCCATACAGTATAACGTCTCCTTGTGGCTGCCCCATACAGTAAACATCTCCTTGTGGCTGCCCCCATACAGAATAACGTCTCCTTGTGGCTGCCCCCATACAGTATATAATGTCTCCTTGTGGCTGCCCCCATACAGTATAACATCTCCTTGTGGCTGCCCCCATACAGTATAATGTCTCCTTGTGGCTGCCCCCATACAGTATAATGTCTCCTTGTGGTTGCCCCCATACAGTATAGCGTCTCCTTGTGGCTGCCCCCATAAAGTATAATGTCTCCTGGTGGCTGCCCCCATACAGTATAACGTCTCCTTGTGGCTGCCCCCATACAGAATAACGTCTCCTTGTGGCTGCCCCCATACAGTATATAATGTCACCTTGTGGCTGCCCCCATACAGTATATAATGTCTCCTTGTGGCTGCCCCCATACAGTATAACATCTCCTTGTGGCTGCCCCCATACAGTATAACGTCTCCTTGTGGCCCCCATACAGTATAACGTCTCCTTGTGGCCCCCATACAGTATATGTCTCCTTGTGACCCCCATACAGTATATGTCTCCTTGTGACCCCCATACAGTATAATGTCTCCTTATGGCCACCCCCATACAGTATAACATCTCCTTGTGACCGCTCCCATGCAGTATAACGTCTCCTTGTGGCCGCCCCCATACAGTATATAATGTCTCCTTGTGGCCCCAAGTATTTTTTCTTCTAAATGGGTGTTTATCAAAATATATATCGTTATCGCTATAAATTTCTTAATTTCTTTATTGCTTAATATTTTTGATATCGCCCAACCCTAGGGGGGTCTGGACTTTTAATGGAGGGGGCTCTGGAAATTTCACTGGTGGGGTCTGGAGGTCTAATGGAGGGTTTGGAGGTTTCACTGGTGGGGTCTAGAGGTCTAATGGGGGAGTGGTCTGGAGGTCTCACTGGGGGGGATCTGGAGTGGTCTGACTGGGGCATCTGGAGAGGTCTGACTGGAGGGTCTGGAGGTCTAATGGGGATCTGTTTGGGGGTCTGGAGGTTTGATATGGTAGCCTGGATATGATATGGGAGTCTGGAGGTCTAATGGGGGTCTTATCTGAGGTCTGATCTCAGGCATAAAACTGGGGTCTTATATGGGGTCTGACATAGAGGTCTAAAGGGGGTTTGGTCTGAGATGGGGGATCTCATTTAGGGTTTTATATGGGGGTCTGATCTGAAAGGAAGGAGGTTTTTTTTTGTACTAGCGCACAATATAAAGAGGTGTTTTTGTACTAGTGCATTTTGCATTTGTGTGGTACCAGTATTTTCAGGGCGACTGTTTCTGCAGGATAGTATTGGGGAGCACAGCGGGCACAGTACTGGGGGGAGGGCCAGGATGGAGTGTTGAGAAGGTGGGGAGGATGATGGAAAAGTATGAAAATAAGGCCCCTTGCAGACGAGCGGGAGATATCTGCAGGGCTGGACTCCCAGCACTGACGGGGATCGCATAGCATCATATTGATTTATGATGCTATGTAACCCTTAAAGTACTGGAATGTAATGGACAACAGTGACAGCATTATGTCACTGTTATCCATTACATTCCAGGACTCTGACACAGCTGAGTTCAGGAGGGCACCTGCGGCTGCTGG
Organism: Rhinella marina; assembly: GCA_900303285.1. NCBI lineage: Eukaryota > Metazoa > Chordata > Amphibia > Anura > Bufonidae > Rhinella > Rhinella marina. The sequence continues at coordinate 46,845 of ONZH01007146.1, forward strand.
CCTAATTAATGCTGAGAGCATCAGATCATTAGTTAGCGGTACTATTATGTGTTTGTAACTGCAAGCAGGTCTGAGGCGCCTCTGAATGGGACCACCAGCAATGCAGGCCAGACTGATGATTGGCTCCCTGAACTACAAATCTATGTATGCCAGTCATCATAGGGACTTCTGTGTAATACTTTATGGGGGAGGTAGACCAAACTGAATCATTGACCGTTCAACTTCATCCCTGTACTGACCACTTTTGCTAACACTTATTTTTCCATTCTGAAAGTAAGTCCTCTCCAAAATGATGACATAAACCTAAAAAAATAAGTGACAGCTGAGTCCTCTTATCATAATAGATAAAAAAACAAATGATACATACAGTGTTAGAATATATTTCTCAAAGTGTATTATACAGGTTTTAATGAGGCCCAGACTAATGAGGTGCAGAATATTCATAAGACACTTATTTAGGTTAATCCTTTCAGCTCTCCACTTGAAGGCTCTCTTTGAATGACATTCTCTATGTAACAACTCTTGAAGAATTCATCCTTCTGTTCTAATGTTCGATTAGATACCCAAGAAGAAGACACCTGTGTCATTTCAGATGCTTTGTACACACAATTACATCTTAGGAGGACTGGTCCCCAAAGGATCCACAACAGATTTTATTTAAAAAAAATAAAAAAATTAAGCATTTTAAAGACTGTAAAAAATGAAGGGGGAAAAAAATAACAAAACACGTTTCCTGTTTAATTAATTGCTCTAGAGAGCGTAAAGAACTTGGCAAAGGCTGAATGCATTTTATATTTATCCTGCTATTCTCCCCAAAAATATAATGTGTTAACAGAGCCGTAAGAAAAAGCTTGCCTGTGAAATTTAGAGAGGAGAGAACAGAGCAACATCTGGTGAGAAGTGAAGGGCAAAAACAGTTAAAAATTGAGTTAAAATTGTTTATACCAAAGAGTGAAGGATGCTTCATTTAAAGAGACATTCAGCTCCTGATTGATGGTAAAGAGAGTCTGTCATAATGCTTAACTCACCTGAAACAAACATTTTAGGCTTTGTAAAGCGATGCCTCTGTAGTACTGAAATAACTCTTTTATTCATTATGCAAGTTAATAGTTCCATGCATTGAGGGCCACCCAGCCCCTTCTGTTTAAGCATTGATTGATAGGTCAGGCATTAGATACTCCATCCTGCCTGGTGCTGTCTTCTTATGCAAGCACGGTGCAATTACACAGTGGTGCATGCGCAGTAGAGCTCAGAATCTTTTCCGTCACAAAAAAAAGTCTACTGAGCATGCCCCAATATGTAATCACACATGTCCACCTTTGCAACTAAATTTCTATCTATTGAAACTTTGCAAATAGCCTTGATTAAAGGGCATCTGTCAGCATGCAACGTGCTGTAACGTGCTGAGCTGTTGCATGTGCGCTTGGCACCTGAAGACATCTGTGTTGGTCCCATGTTCATATGTGCCTACATTGCTGAAAAACAAATTAAGTTTTAATATATTCAAATTAGCCTCTAGGAGCAACAGGAGCATTGCCGTTACACCTAGAGGCTCAGCTATCTCTGCAATTGCCGGTCCCTCTGCACTTTAATTGACAGGGTCAGACAGGCATAATGATGTTTACATTGCTTGGTCCGGTCAATCAAAGTGCAGAGAGAGCAGAGCCTCTTGGTGTAACGGCAACGCCCTCTTTGTTCATACAAACTCATTTGCATATAGTCAAACATAACAATGTGGACACATATGAACTTAGGACCTACACAGATGTCTTCAGCTGCCAAGCACACATATAACAGGTCAGCCAAAATAACCTCATGTTTTATGTTTACTGTGGAGACCTATGTACACCAGATAAAGTGGTGTGGTCACCACTATACAAATACTATGTAACTAACCATAGCTAAATGACAATATACAAAAATATTATAAAGAAAAAGGTGCGTACTGTACATAACAATACTGTACATGTTTTAAATGCCTTTACATTTTTGTCAAAATGTGTATGATTTTTGTATATGCTTTTTTCTTTTCTAAGCTTTTGTTTACAGGTGTATGTGTCTCCATGGTTACTGACTACAAACATATCCAGTGTAGTCAGATCCTGCAGTCATATGTTATTTCTATCTCTTTTGCTCCCTCTTCTGCTAAAGAAATGTAGCTGTAACAAATACCGGGAAGAAAATCTTTTGAGAAATACACTGGGCCAGATTTACCAATCCTATAGATGGTGTAAATGTCCACCAGGGTTGCCAACTGTCCAGAAATTTCTTAACAGTCCATAAAAATAGCAGCCTTTTTTCCTGCGTCCGTGAAAAAAATAGACCTGTCTGTGATTTTTTTTTTAAGCTGATGGTTCTTGACTAGATTTTTGGTGGTAATTATCCTAATTTTACAGCTCACAGTAAATGCTGGTGATAAGGTCTTATCAGTAGATTGAGCTATAGACATATATTACATGTATTACTTTCCAATTTGTCCGTAATTTTAGGATAATTCTGTTTGGCAACCCTGACTTCCATACACATTAGTGTCTTATCGGCCGAACCCACCCGAAACAGTGGGTTAAGCCGACTGTCTACTGTATGTGGAGAGCTACCGACTCTCTCCAACAGATGTCATTGGGGGAGAGTAGAACCGAGCAAAGTGAGTCTTTTCACCTGATCCTTTTGTTCAAGTTGGCCGAACCAAAATTGTATGTTTTTGGGGGAGTTAAGAGAGAGTTGAAAGAGAGAGCTGCTAAATGTGTATGGCGGTATTTAGACTGCCGGTCTAGACATTCATCGGATTTATCACAGTGGCTCAGACTGGAGTATAAATTTGGTGCATTTCCAGACACTTTTCAATAACTTTTTACCAACTATTGCTTCGGCTTATTTTGAAACAGTTTTTACTTTTTTATCTATGAATTTCCAGGAGGAACAGCAAAATGTTCGAAGAAAAGACACTCCATAGCTGTATTTATTTCAAAAGGAATACAAGTTTTTGCTAAAAAAGACACGTCAAGAGCTCTGTCAGGTCATCTTCAAGTCACCAGCCAGGAGATAAAATCCAGATTTGTAGTAAAAAAAAATATGAACTCTCTATAATAAAATTGTAGATTTAGTTTCAAATATTTAACAATAATGGTCTCCAAAAAGTTTGTATCGGAATTCCAGTTTGCCTAATCTGTCTCTTGATACCTTCAGCCAGCATCTGTAAAGCCTCATTTATAAAATACAAAATGCCTTCCCTCACACACTGTGACAGCATTAACATCTTATACCGGTTAATATATGTAATTCCTATTACGTTCGCTCGCTTTAGGCATAGAATTTGCATCTTGTCCAACCGATTTAGCCCAGTCCTCGAGGAGAGAGCCTGATCAAAATATTCTGGACTAGAATACAAATGATCACACAGCTTTAACCTTCTGAGTCATCAAGGAGCAGAGAACATCTACTATAATTCAGCTAAGAAACTGATTTGCTTTTATATTGCCTTTTTATATTCTGGGATGTGCATTGACAAATCCCAGTAGTTTAGTACTTTTTCAGCCTAGACAATTTCTGGTTTTAGGGGAAGATTTTTTATTTTTATTTTTTTTTTCAAATTAAATTTCTTTTGTTCAAGGCGCTCTTCTTTATAACAACTGAAACAAGCCCATGAATATTATGTTATGTAATGATATGTGTTTGAGCGGATATGGCATCATTATGTAAATACCAATTCCCAGAGAAAAAAAGGGGGGGGGAGACCAAGGTCGTTTCTTCCAGATGACATCAGGAATCTACAAGAATCAGTGCAGGACTGGGATAATAGATGATTGCCTTCAATATGCAATGTATTTTGGGGTTCTTGGATCCCTTTGTTAGGTATAAAGGAGGTGCAAGACTCACGTTTAGTGTTGAGCTGATCAAAGTCCACAAAGTGGACTTCGATCTGAATTTCAGGGAAAATTCGATTCGCCGCAAAGCCAAATTTCCTCGTGCTTTGTGGTAAAAAAAAACTATTTTCCCTGAATGTCAGTAAAAAAAATGTAAAAAATTGTACTTGCCTCATCCATTTGAGCGTGACAAGCCGGCCACCACCATCTTGATTGAAGGTCTCCCACAAAATGACCTTAGCACAGCAGCCGACGTGATGACGTCATCATGGGCTGCGCAAGATTTTGCGCTAGATCTTCAATCAAGATGGTGGCAGCCGGCTCATAGCAATCAAATGGATGAAGTAAGTATGATTTCAGTTATTATATAGAATTATGATGGGCTCACTCCTCACTCACATACGTCACAAATTGTTAATTGATAATACCTATGTCTAAGTATTTTAGGTGAATATATTGATAATAGAAATATGACATAAAATTGGAATCCACTGTGGTTGTATAAAATTATATTATTTCTTTATTTCAGTTAGACAAACATATAATCTCAGCGCTGAGAAGAAAATATAAAAAATATATATATAAAAATAATGACAAGAAAATAATGTTCATAAAAATAATGTTGATAAAAAAGAGTAGTCTTTTGTATGTGCCAAATTAATCCTGGTATAACAATGGTGGTATGATTGCCACGTCTTGAATGAGATTGTTCAGTTCATTCATATATAGCTACATTAATAGTCTCCGATGGTATATATGTTATTCCTCTTAGTGCTCTTATAAATGCCAAGGTACCTTGAATATAATGTGCACAATAGTTTTTTACTACTTTTACCCCTTCCAGGGATCGCGCTGCAGAGTATTTCTGGCCGGAGGTGCGGCTGGTGATCAGGTCAGCATCAGCGCTAGCAGCAAGATGCTGTTCTGCTGCGCACTCTTTTCTCCGCTCCGGGTGGCATCCCACGTGTACGTGATTGCGGTCCTGGAGTGATAAACGCTGTACTTTATCAGCCAGAAGTAATGATAACTTGGATCTTGCTTTTTTGGGGGAATACTTTGCAATAATCCTTCTGGTGCCTCTTTATTAGGTCTATTTTCTTTAGACCTGCAAACTAAACGCGTTTCGGTGACTTATTAAAAATGCCCCTTCTTCAGTGGTTAGTAGATCCACTTGTGATCTGGGCACCTATACATAGTCAATCGTATTCTCATTAGGGGGAAAGGTCAAACCAAAAGCCTGGAACATTAGATCCAGGAATCTGACTAAGCTCTGCTATTCATTTAGACCATACATTCAAGAATTCATTGGTTCTCAAATACATTGATAATCAAAATAATAGTGGGTTGTCAGAAAAAATACGGGTTGTCAGAAAAAATATTAGGTTGTTAGAAAAAATATTGGGTTATCAGAAAAAAATAGTGGGTTGTCAGAAAAAAACTATAGTAGGTAGTCAGAAAAAATAGTTGATTATCAGTTATCAGAAAAACATGGTAGTCAGACAAAATGATGGTAGTCAGACAAAATGATGAATTATTCTACAGTTTATCCTGCAGTTGAGGAACTGGTTAAAAAAGGAATATTGTTGTTATTGCTAATGTCACTTTCTGTTTCTGAGTCTCTATTGTAATCTGTGATTTTGATTTTCTCTATTGTTTCCTATGGTCTAGATCTCCCTCAATATGTTCTTTTCAGTATATGTGTCTCAAAAATACTTTACAGTGGTATGTGTTTTTCTAGGGTAGGTATCCTTTAATTTATTGGATAGTTTTTTTCTTCTTTTCTTAAATTCTATTGCATCTCATTTAGTTTTATTCTTAGTGTGTTTTTATTTTTTGAGATCTTTTGGTTATGTTTTATTTTATAATTTTGAGGTCTTTTGGTTCCGTTTTGTTTCTTTTTTTCTTTTTAGTGTATTCTTATTTTTCAGGTGTGAAGAGTGGGGGTGGGGGACACCTGACTGAGGGGGATTTATAAGAAGTGTCCCACACAAAAACTTTGTTTCTATAGCAACCAATCATTTGTTACAGTGCTCTTGAAAAATGAAAGCTGTGCTATGATTGGTTGCTATGGGCAACAACAATGGGTTTCCGGTTAGGGCTCTTTCACATCACCGTTAGGGATTCCGTTCTGGCTTTCCGTTATAACATTGTTATAACGGAAAGAAATGGAATCCCTAGGACGGAAATCAAAACGGACACCTTTAAGAGACATTCTGTTTTTATCCGACAATTTTATGATGGATAAAAATGGAATGCCTCTTAAAGGTGTCCGTTTTGATTTCCGTCGACAGGACTTTGTTTTCCGTCCAGCATAACGGAAACCAGACGGATCCGTTATGCTTTCCCATAGGCTTCTATTATGACGGATCAAAACAGAATGCCTCTTAAAGGTGTCCGTTTTGATTTCCGTCCTAGGCATTCCGTTTCTTTCCGTTATAACGATGTTATAACGGAAAGCCAGAACGGAATCCCTAGCGGTGATGTGAAAGAGCCCTTATACAGTTTTCCTGATTCTGTCCAGATGTGCGATATAATGTTGTGTGTACACAGATTTATAAGACATAAATGCATAAAAATCATAAAACATAAAGCAGCAAATGGATAAAGGTTTCTACAGGGACTGGTGTAAATGAATGCTACCGATGTTACAGATGTGACATATCGAATACCTGGCATTCTGTTGGCATGGTAACCTTTCATTCACGTATTTCCTGTCAACATGCTGGTTGTCCTGGTGGCCTCTAGGAAGCATCACAGAAATAGGGGGTCTCTAACAGGACTGTAGGCCTCGCAAGGGCAGTGTGAATAATGATGTACAAATACTGTATATTTATTAAAATATTACATGGTGGTATTATACACATCTAGGGGGCAGCAGAGGACCTCTAAACATGACTGGCCGATGTGGAAGGAATGCTAAACATAAAGCAAAGACCAAGGGAATAGCTGCCACCTGGGGATGTTGAACCTTAAAGGAGTTTTCAGAGATACAATAATAAAATCTAAGACAAGCCCTGAAATAGTCTTAAATACAAAATTATCTTGTATCCACCCATTTCTTCAGTACAGTTCTCTCCTGCAGTGGTCCGCTCCTCCTGCCGCTGTTTGCATGCATTATACCTCTACGGACAGTGACTGGCTGCATTGGTCACATGCCATCTACTAGTTCTGGACTCCGGTGCCTAGGGACCACAAGTAAAATTCCTTCTTGGGGCCCACTGTACAGCTACATGCAAATACTACTTGCTCACATAGCGGCAGGCAGCAGGAAGACACTCAAGATAATTCATTATGGGGGTCCCTGAGGTGACTTTGAGAAGGTGGCTTCCTGGGGAAAGAGGGTACTGGCTGACCTGCCTCTGTATCTAGAAGTCACCTTAGCCACCTGATGCTTCTATAATAATAAAATGGGTAGTTTTTATATGGATACAAAGGCTGCTTAAGATTCTTTATGCTACCTATCTATATGTAGTGCAGTCAGTGTGTTGTGTCATGTGGCACTTGAGCAGAGGGAGGGGTACTAGGGGCCAACCCTTGCTCAGGGGCCAATGGGGGACTCCCTTGTTCCCCTGTGGGACAGTGTGAGCTTGTTGTCTACCGCATTGTCCTTGCTGCAGTTCGTAAACAAGTAGTGGCAAGAGAACTGGAGAAGCACTGCAGAGTCTATTATTATTATTATTATTATTATTATTTTAGTCTATTGTAGGGCTTCTCTGAGATTTGTAAAGATCTCGGACAACCCCTTTAAGATTGATTAGTCATGGGGTTACTTCTCAGAGACAGAATAATGTCATAAAAAGACAGAACAGGGTCATGAGGCAGCAAATAAAAGGACACCAAAATAATAGCAATCACGATATACATTAGAGTGCCTTCAAAAGTTAGCCTTACCTTTTACTGTAATCCTCCATGGGATGATAATGCAATGACTGCTGAGAAGGAGCGGTCAGTATAAAAACTGTTAGATTTCAGTATTTTTTTATATAGAAAATTACATGGATATTTTGAAAAAAGATTACTGTTAGTGTTGAGCGAATCTCAGAATAAATTCGATTCACAGTGAAGCCGAATTTCCTCATGCTTCATGGTGACAACGGAATGACGGAATGACAATGAATGGGGACAAAACTGAAGCGTTTTTTTCCGGTATTGAGCCCCTATGACGGAACTCAATACCGGAATTTTAAAACGCTAGTGTGAAAGTAGCCTAAGAAAGCAGCCGAATCACATTTTTTCATACTTCGATTGCTAATTATTATTGCTTACAAGTTAATTAAAAATGAATGGATTATAAATTCCCTTTCACTTCCAATGACTCTAACATTACATTCTACAACACTTTCAGTGGAATGTAAAGTTCTGCTTCCTCATCACTACTGGCAAAGTTTATACCCCTATGAAAATAATAGAATATTACAATATTTCCATAACTTGCACACAATTAATTGTGTCTTAGTACTTAGTATCTAACTATAGCTCATGCTAATGCAAATGCTAATAATGCCACGGCTTCCTTTAGTCAAATGCGTTGCAAGACTTTCATTTATATTTTTAAACATGTATTGCTGACCTTAATAGCAAGAACAACATTTGTTCCTAAAAGCATTTCTATCTGCCTCTCGGTAATGAGATTTCTAAAACACAATACTCTGTTCAGATAATAGATGTGTGTATTGTTTGATGCCACTAAATAAAGCCAGTAAATAAATAAATGCTGGAGTATTACATAATAAGGCAGTGCGAGTCTTTGGAACCTGTACAACTTTTCATCTTTTTTTCCCACAATATTTTTTATTTTTGCTATGGACATTTTAAAACATACAATGCATTCAGATAGCCTTCAGACCTTTTCACGTTTTTCATATTATGTTATTATGCTACATTGTGATAAAATAAAAAAGTTCAAGTTTCCTCCATCATTCTGCACTCAATGTACCATCATTACAAAGTGAAAACAAAATGTTAGACATTTTTGCTAATTTATTGCATAGGAAAATCTAAAATCTTGCATTGACATAAGTATTCAGACCCTTTATCCAGGACTTAGTTGAAGCACCTTTGTCAGCGATTACAGCCTCCAGTCTTCTTGGGTATGAGGCCACAAAATATGCACAATTAGATTTGGGGATTTTCTGCTATTCTTCTCTGTAGATCCTCTCAAGCTCTGTCAGGTTGGATGGGGACTGTTGGTAGACAGTCACTTTCAGGTCTCTCTAGAGATGTTTAAATGGGTTTGACTCAGGTCTCTGTCTTGGTCACTGAAGGACATTCACAGAATTGTCCATTAGCCACTTGTTGTCTTGGCTGTGTGCTTAAGGTCATTGTCTTGTTGGAAGGTAAACCTTCTGCTTAGTATGAGGTTCACAGAACTTTGGATCAGGTTTTCATTAAGATTATCTCTGTACTTTGCTTCATTCAGCTTTCCCTTAACTCTGACCAGTCTCCCTGTCCCAGTCTCAGAAAACACCCCCACAGGATAATGCAGCCATCAACATGCTTCACTGTAGGGATGGCATTGGGCGGTGCCTAGTTTTCTCCAAACATGATGCTTCCTCTAGGCTTTTTTGCAAACTTTCATGTGTCTTTTACTGAGGAGAGGTTTCTTTCTGGCCACTCTACCATAAAGCCCAGATTGGTGGAGTGCTGTAGTGATGGCTGATCTTCTGGAAGTTTCTCCCATCTGAACACAGGATATTTAGAACCCAGCTAGAGTGATCTTTGGGTTCTTGGTCACCTCTCTTACCAAGGTCCTTTTCCCCTATTACTAAATTTGGAGGGGCAGCCAGCTCTAGCAAAATTCCTGGTTATTCCAAACCACATCCATTTAAGAATTATTACTGTACGCTCAAGAACTTTCAGTAGAGCAGAATTTTTTGCATCCTTCTCCAGACCTGTGCCTCCACACAATTCTGTCTCTGATCTTTACAGTCATTTTTTTCCTTCTAATGGCTTGGTTTTTGCCCTGATATGCATTGTCAGCCTGGAGACCCTATATAGACAGGGCTATGTCTTTTCAAATCATGTCCAATTAGACAGAGCTATGTCTTTCCAAATCATGTTCAATTATGAAGGTGTAAAAACATCTAAAAGATGATCATAAAGGTTCTGAATACTTATGTCCTTGCAAAATTCTAGTTTTTCCTCTCCCTCAAACTTTCTTCATTATGCTCCAAAGGCAATTTCTTACTTACATATGGGATTCCTTGAATCATAGGATTGCATACTCCACTTTGGTCAGGTATAGACGAGAAGGTGGGATTAGTTTTCCGAATATAGAATTCCTATATGACACTATTCAGATGTCCGGCATCCTTGACTGGCATACATGTCCTCTCACTAAACTGTACTTACCCATAGAAGAGGAAGTGACTCAATTTTCCCTTACCCAGGCTCTGATTTTCATACAAATTAATACACCTCCACCAAGTGACCTTAATATTTTGACTAAGGCTTTACTATACTTTTGGCGGGTTGCCATTCAGAAATCCTCCTTATGGCCACTCCTCTCCCCTATTATGAGCTTAGGTAACCTTCTAGGGCTCAATGATCCATTTTCCTCGGCATGGCTTCCATCTCAGCGTAAACTGAGGAAGTACCTAGTTGATGATCAGGATGGGGCTTTCCCTGACTTTTCTATACTCCAGTCTATGGTTTGTGACATATCAATTGGTAGGATTCGTTATAATCACCTACTCCTTCATTTCAGACTCATACTAAAGAAACGCAGTATTGCTAGAGAGCTTACATGATTTGAGAAGATGTCGGCCTTGCACTTTCTGGTCTCTAAGGACATAATGAGAATATGTTGAGCAACGGTCTAGGACGCAAAACGATCTTTGGCGGCTCATGCTGCATAGTCTGTTCCGTACCTGTGTTGCCATGCTCTGTATCCACCAATAAAGTACTGGATTTTACGAAAGAAAGTACTGCAGCCATTGCCGTTTCTTTGTGGATTTACCTGCCATTCCTGTTTAGTGCTGAGCACCTTGCATATGGTGGAGCACCTGTGTTGTGTGTAGCATCTCAAGTGATCCAGGTGGATTGTGAGTAGTGCTGACCTATATCTCTCTCTCTACATTATTCTGTATTTGGTCTTGATCTGGTGTTTAAAAAAATGTAATAAAAAGAGATTTGACACAACTTTTTCAATTTTTCATTTGTAATAAATTTGCAAACCTTTCTAAAGTTCTGTTTTCACTTTGTCATTATGGGGTTTTGAGTGCAGAATGATGACCAAAACATGCTTTTTTTATTCTAGCACAAGGCCGCAACATAACAGAATGTGAAAAAGTGAAAGAGACTGAAAATTTTCCAAACCCACTGTATTGTTGCCAATATTGTTGTTGTGGGTATATTGAGCTTTATTTCTAGCATTGGCAATAAGTGGATATGTGTCAGGAACCAAACTTTTTTATGATATCTGGCCTGCTTGTAGCCCTACCTTTATGTCACTCAGAGTCTTGTTTTTCAGGCCAATCACAGTAATTGTTGTCTTATATTATACCTTAGCTCCGTGCTTCCCATGCCAGATTGTTGTGGCTTGTAAATATCCAGCTTTCCTTCTTGCATACATCTAACTATGGATGATCTCTCTCCTGTGCACTGAATTGTGCATACCTCTGACCATGGCTGATCTATCGCCCCTGTTAACCAAACTCTGCATACATCTGATCACGGCTGATTTCTCACCTCTGTGTACCAAACTCTACATACATCTGACCATGATTGATTTCTCTCCAGTGTACCAAACTCTGAATATGCCTGACCATGGCTGATCCCTCTCCTGTGTACCAAACTCTGCATATCTATTGTACTCCACATTGCAGGCTACCACTCTTTGAGGTACATATCCTTATAATACAGTTCCTTGAAGGACTGCAAATTCTGCATTACATCTGACTACAAACAGTTTCGTTACCTCACCTATTATATTCCAGATCTGATAACCAACATTGTTAGTAAAAATTAAGCATCTTCCTAATGTACTTTTTTAACAATGTCAGCTTTCATTTTGCAATTTGTTCTTATATCCATCAAGAAAGGCATACAATTTTATGATTTTTTTTAAAGGGGATGTTGAAAACATTATTCTAATATACGCAAACATCTTTTACACTTTTTTTTAAAAGGAGCATTTATTAATATGGCAATATAGGAGGTAATGTACATCATTGTATAGAGTGTATGTGCCATTCAATAAAACAAATGAGCAAAGAAGAACGTTGTCAATGGCATTCATCTAAAATGCAAGGACACGCTGTAGAAAGTATAAAACGGCATAAAAAAATATTCTTGTAATGGAAATGAAGGGTCTAACAGGGATCTAGGGAAGAGTAAAGAGAACAATAGGAACAGTCAGTGGGTGAAAGAAGACCTTGCTGAGGAGGATCAGTGAGATGTACAAACAGCAGATTGGACAGCAGTGGTCCAAGGCCATGATAGGATTGTTTACTTATATTCACCAAATCTTAAAGGGGTTGTGCGGGCTTTTACTATTGATGACCTATCCTTAGGATAGGTCATCAATATCATATTGGCGGGGTCTGACACCTGGCAACCCAGCAGATCAGCTGTATGAAGAGAAGGTGCGCACGTGCCATCTCCCTTCTCTCTTCCTGTCCGCTGCTACTGTCAATGGCTAAGACCATAGACAGCAGCAGTGGACAGTGAGAGAAGGGAGATGGCACGTGCTCACTGCGCGCTGTCTCCTCATACAGCTGATCAGCAGGAGTGCCGGATGTTGGATCCCCGCCCATCTGATCTTGATGACCTATGCTGAAAATAGGTTATCAATAGTAAAAGCCCGGACAACCTCTTTAAGAACCTGATGCAGTCACCTACGGTAGCTAGCTGCACATCTGCAGCATCCTCTAGGCCACACGATTCTTCCTGTCTATAAAGAATACCTGCACTTGTATTTGCCCCCTTAAGGGAAATGCTAGTTTGCATGGGGTTGACTACAAACTGTACAGGAGCCTTGCTCTGGCATCTCCCACAGGCTTAAAGGCACATAACATGGCGGTACACATAGGATATTAAACATGGTATCTCATACATGTATCTCAAACAATTTCGCAAAGTAAAGGAGGGTGCACCGCGCATGAGCGGCCACCGTCCATTCATTTCTAAGGGAGTGCCGAAAATAGCCGAGCAGTGTGCTTGGCTATTTTCAGCAGTCCTATGGAAATAAATGGAGGGCAGCCGCACATGTGCGGTGTACCCTCCTTCACTTTGCAGGCTCCATTCTAAAGATACAGTAGGTGTGGGTCCCAAAGGTCAGACATTGTGGTATGAGATGGGACAACCCCTTTAACTGCAAAAATTGTGCAGGGGATCTACCAGTCAAAGACAAAGACAGCTTAAAACAACAGCAGTGCCTGCAATGCTTTTCTTGGGATATGGGGTACAGCCATGAGACAAGTTAATACACTCCCTGTAATACTAGCAGTACTGTAATGCTGGCTTAGTAGGGGAAATATTACATATTGCATGACCTTCACAAGATTGTACATGCCACCAGACCCTGTCCTGAGTCTTGACCAGCTGCATTAGTCAGAGCACATACAAGAAGGGACTCCACAGTGTAGAGAGGAGGGGAAGCTCTAGGGCAGCAATTCCAGGGGGCGCTGGATTCCACCGAACCATATACACGGTGATTGCCACACGTATGATCTCCTCTGCCATATGTCCAGGTGTCCCCTATTCCACAGCTAATGGGCAGCTCCTGGTCTGTGGCCCCCTCATGCTTACAGCTGTCATGTCCAGTCTTTTACCCTCCAACTAACTTCCTGCAAACCATGACAGGGTTTAATTGTAATATACTGTATAACGGAGGGAAATAGGAAAACTGTAAAAAACCTCCTGCCTCTACTTCCTTTAACAACCAATTATAGTGCAGCTTTCTTTCCTTATAGTGCCCTTGAATAATGAAAGCTGTGATATGATTGGTTGCTATCACAGCTTTTCTTTTAGATGTTTTTTTTTTTATAAATCTGCCCCATGTGTCTATGTGAGGAGACTACACATAATACAGGGTGGGCCATTTATATGGATACACCTAAATAAAATGGGAATGGTTGGTGATATTAACTTCCTGTTTGTGGCACATTAGTATATGGGAGGGAGAAAACTTTTCAAGATGGGTGGTGACCATGGCGGCCATTTTGAAGTCGGCCATTTTGGATCCAACTTTAGTTTTTTCAATGGGAAGAGGGTCATGTGACCCATCAAACTTTTTGAGAATTTCACAAGAAAAACAATGGTGTGCTTGGTTTTAATGTACATGTCGACATGTCATGTAATGTACATCTCTGACATGTCGCAGAGGTTAACATGTGAGGAGCGGATAGAAATTGTGTTGATGTATGGTGAACGCAGTACCCGGGTCATTGCAGCAGATTTCAATGCAGGACACCCTACGAGACCATCCATCTCTCATGCAACAGTTAGCAAACTTAGCAAACTTAGCAAAGTTTCTGACCACTTATAAAATGTGTTCAAAGTGCTGCCCATTGTGTTGGATTGTCATTGCAACCCTCGTCTCCCACTCTTCACACACTGATAGTAACACCACAGAAGAAATGCTAGCACAGGCTTCCAGTATCCGTAGTTTCAGGTGCTGCACATCTCGTATCTTCACAGCATAGACAATTGCCTTCAGATGACCCCAAAGATAAAAGTCTAAGGGGGTCAGATCGGGAGACCTTGGGGCCATTCAACTGGCCCACGATGACCAATCCACTTTCCAGGAAACTGTTCATCTAGGAATGCTCGGACCTGACACCCATAATGTGGTGGTGCACCATCTTGCTGGAAAAACTCAGGGAACGTGCTAGCTTCAGTGCATAAAGAGGGAAACACATCTTCATGTAGCAATTTCACATATCCAGTGGCCTTGAGGTTTCTATTGATGAAGAATGGCCCCACTATCTTTGTACCCCATATACCACACCATACCATCAATTTTTGTGTTCCAACAGTCTTGGAGGGATCTATCCAATGTGGGTTAGTGTCAGACCAATAGCGGTGGTTTTGGTTGTTAACTTCACCATTCACATAAAAGTTTGTCTCATCACTGAACAAAATGTTCTGTGTAAACTGAGGGTCCTGTTCCAATTTTTGTTTTGGCCATTCTGCAAATTCAGTGCGCTGATCTGGGTCATCCTCGTTGAGATGCTGCAGCAGCTGGAGTTTGTAAGGGTGCCATTTGTGAGTAGCTAATATCCGCCGAAGGGATGTTCGACTGATGCCACTCTCCAGTGACATGCGGCGAGTGCTACGCTGTGGGCTCTTGCTGAATGAAGCTAGGACAGCCACTGATGTTTCCTCATTAGTGACAGTTTTCATGCATCCACATTTTGGCAAATCCAACACTGAACCAGTTTCACAAAACTTGGCAAGCAGTTTGCTAACTGTAGCATGGGAGATGGAAGGTCTCGTAGGGTGTCTGCTGCAATGACCCGGGTACTGCGTTCTCCAGACATCAACACAATTTCGATCCGCTCCTTACGTGTTAACCTCTGCGACATGTCAATGGCTGTAAACAAAGAGAAGCTTGTAAATAACTCATGAAAGAATAAAGTAACGTTAAAACCAAGCACACCATTGTTTTTCTTGTGAAATTCTCAATAAGTTTGATGTGTCACATGACCCTCTTCCCATTGAAAAAACTAACATTGGATCCAAAATTGCCGACTTCAAAATGGCCGCTATGGTCACCACCCATCTTGAAAAGTTTTCCCCCTCCCATATACTAATGTGCCACAAACAGGAAGTTAATATCACAAACCATTTCCATTTTATTTAAGTGTATCCATATAAATGGCCCACCCCGTACATCAGACTTTGAATGATGACTTTTTAAAAAGAAAGACGGCTTGTTGTCCATAGCAACCAATCACTGAAGAGTTTTCATTTTTCAAAAGTACTAAAAGAAATGTAAGCTGTGCTGTGATTGGTTGTTGCGGGTGTTATGCAGTGCATTTAGGTGAAGCTGTGCCTGGGAAAAGTGTCTCTGGAGAACATTGCCAACACGGAAGACGTGTTATGTGTGCTGTGTATGAGTGTGATACCATGATAAATGTGTGATTGATGAGGGTCCAAATGCTGAGATGCCGACTAATCATGAGAAGGCGGATTCCTCTGTGTGAATGGAGCTGTATTGAGGATGTATTATAGCTGAGCGCTGTACTTGGCATTCTCATAGACGTGAATGAGGTGGAGGTCATGTGTGCGCACTACCTCTCCATTCACAAAGGACACTCTGGGACCTCTGTTCTTATGATAATGGGGGTCCCAGCGGTCGGACTTCCTTCACTCATACATTTATCTCCTGATAAATGTTGTCTGTTGGGCCAATCCCTTTAACTGCATGGGGCTCTTAGGGCACAAGCTATGCATTTAATGATATGACTGGAGGCAGTTATGGATGAGTGAATCTATGTTTGTGTGATACGTGTGTTGGCAGTTCCTCATGCCAACCCTACAGTTTAGTCTCCACACAAGGACTTCCTGCAAATTCCCCCATTTGCTCCAAGTGGTGCCTGTTGCACATTAGCCCCATGCTCAAGTTTTCTGCATCCAAGCTATGTACCCAGAGACTGCATTTTTACCAGCCACCCGTGCTTACCCTGTGGGGCTGAAAGATCTACAACCCACATTTTGCAACTATGGCATGTGCTTCCTTTGGGGATGTTCTGAGGCCTACAGGATGTAACTTGTACAATCACCTCTGCACAGGTCACACAGCATGCCCAGAAAACTGAAAACCTCTCCCATAGAAGTCAACAAGTCGACTCCCGTTTGTCTATGGCTCACGTGGCTGCAGTAAAGCACATCTCTAAATGCTGTTAAATGGGTTTGTTCTACAGTCTTCAAATCAGCACCTGGATCTGAATATTTTTTGTCTTATTTCTTTGTCCTGCTCACTGCGATGGCCGCACATGCTCAGTTTCATCCTTCACCTGCCTTCTGGGCTGTGATAGGGAGAGAGCTCCAGCAGAAAGGACACACTCCTTAGGCTTTGTTCACACATCAGTTATTTGATCAGTTATTTCCATCAGTTATTGTGAGCCAAAACCAGGTGTGGGTCAAAAACACAGAATAGGTGCAGATCTTTTCAATATACCTTATCACTGTGTAGCTTCCACTCATGGTTTTGGCACACAAAAACTGATTGAAATAACAGAACAAATAACTGATGTGTGAACAAGGCCTTAGCTACAGCAGAAAAGACACTCCCCTTGAGCTGTCAGCTTGATGTAAAACTAGCAGAACAATGAATGCGGATATCTCTGGATCCATGTGAGGTACAGGGATGGTTCTAGCTTTATTACAAATAGGTTGTCATGTACTATGTGATGTCTGATGTTCATTTTTTACTTTAATCATGGAATTATCCCTTTAACAACAAGCAAGCAGTCCGCCCCCATAATCATGTTCAGGAAACAGAATAAAAAAATCTATAATCATAAAATAAAAACAGATTAGAAAAATGAATTTATGTTCCTATCTGTTTTTACTAGCAGAAAAAATATACAGTAGGTGAAGCATTCCCTTTACGTTTATTAATCTGATGAAGAGCTGCCAGAAATCAAATTAATATTGTCCCCTTCTGCTTGCATGTTTCTGGGCATCAGTATGAGGACCCATCTGTATGGCTTCACTCCAAAATGACATAGCTGATAGTAAACAGGCAGCAATATGAGTCCTCGGTAGCAATACAGATCAGTAGAAGGTCATTGACAGCATCTTTGTAAAGGCAGGGCACGTGTCATTGATTCAGGTGTAACATAGAGACTTTATTAAAAAGGATACACCATGTCCTCATAGAAATACATCAAGTTGCATAATTTACAGCCACATCTAGAAGGATATATGAATAGATAGATAGATAATAGAGTAATAGAAAGACAATAGATAGATAGATAGATAGATAGATAGATAGATAGATAGATAGATAGATAGATATTATATATAGATATTATATAGATAATAGAATGATAGATAGATAGATAGATAATCACATAGATATAGATATTAGATAGATAGAATAATAGATACATCGATAATAGAAAGAATAATAGATACATAGATAATAGATAGAATGATAGATAGTAGATAGACAGACAGATAGATAGTACAAAGATATATTCATGGATGGATAGACAGATATGAGATAGATAGATAGATAGATAGATAGATAGATAGATAGATAATAGATGGATAGATATGCAGACAGATAGATAGATATTAGATAGGTAGATACATAGATAGTTTAATAGTTAGATTAATGGATGGAATGATAGATAGACAGATAGATAACTAGATAAACAGACAGATAGATAACTAGGTAGATAGACAGACAGAGATAGATAGATAAATAGATAGATAATAGATGGATAGAAAGACAGATAAGCGTATAGGTAGATAGATAGATAGATAGATAGATAGATAGATAATGTATAAGTAGGTAGATAGATAGTTTAATGGATAGATGGATGGATAGACATTAGATAGATAGATAGATAGATAGATAATAGATAGAGTAATAGAAAGATGATAGATAGATAGATAGATAGATAGATAGATAGATAGACAGATAGATAGATAGATAGATAGATAGATAGATAGATAGATAGATATAGATATTAGATATATAGAATAATAGATAATAGATAGAATGATAGATACATAGTAGATAGATAGATAGATAGATAGATAGATAGATAGATAGATAGATAGATAGTACAAAGGTGTATTCATGGATGGATAGACATATATTAGATAGATAGATAGATAGATAGATAGATAGATAGATAGATAGATAGATAGATAGATAGATAAACTAGATAGATAGATAGATAGATAGATAACCGATAGACAGACCACATGCCAAACCACGGCACCACTGACCATATCTACACCCTGCACAGCCTCATCAAGACACACGTCCACGACACCAAACGTGGCAAAATATTTGCCTGTTTTGTGGACTTTAAAAAGGCGTTTGACTCGGTGTGGCACCCGGGCCTGTTCCTGAAACTATTGGAGAGTGGAATAGGAGGGAGAACATATGATGTCATCAAGAGCTCATACACCAGGAACCAATGCAGCGTGAAGGTGAACGGGAAGAGGACGGCGTATTTCCAGCAGGCCCGAGGGGTCAGACAGGGCTGCAGCCTGAGCCCAACACTGTTCAATATCTACATCAATGAACTGGCTGCAGCTCTGGAGGCCTCCTCAACACCAGGCTTCCCCCTGCATGACCGCAAGGTGAAGTTCCTGCTGTATGCCGATGACCTCCTGCTGCTGTCCCCAAAAGAGAGAGGCCTCCAAGACAGCCTGGCAGTATTGGAAAAATTCAGCACCACATGGGCTCTACCCATCAATCACAAGAAGACCAAAGTCATGGTGTTCCAGAGGAAGGGCCAGAATAAAGCCTCCATTCCTTCCTTCACAATAAATGGCTCCACACTGGAGAAAACCAGCAGCTACACCTACCTGGGGCTAGAGCTTCACCAATCAGGGAGCTTCAAAGCAGCAATAGAAACACTGAAAGGAAAAGCCTGCAGAACCTTCTACGCCATCAGAAGGCAACTATACCATCTCAAACCACCAGTGAGGGTCTGGATGAAAATATTTGACAGTGTCATCGCCCCGATCCTGCTCTATGGCAGTGAGGTGTGGGGCCCGGCCACCTATCCAGACAAGTCAAAGTGGGATTCCAGCCCAACAGAGACCTTCCATCTAGAGTTCTGCAAATACCTTCTCCATGTCCATCGCAGCACCTCCAACATGGCGTGCCGGGGAGAGCTGGGCAGGTTTCCACTATGGCTCAAAGTGCAGAAGAGGGGAATATCATTCTGGGCACACATACAGGGCAGCAGCCACGGCTCTCACCACCACCAAGCCTGGCTGAGCCTCAGGGCCCAGAGCAAACCCTGCACCCTCCAACCGAGTGTCAGCTGCCTGTCCAACCATAACCCCCAACATGCCCTGAACAAATCACAAATAAAGGGGGTCATAGAGAGCTGCAAGGACCGATACATAGAGGAATGGAGAAGAGAAATAGACACCAACCAGAAACTCACCAAATACCAATCACTGCAAAGGGACTACACCATTGCGCCCTACCTGGTGAGGATACCCCACCCCAAACACAGACAGACCCTGAGCCTGTACAGACTGAGCGCCCACAGCCTGGAGATGGAGACGGGGCGGCACAGGCAGACATACAAGCCGCGGGAGAGCAGACAGTGCCAGCACTGCGAGCAGGGGGCCCTGGAGGATGAGGCCCACTTCCCGCTACACTGCAGCAAATACTCACCCGTGAGGGCCACGTACTTCCAGAGACTCTCCGCTCACATACCGGACTTCACCTCCATAGATGAGCGGAGAAAACTCCACATCCTACTGGGGGAAAAGGAGTCAACTGTGGAGATCGCTGCCCAATATGTCTCCACCTGCCACCAAATAAGAGGAAGATGAGATACCATGGACTATTATACCCCTATACTGCCCCTACACCATGGACTATTATACCCCTATACTGCCCCTACACCATGGACTATTATACTGCTATACTATCCCTTTAACCCAACATCCACCCCCTAATTCCCACATCAAACCCCCCTCCACAATACCTATTATTTCTTTTTGCTTTGGCAATGCTAAATGTTTTACTTGGACGTGCCAATAAAGCTTTATTGAATTGAATTGAATTGACAGACAGAGAATAGATAAATAATAGATGGATGGATAGATAGACAGACAGATAAGCATATAGATAGATAGTAGATGAGTAGGTAGATAGATAGTTTAATGGATAGATGGATGGATAGACATTAGATAGATAGATAGATAGATAGATAGATAGATAGATAGATAGATAGAAAGATAGACAGACAGTATCTTTGTGAAGGCAGTGCATGTGTCATTGTGTCAGGTGTGACATACAGATATAATATACATGGATCCGCCATGTCCTCCTACAACACGCTGCATACTTTGCAGACGGTCTGGATTGATTTATCGTACGGTTCCATTACCTATAAGCAGAACACCAGCGCCTCTCTACTTACTATTTCTGAGGTCTTAATACAAGAATATCTACAACAAAGTGAAAATATGACCCAACTTTCTCAGACTGCAGGAGCCGGGCTACTTTCTTCCTGGCATTACAGTAATTGTGAATTGATTTGCTTCTAAGTGAGGAATTTTTACAGGACATTTTCTTCAGAATAAATTGATGACTTGATTTTCCAGTCTTCTCTTCCAGGAGGTTTACGACTCTCTAGCCAGATGAACATGTTCCCCTCCATAAGTAAAATATAACGCAGATGAAGCTAAAAAATAGGATTGCAGAAAGTGAATCATCCTGGACCATGTGTGACTGCAATATATAACTGGAAATACACAAAAAACAGACACAGCGCTCCCGAGTGTAATACCGTCTGGTCACCAATAGAGATAAGCGAATTGAATCCACCAAAGTGGAATTCGATCCGATTTTCAGGATAAATTAGTGGTAGCGAATCGATTTAACCTGAAGTAGTGTAAAAAACAAAAAAAATCATATTTACCTCCTCGATTTGCTTGCAACAGGCCAGCCGCTGCCATCTTGATTGAAGATCTCAGCCGAAATCCAGTGCGTGGTGGCATATGACGTCACCACGCCGACCGGCGTGATGACATCATCTCAGATTGTGTGATATTTAGCTCCAGATCTCCAAGCAAGATGGCGGCCGACCCGTTGCAAGCAAATGGAGACGGTTAGTTTGATTTAATTTTTTTAATGTTAATTTTACACTGTTTTTACACTCAGATGCCGCGATCATGTATGAACACGCATCTGAGGGGTACAAAGACAGGGGGCAGTGCTATCGTCACTTCCTATAATTGCACCTGCTATTTACAAAAAAATGCGCTTTGTGACAAAGCTAATTTTTAAAATTTTCTAAAACTTCGCTGATCTCTAGTCACCAACATTAAAATCTCTCTCCAGTTGACTGGTGCACGGATAAGTTATGGTCAGTGGTAGCGGAATCCATAAGAGAATTCTTAGATAACCTAAACCTTGTTCTCCAGACTTGAAAACAGAAGTTCGCTCATCCCTAGTGCTCACCTGATGCTGTTGTATGAGACACAACTATGTGTATATGGCCGTTTGGCCCTGGTGCCTTAACTGCTTGAACCACCATTCGGGAGACTTTTCACTGACAGAATAGCCAGATGAGAAGCCAGATGAGAAGAAAAAAAAACTTGTTGAATTTTATTTGTTGTCTGTGTATTTAAAAAAGCAATTTTATAATCTTTACCTTACAGGGTGTCTGTATTTACAAATTGAGGACCAGTCTGAACATTTTCTGCTGATTTAGTAGACTTGTAGGAAAATCATTTCACTTTATGAATGTGATCAGGGCCAGATTTAGGTTCATGGGGGATGATTAACAGCAGATCCCATCAATGTTAACAGGATCTATAGTGTAAGGTGCACAAGAGTCGCTTTGCTCATTCCCGGTGACTTCTACAGGTTTTGGGTGAAGGTGGACAGATCATCCTTTTCCACGTCCCTGCTATGGCAATAAAAATGCACACTAAACCATCATATTTCTTCTAGGTACCAGAGCATATAGGAGAATAGATATCTTGTTCCTAGGCTAGTTTCACACTAGCGGCAGCACAGATCCAGCGGGTGAACAGCCCCTCCGGATCCATGCTGCCACAGGTGCACGTGTGGGACCGGAACTGCACTCTGGCCCCACACGTGTCAGACACTGTCTTGAGAAGAAGGGGGGTTACTACAAAGGGGCATGTGCAGGGTAAATCCAGGATTACCTGTGCCAGCAGCTCCAGACCTGTCCCAGCAGCTCCAGATGAGACAGACACTACAGGAGGAGGAGGACGGCGCGCACAATGGGAAGATTCCCACAGCGCCCCCTGCTGGAGGGAGGAGGGAGATGAGGCGGCTGAGAGGGAAAAGTGCAAGATGACGGATCCGTCATGAACTCCATTGAAAGTCAAGGGAGGACGGATCCATTTACTATTGTGTCACACCTAACGGATCCTACGAAGAAAAGACCGGCACTCGCTTTTTTTCTTTATAGAAGATGCTGCTTTATTGCCACATTAATTGTGACGCGTTTCGGCACTAACCAGGGCGACGTTCGGACCCTGCAGGAGTTTACCATATACCTTAACTCCATTAGAACAGAGTTACAGTTCACTCTACACTCTGATCCTGAAAGGATTCCCTTTTTGGACACCTGGGTGATTAAGGGCAATGATGGAAAAATACAGACAGATCTATATACGAAAGAGACAGATCGCAATAGCCTATTAACTTATACCAGTAACCACCCAGTGTCCACTAGAGAATCACTTCCATATTCTCAGTTTCAACGAGTTCAGCGGATTGTGAGTGACCCTGAAAAGCATAAAACTGATTTAATGAAATGACCACCAGGTTCACTAACAGAGGCTATCCACTAAACCTATTATCACAACAGAAAAAGAAAGTGATTAGCCCTATTATGATCAAGAAGCAAGAAAGACAACCACGTATTCCTTTTGTGGTTCAGTATCACCCATGGATTAGTAGGGTGAGAGCAGTGATTAATAAACATCCTACCCACTAGTTCAGGAACTCCAGAGTCCTCCAATGATTTGCAATAAGCAAGCTAGGAATATCAAAGACAAGATTGTTAGAGCGGACATAGGTAGTGCCAGGAGTGAACTCAAACAGAGCACACTGGCTACTTCCAGGGTAGGGACGTATCCATGTCTTCATTGTATCCATTGCTCAAGTGCCATTAAGGGTGCGTTTCTCATTCATCCACAAACAGGTGAACAAATACCTATTCGGGGCCTCTTTTCATCTGATAGCAAATTTGTGATTTATATACTCAAACGTGCGGTATGTTATATGTCGGTGAGACATCTATGCGCATGAAGGATCGGTTCAGCAAACACAAATCCACCATCCGCAAGGGTAACTTATTGTTACCAATACCTTATCATTTTCACCGACATAACCATACCATTGCACAATTACGGTTTCAGATCGTAGAACATGTCCCCCAACCTCGGCGAGGTGGTGACAGAAATAGGTTGCTGATGAAACGTGAGGCCTATTGGATCCATCGTCTGCAGACTTTGGAACCCAGAGGGCTCAATAGAGACTATTAACTTAGTAGCTTTTTATAAATAAAAATTCTTTTGTGTGAATATATTACATATAGAATATTGACTATACAATTTTCTACTTTTTTACAGCGACATTGAAATGAATGTACCTCTTGCAACTTCTAGTTTGGATAAGTAGTGCCTATTTTTGATTTTTCTCCATGATTTATTGTTTTTTTGTTTTGTTTACTTTGGTTGCTAAGCAACATGATGTCTGTGATACGTCATACAGGCGGGCTATATAAATGTCTGTATCATTATGGTTGTTTATTATGTCTGAAGAAGGCACGGTTAGTGCCGAAACGCGTCACAATTAATGTGGCAATAAAGCAGCATCTTCTATAAAGAAAAAAAGCGAGTGCCGGTCTTTTCTTCGTAGTATTATCTTGGACGCCATCCACAGACAAGTGCACCGCTGCCTGAACGGAGTGCCGCCTGTACACTATAACACCTAACTGATCCGTCCCCATTGACTTGCACTGGGCATCATGCCAGATCCGTCTTGTTCCAGACCCCCAGACCGGAGAGCAAACTGCAGCATGTTGCGGTTTGCTCTCCGGTCTGGAGACGCAGGTGAACTGAACGGAATGCTTTTAGGAGCATTCCGTTCACTTCAGTTCAGTTCTGTCCTCATTCACAATGAATGGGGACAAAACTGAAGCGTTTTATTTCGGTATTGAGCCCCTATGATGGAACTCAATACCGAAATAAAAAACGCTAATGTGAAAGTACCCTTAGTTATGTATATACAGTGGTCCCTCAAGTTACATTACAATTGGTTCCAGGAGGACCATTGTATGTTGAGTAATTGGTTCCAAAGCCCCAAAATGTCATTCAAGATAAGAGAAAATTAAGATTTAACTAAGACAGATAAAAATAGTCTTTATATATAACAGTCATGAATAGCTGCTAACTACCAACTAATACAGCTGTTTTACCAGAGAAGTGTCCTTGATTGGTTGGATCTGAGTCTGAGACATTGTATGTTGAGTCTACTTTCAACTTACGATGGGTCAGAAAAGACTATTGTATGTTGAAAATATTGTATCCTGAGTAGTGATGAGCGAGCATGCTCGGCCGAATACGATATTAGCCAATTAGCGTGCGGGGAGGTACTGGCATTCACTGTAATGCCGTAGCCATGTTGGCTACTGGCATTACAGTGATTGGCTGGCCGGGAACGTGTCATCGGGTGCTATATGGCACCCGGTGACATGTGACCGGATCAGTCCGAGTCAGGAAGAGCTGCTGCAAGGAGGGACAGATAGTGTAGGGATAGAAATTGGCTAGGCAGGGCTAGTTTTTTGTTGAAAAGACCCAAAAGCTCTTTTAAGGGCTATTATATCTGGCTGCAATATATTTTTTTGGAGGGGGTCAAAAATTGCGCAAGTTTGCCTGACCTAAACACCACCTACGCAGCGTGTGCATTATAACGTTTCTGTATCCTATATACCTGACATCCGGTGTCATTTTTTCTGCAGCTAATCAAGGCGACATTACCTGCGCTGCGTCTGCTGTATAACGTTTGCGCAAGGAGGGACAGATAGTGTAGGGATAGGTTTGGCTAGGCAGGGTTAGTTGTTCTGTTTAAAAGACCCAAAAGTCCTTTTAAGGACTATTGTTATATCTGGTTGCAATATTTTTTTCATGGGGGGACAAAATTAGCGCAAGTTTGCCTGAACTAAACACCACCTGCGCAGCGTGTGCATTATAACGTTTCTGTATCCTATATACCTGACATCCAGTGTAATTTTTTCTGCCTCTACTCAAGGCGACATTATCTGCGCTACGTCTGCTGTATAATGTTTGAGCATCCTAAATACCTGTGACATTCAGTGTCATTTTTTCTGCCGTTAGTGACAGTGATATTACCTGCTCTATGTCTGCTGTATAACGTTTGAACATCCTAAATACTTGAGAGTCCAAGATGCATCCAGACATCCTTCCCATGCTGTTCCCAAACCATTTCAGTGGTGTTTCCCCCTTTTTTTCTCACCTTTCCCTATGAAACAGAAACCTCCCTCCTCTTCAGAGCAGGGGGTGCCTGGTTTAGTGCTCGGGTTCTCCCATTGACTTCCATTGTGCTTGGGTGCTCGGTCAAGCACTCGAGCACCGCCTAGTGTTTGACCCGAGCACCTGAGCAGTATGGTTGTCACGTGCAGGTGTGGGGGGAGGAAACCAAACCAAGCATAGGAGGGAAAGGAGATTAGGCCTAGAAACTAAGGAAGGAAGATGGACACTTCCTACAGGAAACCCTGGCTCAATTCCTGTCTATATACCAGTATGAACAGGCCTCAAAGGTAGGCAAGTTCAAACACAGGAACCTAAACACCGAACTGACCCTATAAGACCCTGGAACTAATGACAGGAATGAGTCTACCTGTTCCTCCAAAAGGGAAGATGAACAGGAGTCTCCCTTAGGCCTAATAACAAAACACACAGAAGGGAAAAGGAAACTTTTCTTTCAATGAAGAAATGGAGGCTCCAGGATCTCAGCTGAAAACCAAACTGCTGCACACCACAACAACAACTGAAGCTATAAACCGCAAGGAATAGAGGGAGAAGAAGCAATAAATAGGGGAGGGACAATTACCACACCAGGAACACCAGAGGGAAAAGGGTGTGGTAAATACCAACAACAAAAAGGGAAAACATGTTAGATTATACCACGTGTTGCCAATCTGACAGACCAATCTGCGAATCTCTCATAGGAATGTCCGTGACAATGGTGCTCGATCAACACAAATCCTGAGGCCATTGTATCTTAAGGGATCACTGTATACCGTATATTACTAAAAATGACATAATAATCTCTTCTATGACATGTAAATATTAACATCTGTGGAAAGAACTAGGTGCTGGAAGTCCCTGAGCAACTGTCCCTATAAAACCAGCTATGAATATAATTCTATCTCTTTGTAGCTTCATCATTGATTTATCCATGTTCTACTATTGATCTCCAGGATGTACTAATATACCGTATATAGATTTAGTAAATTCTCATTAATAATAGTTTTAATGAAAGGTGTAGGCAAGGAGACCATGTGGCTGATATGGAGTCCTTGAAGAGAGGGTCTCCAGCCAAAGCTAGATTAAGGTTAGAGCGACTTGGACCTGTGATAACTCCTTTAAGATATCAATACAACCTTAATAGCTGTCCGGCGAATGCTTGTTTGGCTGACTGCTATCTTTCCAGAGAAACCCCCATACACATACAGTCTCAGCTCAGCCAAATGTATATTGTATGTGCTGTCAGTGGGAGGTGAGGAGATATCTGCTGCTAGAGAACTCCGGTGGCAGCTTACCTCTCGATAGAACAAAAGTATTGGGCATTGAAATTTAAAGCATCTGTTGGGTTACAGTTAGGCACACCTCATACACTTTAGATTTTTGGCTGTTCCTGCCAAAAATGGTAGGTTTGGCAGACAAATGGTTGGTTAGGCTGGCAATAGCCCAATGTGTATGGGGCCCTTTAGACCTAATGTGTATGAGGCACCTTAGACCTTTTAGAATTATATGTCACCTCCAAATCTTGGCTAGACAGAACCACTAGATGTCTATCAGGGTGTGTGTGCATTTTGTTAGAGGTTTCCTTCCGAAGGTGTTGGAGGCCCCAGGGCTCATACCTTATATAATCTCTATAATCTGGCTCTGGACTATACTAGTTTCACATTAGGCCGTTCCGGGAGAATGTAAAACTAATGTGAAACTAGCTTTAGTCCAGAGCCAGATTATAGAGAACATATAAGTCATGGGCCCTGTGGCCTTTATCACCTTCAGAATGAAGCCTCTAACAAAATGCACACACACCCTGATAGATATTAATTGATCTTATCCAGCATAGCCAGTTACTGCCTTTCGCCGCCAGAGCCCATTGACTATAATGGGACCCGGCAGACAATCTGGCCTGGGATTCGCCTGGACAAAAACCAATGCAAGCAATAGCAATTAACTCCAGCAAGCTGTTCCTCACTGGAAGATTTTAATTCTAATGTAAAACTAGCCTAACTCTAGTTGGTCTTATCCCCTTTTCTACTAGGTGACAAGAACCTGCTCTGGACCCCAAACTGTAGAGAATTTCAATTCTAAGCAAACAATGGCCAACATCTATTGGCCCAAAAATCATAGAAAAGGCATGGAATATAAAGCAACCACCAGGCTTAACTGTCTTGGGTGGCTACCATCATAATGAAGGATCTGTTACTCTGAAGCACCTTCCCTGTTATGTAGGCCACTGAAAAAAGACATGGAGTAGTAGAAAAAAACAATCAAACAACAAATTAAAACAGTAAAACCTAATTATTTTATTATCAACATTATCTCTGGGGGCTGTTTAATTGATTTGATATTTTTTAGATGAATGTGCTCATTTGGGGGTAAACCAGATAATGTGGTGACTGTGGTAGGTTATGATTCTCTAAATGAGTGGCAACTGATAAATACTATCGACCAAAACAGTAAATTAATTCTTGTGATCTATTGAAGTTCATGTATGTTTACTGCCATACTATGTGAGGGCTATGGTGTTTATTACTCATATTATTCATTATTAACTCATCTTTATAATACACACTGCAATAATTCTACCGACAAATAATGTTACATTGTCCCATGGCAATACCCTAATGTTATTACATAGATAATTGCCTTTACTCCTATCTGCAACTGAAGCAGCAAAGAGATGGATGCTATAATATATTCATGTATTATACAGTAGAATTTACAATAAAGTACCATTTGGAATGTGCCATTGTTGGAACGCAGCACAGCAAAAATATAGTAATATAAACAGCAAAATTACCATTTAAGTGATGGATAGTATCATATCTCAACTTATACGCAAACGTGACAACATAAAGTCACTGTTGGGAGTTTTACCCCACAAAAGCATCTGTATTTCTGTATCTTAGTGGATCTTCCTGGTCCCAGACAGGCTTGTGCTTAATGCATCCCCTCAGGCCTGCAGCTGGCATAGCACAGTACTAAGCCACTAGGCTAGCTCCTCCAATCCTCTGGACCCTGATTTTCTGCTTGGCAACTTCTAGTGTGGCCACAGTGGTGATAAGTCCCCAAGCAGCATGTCACATCTGGAAGTTGAAAACCAAAGCAGAGTAGACCAAAGGAACCGGAACCGAGAGGTGTGGAGCAAGAAAATATGTTTACTTCAACAGGTCCAATGGGGAGGAGGCTGCCAAAAAGTGTTTTTAAGCTGGACAACCTAAAACTAATATGAACAATGTCTAACATCAGAGCTCAAAGTTTCTAGAATAGTACTTTCAACAAGCCCCTGAGGAGCTGGTGCAGAGGATGGGAGTGGTAGTGGCCCTGATGAAGTGTTGTGTTATGGTTCACTCCCTCAGGCCCTTGCTCCAAGGAGATCGGAGCAGTGGAAATGTTGTTTGAAGAATAAGGCGTGAAGTGAACATATAAAACTCTCTTTTTACTGAGTAAACCACCTAGCTTTTGGTACATTCAATAGCAGCAGATTCACTAAAACGCAGAGTGGGAGAGGTAGAAGACACAGTGCACAGCACTTCTGAGATGGCGAACTCGCTTCTCCAACAAGTAAAGATCCCACAGGCAAGAGCGGAAGATGCTGAAAACCGCAATAGACGAAACAACATCCGTATACTTGGTCTCCCTGAAAGGGCAGAGGGCGCTGACCCTGAGAATTTCCCTGAAAATCTGATCAAATCTGTGCTCTCCCCGATGAATCTCTCGCAATGTTTTGTAATTAAACGGGCCCACAGAATCCCAACTAGGCCCTTGCCTCCTGGTTCGACACCAAGACCATTTATAATGAAAATCTTAAACTACAGAGATCGAGACAACATTCTGGCAGCGGCTAGAAAAAAGGGGACTGTTTCATATGAGAACACTAAGATATCCTTCTACCCGGACTTTACCACCGAGGTGCCAAAGAAGAGGAGACAATTCACACAAGTCCGAGCCAAACTGAGGGAATTGGGCATTCAGAACGCCATGCTTTATCCAACCAGGCTCCGAGTACAAGTGGATGGGGCCACTCATTTCTTCCAGACGCCAGAGGAAGCGTCAAACTGGCTGGACAGTCGAAGGCCTCAAGGAGAGAGGCGGTGAATTAATTGTTTGATGTAACTGTTGATAGCATATGACTAGAGGAGTCCCAATCATAAGTCATATATGTTTTACATGGCATGTGTAGTTTGGTCACCTGAATGGAGTAGAAGGGATATTGAGTTGGGGATGCAAGTATGGTTTTCAGTTGAGGAGACTTCCCTGTGTTTTAGGGTCTCCCCCTCTATCTCCTCTACATTAGATTTAGGGAATAAAGGTTTTACATTTAGTAATAAGGACGACTAGACAGGTGTTTAGTTAGGAGAGGTATTCCAGTAGGCGGTACTCTGCTATCAACTCCCTTAGTGGTGAACAAAGTTGTGAGGAAGGCGGTAGAGGGCTAAGGAGTCCATCTTCTAGGTCAGTAGGTACTTTATGCTGACACTCCTAGACCTAGTTTGAGTGCCAGGTTAGCTTAACTTTTATTGAAGTTCGGGATTAGAGGCCCAGACAAGTTGGGGATATGTGGGCAGGGAGGGGCATGGGATGTTATTGGTTAAGTCTTTAATGGTGTGAATGGGTGTGTGAATGTCACCGCGGCGCTGCAGGCTTCTTCATTAAGTGGTATGGGTTCGTGTTTGAGATACGTATGGCAACCCTAAAGATAGTCTCATGGAATGTGAGGGGCTTGAATTGCAAAGTTAAGAGAGCATTGATGTTTAACTACTTAAAAACTCATAATCCTGATCTGATTTTCTTGTAGGAGGCGCATCTGCGAGATTGTCTCTTCGGCGCCCTTGGGTGGGGCAAACCTATCATGCAACATACGAATACGGTGCGGGGAGTATCCATCCTTGTCAGTAAGAGAACACCATTACAACTGCACACAGTCCTGACAGATCAACTTGGTAGATATGTAATACTATTCAGTATGGTTAGGAGTAGCCCGATGATAATAGTGGGTGTATATGTACCTCCCCCCCTTTTCTAAATCCATATTAGATGAGATCATGATCAAAATCTCCTAGCTACCTTTGTCCCCATTTATTATATTGGGAGATTTTAATGCAGTCCTAGATAATCAACTGGATAGGCTTAGACCTCCAGGCAGGCATAGCTTGTCTTTATATAACTGGGCGTCAGCGTGTAACTTAGAGGAGTTGTGGAGATGGAGAAACCCCAACACTAAGCAGTTCTCGTGCTATTCGTCTTCTTGTAACACCATGTCATGTATAGATTTGTCATTTGGTAGCTCTGACTTACTACATATGGTTAGAGATGTTAGCTATTTACCAAGAGGCATATCAGATCATGCTCCTTTATAGGTAATATTGTCTCAGTCATTGGAGGGTCCAACCAAGATGTGGAGACTTAACCCTATGTGGCTACAAGTCCTCCCGGTTGAAGCTCATTGCAAGAAAGAATTAGAGGAATACTGGAAAGTTAATGAGGGGTCTTCAAACCCTTTGATGGAATGGGAAGCGTGTAAGGCTATGATGAGGGGAGCGAGTATTTCGGCCATTGCCACTCATAGAGCTGAACTGAGGAGTACAAGGAGCAAGCTGGAGGCCAGTTTGGCGGAGGCGGAGAAAGCTTATATTAATGATCCCAGTGATGAGCTGCAGGAAAGATGGTTAGCCATACAGAGAAATTATAAGTTACACCTCACAGAATATACTCAGAATAGACTCCTTGCGCTACAACAGATTATTTTTTCAGATGGTGACAAAAAATGGAAGATCTCTAGCGTATTTAGCCAGGACTGAAAGTTCTCAGACGGTGGTAGCAACGATTAGAGAGGAATCTGGGAATATGGTAACTAGACCAGAAGAAATATGTGCCCAATTTGTCTCTTATTATAGTAAGCTGTATACTTCAAATTATCTTCCTGGTGTGGAAGATCTGAGGTTTTACTTAGATCAGATCCAATTCACAAGGCTATCTAGAGAGGACAGAGAGATGTTAGATGCTCCAATCTCTCAAATTAAGATTCAGACAGCAATAGGTTCTTTGGCCTCTCACAAGACTCCTGGGCCGGATGTTTTTCCTGCCGAATGGTGTAAACTGTATGATGAAGAACTTGGCGCCAGATTATGTTCGCTGTTAGAACATGCTTTGGAAGCAGCTAAGCTACCATCTTCCCTTTTTGAAGCCACTATAGTGGTGATACATAAGGCGGGGAAGCCTCCGGATCAATGTAGCTCGTATCGGCCCATCTCTCTTATAAACCTTGACGCTAAGATTCTGGCTAAAGTCCTGGCCCTACGACTGGCAGAGGTTATTTTATCTTTGGTGGGACCAGATCAATCTGGCTTTATGCCAGGGAAGTTCACCGACATTAACCTTAGGCGCCTATATACTAATCTACAAATTACACGTGACAATTTAGGGGTTAGAGCTATAGCCTCACTGGATAATGAGAAAGCTTTTGATTCAGTTGAATGGGTATTCCTGTGGGAAATTTTGGAGAGATTTGGGTTTCCAGGGAATTTCTTGAAATGGCTATGTCTCCTCTATTTGCTACCTACAGCTGGAGTTCGAGTGAATTGGTATCTGTTTGAGGCTTTCCCCCTACATAGGGGTACACGACAGGGGTGCCCTCTATCGCAATTGCTTTTTGCTTTGGTGATGGAGCCCTTATCCTGTTTGATTAATAACTTCAATGATATAGAAGGATGGAATATTGCAGGGATTATAGAGAAATTGTCCTTATATGCAGATGATATGTTAGTGTATCTGGGGGACACTGGGGGATCATTGGAAGCACTTCTAAGGGTAGGTTTTCGGGTCTGAGGGTTAATTGGGCTAAATCTGCATTATGTTTGGTGGATGGGAAGGATAAACAGGTAGTTTCGCCTCATTCGCGATTGGAGATTGTAGATCAGTTTAAATATTTGGGGATAATAGTGCACAAGGATATTAACCATTTTTTCTCCCTTAACATTTTACCAGTAATGGATTATATTGCCAGGAAACTGAAAGCATGGTAGACCCTCCCCTTATCGCTTGTTGGGCGTATAAATATTTTCAAAATGATAATTCTACCCAAGCTGCTCTATCTTTATAGAGCGGCACCAATGGCCCTTCAAAAATCCCACTTTATAGTGATAGACAAACTGTTAATTCCCTTTCTCTGGGCCAACACAAGGCTGAGATTGGCTAAAGAAACTCTCAGGGCACCATGTAGCAGGGGAGGCCTGGCCTTGCCGGACATGTATAAATATTATTGTGCTACCCAATTAGTATATGCGAGCTGGGGGGTGAGGGCGGATGCCAATAATCCTGCAATAGTGTTAGAAGCGGCTCCTGGGGTCTTATGAGGCTTTAACAAACTTCCCCTATAGAGCGGGTAATTATTCGGTTAAGTACCTGACTACTAATATGAGTGCAGTTATTAAAGTATGGAATGAATATTCAGGGGTGTGGGGTACTAAAGGTGGGTATGGGGCATGGTCTCCCGTACTGCCGTTATGGAGACATTCAAAATTACAGGAGCTGCAGAAAATACAGGGCTTTGAGTTTTGGCCTCAACATGGTATTAAATACTTGACCCAATTGTATTCAGGGGAATCGTTTAGGGACTTTACAGATTTAAAGGATGAATTCAATTTGCCCCGGACCAGTCTCTATAGGTATTTCCAATTAAGACATGCATGTAATACTCAATTTGGAAGTGGTAGTATTAAGATAGAATACAGAGAGGTTGAAAAATTGCCAGACAGACAGGATTGCAAAAGTCAGTGCCTTCCTTTTATTTACTGCTTTTGAATAGACATACATCACCTATATCCAATGCCTTGGTGAAATGGAAGGTGAACATTCCGGAATTAGAAGATAGGCATGAGAAGGAGTTGATGTATAATTGGAGAAATACTGTCATATGTGCTAGAGACCAGTTGATACAGGTTAAATGGTTACATTGGATTTACTTAACTCCGGTTAGACTAGAACGGATGCACAGACTCGCTAGCTCAATATGCACTAGATGTAATGGAGAGAGGGGCACATTGTTCCATATGATTTGGGAATGTCCAGTAATAGCAGAGTACTGGTCAGCGATTCATAAGTTCTTAAATCTGAAGCTAGGACTAAATATTCAAGGATGTTATATCGACTCCTAATGTTTTATGCTAGGAAAGTTATTTTGTTGAACTGGAAGCCCCCTAAAGTCCCAACAATCCAACACTGGGTACAGACTATTGATGCAGCTATACCAATGTACAAATTAACTTATGATTCTAGAGGGACTTCAGACAAATTTGAGAGGATTTGGGGTCCTTGGTTGAATGCTGAGACTGCGGTAATCTAGATCGCGATGGGGGGGTCTGTGGCGCTGCGATGGTGTATGGGTGTGATGAGTGAATGGTAAATAAGATTTTCCTGTAGTTATTTAAAAGCAACTGCGATTTTATATGCTTAGCAAGCGAATACTGTCAGTATTGTATGGAAATATTGCTATTGTATCAAGCCAGCGGTTGAAATGTCTATATGATATGTGTGATACTTGAGTTGTGAAGTCTTCAGTTGTCTTCTTTAAAATGAAAATAAAGACTATTAAAAAACAAAAAAAACAAAAACAGCTTATCGCCGAAGATGAGGGGAGTTGGACCTCCACTGATCACACACTGATGACCTATCCTAGGGATAAGTCATCAGTAATAAACACTTGGACAACCCCTTTAATAGAAAAAGGTAGCATGAGCTGTATAATCAGTGAAGAATACATGAATATTGCAGAAATAGGGTAACACTGTATAAACCATACTCTGCATTCTCTATTGTTACATAAATGTCTCCTGTACTTTAGAAACCAATTGATTATCTGTTTGCTCTGCAGCCGGTAGATAATAATGATTTCTTTCTCATAAGACGGAGGAAAAATTATCTTTTGTGGATCCGTCCTTTTCAATTGTAGAAGCCAATTTGGTGACTTAAACACAAACAAATCTTTCCAGGCCTGTAATTCTGAAGCAATTAAATAAAAGTTTAAGAAATCATTGCAGCCTGACCCATTGATTTGTATGCACAGCTTGTGCCTCTCCACCTGTTTACCTTCCATTCTGCTCGGAGGTGTAGTTGACCTGGAATTCATTGATAATGGGAACAGTCTTCCAAATGGAAATGCAATCTATAATGTGAACACAGTTAATTAAAGCTGGCCATAGACATACAATAATTGTCAGATTTTCCACAACTGGCTGATTTCTCCATTAACATACCCACTTCCATGGAGGAAAAGGAAATTTAGCTGTTTGAAGAGGAGCTGGCACTCGTATGAGCACTGCTCATGCTATGTGCGTCATCTCGGAAGTCTTGGCTGTACTTGTTCTCTACTTGTTCCATTCACTTGAATGGGTCAAGCACCTGTAATTACACCACGTCGTCTCTGCAAGCTATACTAAGCGCAGAGTAATGTTCAAGAGGAAGCAGTGCACGTACTAGCACCAACTCCTCTTCAAATAGCTGATCTGCATGGGTCCCGGGAGTCGAACCCCCCCACCAATCAGATATTGATGAGCTATCCAGAGGATAGGTCATCAATATGTACTGCTGCACAAACTTTTTAAGGTCCATATACACTGGCGTAAAATAAAAAAAAAAATATTAATATTAATACTGAATGGCATCTCCCCTTGTTGTGATGCAGGCTGGTAATGGTCATACAGATGCTGGATATCCTCCAGTGGTATGTCATTACAAGCTCCTTCAACTTAGACCTGTAGTTCAGCCAAGTTGGTTGATGGCTGCTGTGCATGGGAGATCTGTTGCCGCATCCAGCCCCAGGCATTCTGGAGATCGAGATGGTCAATGAAGCTGTAAGATACCCTGAAGAGCACATTGGGTAGCACAGGCAGTGTGTGGATGGGCGTTATCTTGTTGGAACACCACATCTCCTGAGTCAAAAAATTCAGTAGGACTGGAACCAAGATGTCCCGAAGGCTGGTTCCTTCATAAATACCAGATGGGAATATGCATGGTAGCTAATGACGACCCACACCATGAGAACTGCTGTTGGTCTTCTGTATTCCACACTATGCATGATGGCAGTAGGCTCTCTACAGCTCTCCTGTGATGTGACCATCAGTACTACTAAGGTAGAACCTGCTTTTATCATTGAACACTATTGTTTTCCATTGATGGGTGCATCAAAGTTCCCAGGAGGGCTGGAGACCGCATGGTGCCTTCATGGAGACACACCGGACCAACACCAGGCATCTTGAATTACATTCACACGACATGTAGATTTTTCTATGGATCTGATGTATCTGCTACTACAGTATATGCTATTGTTTTGTAAATCATTCCAAATTACTTTTTAAGCCAAAACTTCCTTTGGTTGGTGCTGATGTGGCAAGAGCCGCTCCGTTCATTGCTTAGTAATTACGTTTTTGCATTTGCTTTGTATATACAGTCAAGTACATTCTCCTTTTCAAGTTATTCATTACAATGCATCCACAAGTACGGTAATCAAAGGCCTGCTGCAAGAAACCACCTTCTATGACAGCCTCAGAAAGGAGACACATAGAGAACAACCTTTTAGACCTGTGGATATTTTATAACATTTTTTTTGTCTGGAGGTGTCGTTATGTAAGTACATACATCAAAACGTGCACTCCTACTGACTTTGCAGTGTATTATTCATTGACAGGTTAGAAAAACTCACTCAGTCCCTACTGGGTCTCTGTTCCACAAAGGTCAGGAACAGCTCAGACAAAGTCTGCCACTTGGCTTTTAAAGTCAGTGGGAATCAAATCCTATTAGTAACAGAGCCCCACAGAGCGGCAGAGCTGTTTTTGCTAAATAATTGATTGTACTGTAAATTGGCAGAGACACTTTGCTGTAGAATCGGCAGGCTGAAGAACAGAAATGGCAGATTATGGAGTAATTGTTTCAATTGCTAAACATAAAAGATCTTTTCTATATATCTTGGTGGCCCTTGATGGCTGTACACAGGTTATGACATCTGGGTACATCTGTACTATGAAAACAATAATTATTAAAGGGGTTTTTAGGGGGGAACAAATTTATTAAAAATAAAGGCCAGCAAGGGATAAAAATAATAAAAATATTCATTACCGATCCTCAGAGTAGGCCACCAATATCTAATAGGCAGGAGTCCGACACCCTGCACCCCCATCAATCATCTCTGTGCACCAGAACCTTTATCTATTGTGTAGTGGTCGCAGCCAATTTCTGCAGCACTGTCCCCATTAAAGTGGATGGGAGCAATGCTGCAGTAACCAGCTCTGTGCACTACACAATAGATGGAGCTGTGTAGTTCCAGTGCCTGATTCTCGCTCCAGAGCTACTTTGGTGCAGCTGATCGGTAGGGATGCAGCGTCTCAGACCCCCACAAATCGAATTTTGATGGCCTATTCTGGTCTATTGATGACTTATGGATGACTTATTATTAGATGAATAATGAAGCATTCACAACTTACAGATATTACAAAATTCCTTATGTTTCAAATATACTATCTGTAGACATTGTGAAGTGGAAATAACGCATACCTTTTTGAAATGTCTCAAGGGTTCATTCGACAGTTTAAATGGCAAAGTCATTGAATGATGCTTACATATTGGTAAAGTATTGACTTTGATGGAAAAGGTTAGTGGGCATGCTCTGTGACTTGCACAGAGAGCACTGTGCTAGAGGGAGGAGAAGTTGCTACATCTCCATCAATTATTGTTACTGGTATAATCCTGAGCTATCTGCCTCATCTTATGAGTATAACTGGCCCTGACTCCAGCATACATACTACAAGATGAAATGCGAACGTCAATTGTTACAGGTGGATCCCCATTTGCTAAAATGGGATCCAGCGGGGATCCGCTAGGTTTCCAGCATTAATGTATGCAGTGGAATTTTTCTGGCAGAATGGCACCATTTTGTTGTCAGAAACCTGCCAGATGCCATTATGGAGCTGCCTGATGAGGTCTATATGCTGGATATGGACTGCTCCTTTGCTGGAACGGTACCAGATTTACCTGCCGTAGATGGGAAACTACCCTGAAGCCTATTGTTAGAGTTGAAAACTTCAATATTTCAAATTTTTTAATAAATATTGTGACACGTAAATTAATTTTAAAAAAAGACAAACCACCATTTTTTTTGTTGAGCATATAACAATGGATCAACAATAGGTTGCGGGGATCCAATGGATTTCCAGCATGTAAGCACAGAGCAGTATTTTTGTGGCAGAACTCCTGCATTTATGCCGGAAACTTGCCAGAACCCATTATAGTAAATGGGGATCCGGAGATGCCCAGTGGAGTCTGGCTATACTGGATATGGTAACTCCGGTATTCTACTCCTCTGCCGGAACAGACTACCAGATTTACCTGCCTTAGATGGGAAACTATCCTTTAGCATATTGTAAGAGTTGAAAACACCAATATTTCACATTTTTTAATATAAATCGTGATGCGTAATTTAAGAAAACAAGAGAAAACACCATTTTTATGGTAAGTTATAAAAACATAAGGCATCCTTACAATAAACCCCCATAGGCATAACCGATGCTGATCCAAACCCTGCATATGAGATCTTCATTACTGCTCGGAGTAGTCACATACTACAGAGCAAAACCTGAGACGACTGTGTTCTATAATATGATTAATTCAATGCTTCCTCTGATCCCCTTTGTATTTTGTCATGTCTCATTCTGCATTTGTTTATAGAAGACATCCGGAATGCACAAAATTACCCAACGGCAAAAATGGTAAATGGGCCTTAATTCTTTCATGGGGCGAGTCCATAGCGTTTAATTATAAATTGCTGCATGGTAGCGTATTTTCTGCTATTCGGATTAGGAACTGTGCTGTAGGCTTTGTGCTCCTGTTTATTAATAATAACTGACAGATCGTTTTGCATTCTCCGCAACAAATCCAGTATCTTGGCATTTAATATTTTTTCGCTCTTACATTTTGCCAAAAGGATGAAACTTTTAGAAATCTCTTCCCCTTTCTGCAGTTCAAACTGAAATTGCGTCTTTCCTAATAATATCTTTTTAGTCTTTACTTTTAATTGCATGGTTGTTTGAAAACGCGAGGACATTTTGTGAAATTCACTAATGCTATGCAACCTTTCTGACTTTGGCTCGTTGTCAGTTAATTAATGCAGGATTAATATTCCATTTGTGATGGTGTAATTTTAGATCAGATGAGCTACATGGCAATAAATTATACTATTAAATATGCATGAGGATAGCATATATCTAAATCCGAGTTTCTTTAGATTAATAATCTCCAAATCAGTACAACTGAAATCCGAACAATTGTAACAATGTTGGTGAGGGATACGCTATATTTCATTTACTTATCATATTAAAGGAACCAAAATCAATATAATGTGTAGTGTTGAGCGAATCGAACTCCACGAAGTGGAATTTGATCCGAATTTCGTGGAAAATTTTCCCTGAATGGCGGTAAAAAAACAAAAAAAATCATACTTACCTAATCCGTTTGAGCATGAAGAGCCGGCGGCCGCCATCTTGGCTGAAGATCTCGTATGAAATCCCATGCAGTGACATATAGTGACAGTGACATATAACATCACCACGCCAGCCGACATGATGATGTTATCACGGGCCGAGCAAGATTTGACATCAATCAAGATGGCCGGCTCTCCACAATCAAATTGATGAGGCTAAATATGATTTTATGTTTTTTTTTATTTCACACTGTATTATTGCTGTCAGATGCCGCGATCAGCAATGAACGTGGCACCTGAATAATACAATGCCGGGTGGCAGCACAATCGCGGCTCCTTGTCGTTGCACCCACTATTTACAAATAAATGCGCTTTGCCACAAACTAAATTCTTTTGTAAAATTCAGCGAAGCACCCAAATCGAATTTTAAAATACTTCGCTCATCACTAATAATCTGTTATATGTGTTATGCCTAGTGCAGGGTTTGACGGGACAGAGCAAGAGGTTGAGATTGGATTATCTTTGGTGATCAATGCTTTGCACCCTCACATCCTGCACTAAGCTTATCACAGCATATCAATTTTGCCCAGGGTGTTCTTTTACAGGGATCGTCCTACTAAAAATATTCAAACCAACAACTGGACTTGAACACTTTTGTAACTGCATATAATTAAAAATTTAGTAGTTATTCAGTAAAATGTATTAGTATAGTACCACCTGCTGCTTGCTCTTTTCCTTATCCTTCTGTCTGCCTAACATGGATGAGGTGGTCGCACATCCTCAGTTTCATCCGTTAACTGCAACCAGCTGTTTTTACTGTTAGACCACAACTCCACAGTCTGCTAAATCATCCTGAAGTTCTTTTGCAGTCAAGTGGGAGTTCTGATTTGCCTTTCTAGGAATCTGTATCTTAATTTTTTCTTGGTCTTCCAGATCATCTCATGACCTCCACTGTTCCTGTTGACTGCCATTTCGTAATTACTTATCAAACTGAGGAAATATTAACCTGAAAACCCTTTGCTATCTTCTTATAGCCTTCTCCTGATTTGTGGGCCTCAACCATTTTCATTTTCACAGTGTTAGGCAGCTGCTTAGAAGAACCCATGGCTGCTGTTTTTCGGGACAAGATTAGATGTATTCATAAAGCTTTGAAATTTGCATCACCTGTCCTTTCCTAAGTTAACCCTAACAGGCTATTTGAGGTCTGAGACCTCAGTCAAAGTTACTTGAGTGCTGAAATCTCCTTGGGTTCCCATACTTTTGCAAGGTACTCTTTTCCCTTTTTCACTCTAAAATTGTACAAAACAAAAATAATACACTGATACTGCCTAAAATGTTGAAAATTTATGCCTTTTGGAGATCGTTTCATCTTCAACTTGCTTAACTGTTCACAGTAACAGTAATTTTGACCAGGGGTGACCAAAGTTTTGCATGCCACTGTATCTATGTTGTTACAGCATTTGTATAGTATACTGTTTGTAGAAACATTTGACTGCATTGTTTGTAACTTAACCCTACGTGATTTCTTTGCACTAATTTGTGCATGTGTGCAATAAAGCTTGCCTGTGACAATACCGAGGGTTTTTTAATGTTGTGACTTTTACAACGTTGAGTATTTTTTGTTTTTTTATCTCAACATTTCATTCCATTTACTAAACTCCGATAGGTCTATACTTCTGAGCTCTCTAATCTGACAGGCTTATGCTCTGTTATCCCCAGTTAACTGACTGACCTTTTTCTTTTATCTTTGTGTATTTTTATACATTCAGATTTCATAAACAGTGGTGTCCTTTCCATAGAGGCACAGACCAAAGGACTACTACAGGACCCAGGGTGAAGGAGGGAAAACACTGGATCTTTATGTTGCCGCCACTAGAGGGAGCTCAGTGCAAAGATATTATGACAGCATACCATTACAGTCAATGGTAACTGAATAAATATCTACGCACTGAACTCTCCCTAGTGGTGGATGCAGGCAGATAGCTTTGTAATATAATATGTGTAGGGAACTATTTATCTATGTATTATATCTATTGATATAAATATTTTGAGAAATATGGTGTTCAGAATGAGTGCTATATTTTTGGAGACAATAATTTTTATTGAAAAGAAAATCTTTCAATACAGTGAAAATATTGTGACAATATTTTGGTAATAGAGTGGATGAAGTCAAGGGCAACTTTTTTTAAATTAAAATTAGTCTAATTAAAATCTCTTTTGATTAATAAAAAATAACTACATTTTTCAGAAATCTGGGGTGTTGCACTTTGCATTCCATGTTGTCTTGGTGCATTTGACACACACATACTAGGAAATTTAGTGGGACAGAGGGGAACCTATACTAAGTTACTACTGGGCATCTGTGCATGCCCCTATCATGAACCTTCATTTGGTATGCAAGTATGTGTTTTGCACAATTAAGGTGTCCACGTGTGTTAAATGAATAGTGGGGATTCCTGTAGATTTCCCCAATGGAGCTCACAATCGACCAGATAGACACTTGCCACTGAGAAACGATAATCAGCAAGTGTATGGGCTATATCTATAGATACATTTATTCATTTGTCTACCAATGTGAATATCACTGGACTGTGTTTTAATAAAGTCAAATAAAAAAAATATTTTTAAAAATATGCTTCTATTTTATATGAATACTACTATGAAAAGCTAATTGGGGTGGTAATGTGTTTTTGCAGTCTATTGTATCTGTAGTATCAGATCATTTGATTTTTAATGTCTCATTCCCACCTGAAAGTGACTTATGATGGCAGCTAGATTTCATATGTTGTGGACGTGTACATTAGTTGCATCCACTCTAAATGACATATTTTATCATAATGGTACTTCTTTTTTTTTTGATCAACAGCAATCATCAGGTGATACACTTCATAACGGCATCATTAACCTCATCAGGATTTAAGCTCTGATACATGTGGTCAAAAAAATTACATCTTTTCTCCTTAAAAGGGTTATTTGGCTATTTGTAACTGATGCCTCCTTTATGTACATTGCTCATGTCACGGGAGCCTCCCACTGTTGTTCAGGAGCGAGGACGAGATGTGTGACATCGTCTCCATGACAACAGGGTGGGGAGGACCCGGCGCGCATTCAGTCTCTGCGCGTCCGGCGTCCTCCACATCTCCTTGACGACAGGCAGGAAGAGCTTCAGCTATGAATATGTGTGCTATAGGTCATGTGACTTACCTCTGAGTACTGGCAAGGAAGCCAGCACTTCCTGTTTCACTTTTGGAGTTAGGTCATATGACGCCGCCTCGTCACATGACCTACTTGGAGCCCTATTTAAACAGGCAGCCTGCCAGCCACAGGTTGTCTGAGATTGGTCTATACCTCCAGTGCTAGTGCTTGCTAATCTTCATTGTGACTACTGTGTTTTGGACTTCGGCTGTGTATTATTGACCTTGCTTTTGCTCTCTCCCCTGGTTTTGACGTGACTTCCTGGTACGACTTTTGGCTTGCTGACCCTCTGATATTGTGTTTGTGTTCTGTCTTTGTTTGTTGTATTTTCCTCTTGTTCCCCTTCCCTTTACACCCCAGCACTTATTCAGGCTAGGGATTGTCGCCCAGTTACGCGCCGTTACATAGGACGGGCCGTGTAAGTAGACAGGGACAGAGGTTGGGGCTCAAGTTAGGGCTCACTACTCCCCATATCGTGACAGTTTAATTACTGAAAGTAGTACTTTTATTGAAATGTCACAATTT
Organism: Rhinella marina; assembly: GCA_900303285.1. NCBI lineage: Eukaryota > Metazoa > Chordata > Amphibia > Anura > Bufonidae > Rhinella > Rhinella marina. The sequence goes on from ONZH01007146.1 coordinate 90,081, forward strand.
TCCAGGTACACGAGCAATGAGGGACACAGGCTTAGCTCAACTGCTGCAGTGTCAGTGTAAGGAAGAGCAAAGTCTGTTTATTTTTTTCCATTTTTGTGTCAGTATTTTATTTTTTTTATTTTTTTTTTTTCATTTTTGTGTCTGTATTGTGGCTCTTGCCATTTTATCTGATAATATACACTCTTTTTGGGTAAAAAGAAAGAAGAAATAGCGGTCATCTTTCCCGTGTGAAACAAAGAGGTAGGTGTTCCACTAGCACTGTGTATGTGTGCCCCTAGCCTTTCACATACACAGTAAGTGACACTTCACAGGACTCTTCAATAGTATTCCTCTTATCAGTGGGAATTAAAAGATTAAAAAAATACTATTAAAGCATTCCTGAGTTTTCAAAAAAGTTTGCATACTGGCTGTGCTTCTTTGTACAGTCGTAATTATGAAGAAATTAAGAAGAAATTATGAAGAAATAAGGCTTTTCTTGGTCTTTTCAGCCATATTATTCCCTGTTTCAGCTGCACAGCTAGATGCATTTTACTCAGCAGTGGGTGTCTCACTGCTGTGAAATATGCCCGCACTGTCCTGCTGTGACGTCCTTTGACGCCCCACTGTTTTTTTTTAGCTCCAGATGGCACAGAACAAATAAGGAAAGTAAAATTACACTTACAGAAACTTAGAAGACTCCTATAATCTTCTAAAGCAGTGTAGAAGCAGTTCTTTTACCAGGATTAGGATCTAAGTTAGCTCTGACACCCCACCCCCCCATTTCCTGTGAGCCATATTCTGTGTCTCTTTTAACAAGGGATGGATCTTGCATGACAACAGGCAGTGGACTGCAAATACTATGGAAGTGAGACCTCTAGTGGCCATGACTTTACAGCTTTTTTAAGGTGAATGCAGGCATATTTTTAAAATGAAGTGATTTAGACATTTGCTAGATATACCATTCTCTACTAAATGAAATTATGTGAAAGTACGGTGACTCTTTAAGGTGAGCAAGCCTAAAACAGGTCATCTTTTCTGCAAGATGTGATATTTTTACTCAATTTGCAGAGCACACAGCTTCAAAGGAGCAATGATCTTTCCAAGAATGTTGTGATCTGCCCTTGTCACCTACTGTATGTCTCCGTGAATTTATATCTGCTATTGTCACCCATTTTTAGCACCTGTTTGTAGCAACTGTAACAATTTTGGCACAGATCTTTCATTAATTATGTTTTCTGGACACCCTAATGTTCAATGCCATTTCCCTTGAAAGTTTTCCCGGGATTACTGTGGTTTTTAACAGTTATGCTCATGTATTTTCTTCCCTCATGTACACCTTCCTCCTGACCCATTTTCTCCATGTAAACTCATCACTATCATTTTGTTTCCTTCCTGTATGCAGCACTCCATATTCCAGTATCCAACCAAACCCATGATGCACTTCTCTTTGTTCTGCCACAGCTCCAGCACTGCTCCTAACACCCAGCTAATTTATAGCTCCTCCCACCCAGCTAGTTATGTAGACCCTCCCCTATCACTGCCCTGCCCATGGACATAACATCACAGGAAATAAGCAAGGAGCTGCATGGACAGCCCAGAACAAAACATACGGATGTAGCAGGGTTAACACACAAACTATTGCGTTATCTTGAAACAAAAGCCATTGAAAAGCAATTGAAGGTATTTGCTTAACGCAGTTAATTTAGATAACACGTCTCAGAAAGCATATGTATTAACTCTACTACATCTGTAGGGGCAATAAAGTAAAAAAATACATTAAAAAGCATGTTTTAAAAAGCAGTCTGGAAATCCACTTTAAAAAGTACCTGTCACCTCTCCTGACATGTCCATTTTAGTAAATACTTGTTTTCCCTATGAAATAACAATTTTGGTGTGGAAATAAAAGTACTTTCTGGGACTTAAAGGGGTTATCCAATAGTACAAATACCCTCACAATGCCCGGGCCCCTCCTATAGTCGATCTATACCTGGTCCCCGGCACCCGCGTCCCTCCTGATCCCTCCACGGCCACCACTGCATCTCCTCGTCGCACGGATCAAAATATCCAGTGAACAGGGGAGCAGCCATCAGCAGGCTGCAACAGTGACCAGCCTCCCTAGCGTCACCCGCAATGCGAGGGATGCTGGTCCATACAGACGGTCACAATGTTAAAAACATGCCCCCCCACCCTTTAGATTGACAGAGACAGACTTCAGGTCTAGCTATGATTTCTAAGGCCTGCGCACTTGTTCACTAGCATGGTGCATGCATACCAAGTCTTCTGCTGCATGCATAGCAACGAAGATGACTAGCGGGCACGCGACCTTGACATCATTACACATGGAAGTGGAGGCACTGCTGGCGCATCTGCAGTCACGTCCAGGTCCAGCTATGTCAACGGCACATGTGCACTAAATATGTTCACTGCTTGGCAAGCAGCAGAAGATGTGGTGCGAGCATGCCGTGCTAGTGAACCTGTGTGCAAGCATGAGAAATCAATGCTAGATGTGAAGTCTAGTACTGTCAATCTTAGGGGAGGTAGGCGTGTTTTTCACAATGGAGGCTGCTGTATTGAGCACCAGGGGCGTCGATTTACATAAAAATAAAAGCTTACATTTTTCCAAAATGCCTGCACCTACAAAAAAAAGACAAATATCGGTTTACTCATTTGAATCAACCCTACCAGGCTATATGCTGGGTTTAATCGGGTAGATCCTGATAACTGAGCCTTGTTAACACCACCCCCATGTACAGCTCTTAGTGACTGACAGCTATTTCTGTATATACACTTCCACAGAGAATGCTATTCATCACTGATAACACCTACCCATGTACAGCTATCAGTGACTGACAGCTATCTATGTATACACACTTACACAGAGAATGCTATCAATCACTGATAACACCTCCCTGTGTACAGCTGTCAGTGACTGACAGCTATCTATGTATACACACTTACACAGAGAATGCTATCAATCACTGATAACACCTCCCCTGTGTACAGCTATCAGTGACTGACCGCTATCTGTGTATACACACTTACACAGAGAATGATATCACTGATAACACCTCCCCGTGTACAGCTATCAGTGACTGACAGCTATCGCTGTATACACACTTACACAGAGAATGCTATCAATCACTGATAACACCTCCCTGTGTACAGCTGTCAGTGACTGACAGCTATCTATGTATACACACTTACACAGAGAATGCTATCAATCACTGATAACACCTCCTCTGTGTACAGCTATCAGTGACTGACCGCTATCTATGTATACACACTAAAGGCCCTTTTAGACGGGCCGATGTGTCTCCCTGCCCGAGCGCCGATCAGCGATATCGGCGCTCGGGCAGGGAGCCTTTACACGGCCCGATGAATCGAGCGCCGGGCCGCACGAGTGATCGCTGTATCACTCGTGCGGCCGGGAAGCTCCATACTGTTAGGCGCACATCGCCTGTTTACACAGGCCGATGTGCGCCCGACAGATTGGATCTTTTGTAGAAACCAAAAGATCCAATCAGCCGACGAACGAGCGTTTTGCTCGTTCGTCGGCTGATTAGGGCCACTTTTACACGGGCCGATTATCGGCACTAGCGTTCCTAGGAACGATTTTTCGGCCGATAATCGGCCCGTGTAAAAGGACCTTTACACAGGGAATGCTATCAATCACTGATAACACCTCCCTGTGTACAGCTGTCAGTGACTGACAGCTATCTATGTATACACACTTACACAGAGAATGCTGTCAATCACTGATAACACCTCCCTGTGTACAGCTATCAGTGACTGACAGCTATGTCTATATACACACTTACACAGAGAATGCTATCAATCACTGATAACACCATGTACAATCAGTAAATTTTACAAAGAAGTGCCTTTCTTTGGGATTAGCGTATGAAATGAAGGGGAATTGCGATGGCGCCACCCCCATCATTGAACCCCTCAGATGTTGCATTCATCGCTGAGCGCGGCATCTGAGATGACCATTGAGCTAAAAAAGAAAAAAAAATACTCACCTTATCCATTTCATTGCAAAAAGTCTGCCTCGACCATCTTGATTGAAGTTCCAGCATGAAATCTTGAGCGGTGCGTGATGACATTATCACATTGGCTGGCATAGTGATGTCTAATGTCACCACGCACAAGATTTTGCACAAGATCTTCAATCAAGATGGCCACAGCGGACTATTCTCACACAAATTGATGAGGTGAGTATAAACTTTTTTTTTACTGCCATTTTAGGGAAAATTGATTCGTTACCACAAATTCGCAGAAATTCGGCTTCATGACGAATCAAATGTTCCCTGAAATTCAGATCGAAGTCCACTTCATGAACTTCGATTCACTCAACACTATTCAATTCTGTTAATCTACTATTATACTAACAGAAATCATCTTCCTCTCACAGCAGTAGTATACTAAACAGGTGTTTTATCTCTCTGTGCTGGCTTCTAGAGGAGAACAAACTTTTGTATTTCTTTTTCAGTGGCATAATACTGGCAAAATGAAAAAGAAAAACATCCAAAAATTGTAAAAGAAATTGTTTTCCATGGATATTGGGTTTGAAAAAAAAAAAACACTTTTTCTACATAAATTTGGCGCATTAACTGCCAGCTAAAGGGGGTATTAAGACTGGTGTCTAAAATGCCAGTCTTAAGAAATAATTTTTAGTCTTTTTTAGTCTAAGGCATACTAAGGTAAAACAAAATGAGAATATTTTTGTAAGATATGGCTCAGGGCAGAGGTTTGTTACTAATGCCTCACCCTGTTGATGACCTTACTACTTCATCCAGCTAATTATGTGACAGGTGAACATTTAAAACTAAGAACATTTTCAAAGTTTTAGCTATTTTACTATGGTAGGTTTCCATAGCAACCGTTCATCCTAGCATGAGCATGCTGTTGTGGACATTGCTATCGCCTGCACTTAAGAAATTTAACAGCTTTTAGAACAGTCGTTTTTCAATGTGCTAAAAATATCACTTTTGAGAATATTACGGTTTGAGCTGTTCTGAAACGCAGTCTGTCATTTAATACTCCATTCGGTTTTTAAAATGTTGGGTCTTTTAAGAGCCATCAATATTTGTGCTTTACTGCATTATGATTTGTGAAATATTTTATATGGCTGTTTGGGCTTTTTATACAAACCCATATCTTATTAACAGCTTTCCATCTGTCCAATAACTCAAACACATAATTATGTGAAGAATCTGTTCTCATTTTAGATGACAATTTCACATTTGTTTCTGGGAAAGGTCAAAAGTAGCAAAGACACCCCATCGTCAAGCCATAGCCATGTTGTGCCGCTAATGTGCAAAAACAAATGATTACATTTGTTTCCTTTGATCTGCATTTTCATGGAAGATTGAAAGGCAATTCAACAAATACCAGTTTAATGCCCATTCGTATTGTTTTTCTCAAACATGAATATTTTCTACAAGGGATAAATTACTCTGTTCATTTTATTATATATTATTTCCATAATTTACGTGTTTAGTGTGCACAAAACAAATACAAAGTACTGGAAATGTAGATTTTGCCTATGTTAGAGCAGAAATGTAATCCCCAAAATTATGGACCTTAAAGGGATTATCCAGATTTAAAAAATTGATGACCTATCCTTAGAGCAGGCCATCAGTATCAGAACAATAGGTGTCTGGCAACCCCATTGATAAGGTACTCAGGCATGCACTCAGGCCTCATCATTGTTTACATAGACCATACTTTTCATAGCAACTGTGGTTGATTATTTTAGCCATAACATGTTGTCTATCTGCAGCCGCCATTAGGAGAAAAGTGCTATATATCGGCATACATTGAAGTCAATAATAAAATAAATTTCAAGGACTTAGATACTGATGACCTATCTCCAGCATAGGTTAATATCAGATCAGTGAGGGTCCAACACCTGGCACCCTCATGGTCAGCTGTGGATGGGGCCAGATTAGGTAGTTTCTGGCACCAGCATACTGCTGCTCAGCCCCAATTCACTTAAATGAGAGCATTGCTACACTACACTGGCCTGATCACTACACAGTAGACAGAACTTTCTGATTCTGGCACATTACACTGCTTTGCAGTGGTAGTCCGAGGCCTCTGCCATTTGACTCTTGGACCCCAATTCCTGTTGACCCTCCTCCTGCCGTTTCCTTCTTGCCAGTGTTCCCAACTGCCAGGCCTGCTCTGTCCCTCCACTCAGGCTGCAGCCTGTTTGTTGGCAAAATTTCTCCTCCTCTGGCCATAGAGTGTATGTGTTCCCTTTCACTCTTAAAGGTCCGGCCAGTGAGTGCTTACTCACCACCCAATGGCTGGTTCCCTTTGGGTACTTAAGGTACCTTCCTCTGTGGGAAGGTGCCTGAGCAATAGGTTCATAGCTTGCTAAGTTCATGCAAAGGTGTGAAGTTCTGTTGTCTATCCATGTATCGACCTTCTACACGTTTACTGGATTCTGACCCTTTGTAACCTGACATGTGCCTGACTTCTGCTGCTTGCCGTGACTTCAGACCATTTCCTGTGCTGTTCATACTCTTCCTGTCCTGACCTCAGCCTGTCCTTCACTCATATTTTGCCTAACCCCTTGATGCCCTGCGATGGTGTTTCTGACCTCTGTGGGTCAGCTCAGATCCTTGTACAGGGGTTAAAGGGTAAATACTAGGGGATTGTCAGAATGACACCCTTAGGAGTAGCCCAAAGTCAAATCTGTTGGCTGACACAGTGATTCCACAATTTTGTTTTTATCATATACAGCTCTGAATCATCTGCAAAGATATGTTTAAAACAATAACATGTTGGCTGCCTACAGCCACCTCTAGAGGGAGCTATGTGGGTATAGAGGAGTTGATGATTGGTATCAGAAAGCAGAGTCCTTAAAGTTAGAAATTTTAGTTTGTTTGTTTTTTTCCAGGGCCACTTTATGTTCCCAGTCTTGGGCTTGGCTATATTCCCTTGTCAAATCCCAAGGCAGATTTTGACACATACCTCCAATAGCTGATGCTGGCAAGATGGTTCTCTTTCTTGGGCGATACCTCTTTGCGAAATAGATTTATGAACACGTATAAGAAGGAAGGCAGAATAAAATAGTTATTTTATTATCTCCATAACGTTTCCAAAGTATGCATTTACCAAAACCCTCTAGAATGGTTTCACTGGAATTATTTTGAGATGGACAACCCAACCGTTGGGTGTTTATAAGTGGGCAATCCATATGCCAACTTATACGAATGCTTGGCTGCTAAATATGCATTGAAACCATCCACTTAAAACATAAAACAAACATAAAACAACAATACTACCAAACTAGTTTATGAAATACCCAATTTAGTCTCTACAAGCAAGTGAAACCCAAAGCTGAAATGATTGTGTGAATTGCTTCTATGGTTTTAGTGGAACCAGTGAACTTAGTGGTGGCTGAGTACTCCGGCTATCATGCCTGTCTATTCACTGTCAAACAAGCTTTCCAGCAACATCCACTCCGAATTTGTTACACAGAGAAAAAAAGCACTTTGCATAATGCTATTATACGCTGCTTTAAAGCAAAGGCTCATATTCCAGACTCCATTAATTTCAATGCTACAGTAATGAATCCCTTGAACACATTTAGAAAAGTTCAGTTAAGATTATTATTGATTTTTATACTTTCCAAGTCTAAATGAGTTGGCAGTTCAGATACTGGAATGTCTAAGCATTTTGGCTTATCGGGATGAGTAACTTTGTTTCAAATAAAGCCTCGCTTTATGGGAATCTGTTTGCTTTTGCCTATGGACATCTGGTAACTAAAACACACTTACTCTAATGTTTGTATTTACTTTGGGATCTGACTGTTAAAGGGTTTTATGTCTCATTTCTGTGAAATACACAAATGTCTTGAAAATGGCAAATAAATATTCTAGTCATTATACATGTTTGTTCTTTTATAACACATTTTATTCCTTTTTATATTTATTAGGGTACATTAGCATGAGTACATTGGGAACCATCAGGAAAATGCAATATTGAAGCATACTGCATGCTATTTATGTAAAATCTGGTGAAAACAAGAAGTCCTTGTACAGAAATGCAAAGAAATGGACACTAAATTATACATTTATGTAGAGGAAAAATACATTGAAGAGCCTGCCTGTAAGAAAAGGCACATAAGGCCTCATGCACACAACATTGCTATTTATTGGGCCTCAAACAACGGATCCTAGGAGGGGGAAACTGGCCATAGACCGTACAGGGAAATTTCCTAGTTTGTTGACACCCAGGGGCCACCCAGGCCCTCCTCATGGCCATCAGCCAGGTATGTAAAGATCTGATGCTCTCAGCATTAGGTAATGTAGGAGCATCAGGAACTTATTCACCTGGCCAGCGGCCGCAGGTGCCCTCCTGAATTTAACTGTAATCCTATACTCAGGACAGTGACACCATTTTATACTGTAACACGGTGGCAGTATTTTGCTCTGCATTGTGGTATTTTATTCTGCTGGGGGGAGGGTATTTTGTACTGCGCTACAGTATTGCTGGCCCTGACTACTTCTCCTTTTGTCAATTTGGGCCTACCTACAACAAGGAGCCACTTTTAGTTTTTTTTCCAGGGCCACTTTAAGTTGCCCATCAGCCCATGCATCCTAGTGTTTCTATTTGGGTCCATAATGGGTTTGTTTAATCCGTATTTTGTGTCAAACAAATGGAAGGAGCAAATTGTCACAATCTTGTCCTACCCCCTTATAAAAACCCACAGAAAGGTATATATTATTGCTCTGGACCCATTTTCTAAAGGTTTCACAGCACAGTGAACTCTGTTAGATTCCTCTATGCAGGGATTTACCAGGTGCTTCTTTGCAATGCATCCACAATATGAAAACAGCAAATGGATGCCTCCCGTGTGTTTTTTTTTTTTTGCGATTTTTCCATACCCACTGAGTTGAGTGGGTGTCACGGAACCACAAAAAAAGCACAGGAATGGCACATGCTCCAGGAGGAATGTGCCATTCCTGTGCTTAGGGAGATTAGGGAGAGATTTCTCTATCATATCCAACTATCTCACCTAGTGATTATTCGATGCCCCCTCTATCCATTACGGAATAGGATATCCCACTATATTATTTTCTTTTTTTTTTTCTATATATTTACCAGTTATCTTTTTTACCAAATATATTAAAGGCTATGTTTTAGCAGATAATTTCTGTGATTGGTAGTTTATAATTGATTCTGCTGAGATTATCGTTTATTACTGGTTGTCACATACCAGAGCTGTGATATTTCTTTTGAGAATGTAGTAATTTTGCATCCTGTTCCTAAAGGATAGCAGCAAACTAGAGGATACAGCACACATTTGCCAATTAATCCTCCGTGATTGTTATCCCTAGGTTCTCCCATCTGGTAGTAACCTTTTTATCTTAGTTATTCCACCTTTGATAATCTTAATTTTTCCTGCATGTTCTACCTCTCATTATAAGGGTACATTCACATGACCATATTTATGGATCCGCATCTGTTCTGATGCAGACCCATTCATTTCAATGTAGCCGCAAAAAAGGAAGACAGCACACCGTGTACTTTCCACAACCGTACTTCAATTCTGCAGCCCTTCAAAAAATATAGAACTCATAGGCATTTCTATCATAGGGCTGGCCATGTGCACGTGGCTGATATTTGTATTTTGCAGATCCACAATTTGCAGACTGCAAAATACGGTTGTGTGAATGTACCCTTACTCTAAGTAATTAAGGTTTCCCAACTGAAATTTTCGTGGTGTCTTTTGTACTTCACTTTTTAGTGCCCTTATGGGTAGGGCCATTAGGAACTTTATTTGTCCTAATATTCTGTAAGGGTATTTTACATACTTAATTAAGTACCAATTGGCGCTGTCCCCTTTAATTAATATATTATCGTCTATATTCCTTATAAAGTATTGAGTTAGGGATAGTTAGTTAACATATTGTTCGAATGACCACCAGTACTCTACACTGGACATCCTTAGGAGGATAGGCTAAGAGGTATAAACCTTTGTACACAAAGACAAAGAACTTAGCTCCACTGAGAACATCATCTAAGTAGAATGCTGTAGATAACTCTCTCTCTCTTGTATTACCATGGGGTGCCATGTACGGTATTGTGGCTCCCCCATTGCGTAGGCCAAGTGGTTAATTAATATTTACTTTTACTATTTTATCACACTTTCTAAATATTTTTATCACTTAGCCTGTGTAAACCTATTTATTCTTAAACCTTTTGAATTCACATTAAAACACCTACCCATACACCTTTTTAACATTTCAAGGGTACAGTAATCAAAATAGGACAAAGCTGGTCATAAAGCTGTCAATAGATTATCTTATCAGGATGAAGATCTTGGAGGCACATCAATAATTTAATAATAATAATCACAATATGGCAAGCTCTGGAGTGAAGGACAGGCTTTTGAAGATTGAAGAGGATATTTTTATTACATAAAGATGTTTTTTAGTCACCTTCCCAGAGTTATAACTTTTTTATTGCAATGCACTATCCTTATAGCGCATTACATTTTAATGTCAGTGCTATACTGCTGGAGAACACTGAAGGCAGGCATCCTGTTTATGCACACATTGGCACCCCGTAATTACATTTGCGGAGTGCCGATGAGAGACAGAGGGTATCTGCTCCCTCTGTCACCACTTGCATTCAGCAGGCGCCATTGCATGTGGCATGTAAGGGATTAAACAGCCCGGATCGGCACTCCTGGGAGTCCAGGCTGTTAGAGCAGGAGTGCCACTTTCATGTTAGAGCTGATCTCCAGCTCTCCACTGCACGGGGGATCCATGCAGTGCTTAGACTAGGCTGCCATGAAAAGGCCGCATCCCAGACTAAGGGCCCTTAGTGAGCACTGTAAAACGGCATATTGGTAGTCACTGAGGGGGTGACGGAGACTTGTAAATTGGTTTACACCCGTAAGTCACTACTATTCTGCTCTTTAGTACAGTACCTTTAGTTTCATTGCATTGTGCAGTTATAATCACCTACACACTGTGCACAAATTACCTTCTAGTAGACAAGTAGTTGTAGTTCCATTCCAAGGAACAGTCATGCAATCCAGGCTAAAGCCATGTCCCCTTGGAAACAGTGAAGAAATGTCTAATGGTCTTGGCTTCATTCATCCACTGTGCATGCTCCAGGTGCCACAAGACTGAGTGAAGGAGATTCACAGCATCTGCACTGTGCAGGTTTATGAAACTAAGGGATTTGTTTTGTGGAACTCTTCTAAGGAGAGAAATACCAAATTTCCATCTCTAACTAACTCTAGTTCACCAGTGATTTGACTCCTTTAAATGTCTTTTCTTGCCCATAGAGTATTACTGAGGAGCGTGTGCTTTGGGTAGAATACATTCCACTGCTGGTGAGTCAATTAACTACTAAGCCATTGTGGGCAGCAGAATGGAATCTATAAAATGTATGCAGCACTACATAAAATTATCAGCACAATAAAATAACCATAGAAGAGAAGAGGTATAACTTCCATCTCCTGGAAATAAACTGCTTTGTTATACATCGTATTTTCTACGGGCCGATGGCTCAATACCTAATTAGTACTCATCAAACAGCAAGCTTTATACCAGAATAATCATCCCAACAATAGGTCTCCTGTGTCTCAGCTTTCTGTTTTAGGTGATATACAATTATTAGATGCTGAGAAAATGACTTACTATTCATAAAAAGACACTTTCCATGGAGGTAATATAGTGCAATATTGCAGACCTAATAATCTACAGAGGCTCAAACTGTTTTCAGCGAAGACAGAAGCCATAGGACAGAGGGAATTTTCTAATTATTCTGGGGAAAGAAGAAATATATCCCAATGATAATTTGCTCTTGTTATATACAATACTACCAACATTATTAATGATGAACTGTAAACCACAGGTCTTGAATTGCACAAAATACATTAACTTGAGTTTTAAGTAACAATTTGCTGATACATTGAAACCAAAACCAAGGCCTTAGTTTAAATAGTTCTCTTCTTGCACAGTCTATCTTTCTTAGAAGGGTTCCCCAGAAATAAGCTGATCATGAGGTCTTCCACTATTGAGAATCCCTGTGACCAGCTTTAATTTGTAGGGTGAGTCAAAAGTCGAAGGACACCATTTTATTTCAGAAACAAAAGGGAAAATGAAATATCTAAATACCCAAGCAAGTAATAGGTGAAGGGGTCTATCTTTTAGGCTATGTCCGGAACATGGCTGCCATCTTGAAAGCCGCCACATTGAATCAAGGGCAAATTTTTCCAGTCCCTGCATACATTAATCTTTTCTTGCCTACTTCACCATAGACCTTGCATTCAGCCCAACATCAGTATTAACCCTTTCCCTGCCTTAGGTTAATCCACTACAAGTTCCTCGTTCCAACTTCAAGAACTAGCTGGTTAACACTTTCCTACAAGATCTAGCTGGTTAACCCTTTCTCTACAATAGAGACAATTAGTGCTAGGTGGGGGAGAGGTTGCTACTGGTGTGTGTGTAGGAAATTGTACATAGGGTGGATGTGTGTGTGTGTATATATATATATATATATATATATATATATATATATATATACAGTACAGACCAAATGTTTGGACACAACTTCTCATTCAAAGAGTTTTCTGTATTTTCATGACTATGAAAATTGTAGATTCACCCCGAAGGCATCAAAACTATGAATTAACACATGTGGAATTATATACTTAACAAAAAAGTGTGAAACAACTGAACATATGTCTTATATTCTAGGTTCTTCAAAGTAGCCACCTTTTGCTTTGATTACTGCTTTGCACACTCTTGGCATTCTCTTGATGAGCTTCAAGAGGTAGTCACCTGCTGCACACAGTCTCCTCTTAACAGTTGTTGTAGAGATGTGTCTGCTGCTAGAACTCTCTGTGGCATTGACCTGGTCTCTAATCTGAGCTGCTGTTAACCTGCGATTTCTGAGGCTTGTGACTCGGATGAACTTATCCTCCGCAGCAGAGGTGACTCTTGATCTTCCTTTCCTGGGGCGGTCCTCATGTGAGCCAGTTTCTTTGTAGCGCTTGATGGTTTTTGCGGCTGCATTTGGGGACACTTTCAAAGTTTTCCCAATTTTTCGGACTGACTGACCTTCATTTCTTAAAGTAATGATGGCCACTCGTTTTTCTTTACTTAGCTGCTTTTTTCTTGCCATAATACAAATTCTAACAGTCTATTCAGTAGGACTATCAGCTGTGTATCCACCTGACTTCTGCCCAACACAACTCATGGTCCCAACCCCATTTATAAGGCAAGAAATCCCACTTATTAAACCTGACACGGCACACCTGTGAAGTGAAAAACATTTCAGGTGACTACCTCTTGAAGTTCATCAAGAGAATGCCAAGAGTGTGCAAAGCAGTAATCAAAGCAAAAGGTTGTTTCACATTTTTTGTTAAGTATATAATTCCACATGTGTTAATTCATAGTTTTGATGCCTTCGGTGTGAATCTACAATTTTCATAGTCATGAAAATACAGAAAACTCTTTGAATGAGAAGGTGTGTCCAAACTTTTGGTCTGTACTGTATTATATATATATAATATATAGCCCTACTCTGTAGGGCTCAATAAATATATTTTATTAGTATACAGTGAGTCCTAATCTCAGTATGTACGCACATCAAGCCGTCAGGGAACAGAACATTAAGAGGGAGGTGGAGTCAGAGTGCCTCCTTTTACAGTGTTCAAGAAAAAAAAATACTAATCCGTATCTGTGACGTTTTACTAATGATATACCTTGACCTGGATCAATGACAACCTTCATAATCATGTAGTAGTAGTAATAATTCTAGGGGTGAAGTGATACTAATAAGAACAGTAGTGGGTTTCCTAATGATTTTTTTCTATTTCCTTCAAATCCCAATGTCAACATCAGTGACCGATATATATATATATAAGAAAAAAAGAAAAGAACAGGTACACATGATTTATTACAATGTACAAATTCATATATTAAGAGGTGCAGTAGGATTGCAGTTGTTGCCTAATAGAGTTGAGCGAACCTGAACTGCAAAGTATGGTGTTCGGGTAATTTTATTATTTTCCATTATAGCATGGTTATAACGGAAAATAATAGCTTTCTTAAGACAGAATGCCAAATAAAATGGCCATTCAGGGGTTAAAAATAATTTTTTAAAAACTCACCTCATCTTGATCGAGCGGCTGGTATCTTCTTCTTTTTTCTTTCTGCAGGACCTGCAAAAGGACCTGCGATTACGTCACCGCTAGAAATACGTCCAAGTTGCGTTAAAATATTCATTATTCTGGTCGTGTTCTGCAAACATTCCCGCAAATACGTACGCATGAGCGTACAAAGTGCGTACGAAGCTTTAGCGCATTATTGTCTAGCGATTACATCATACGCATGCACGACGCTAGGCCCGCACAAATAACGAACATACAGTAAAAGTACGCTAGTTAACTGAATATGTACACATTAGCGTACAAATTATCAGATATGTAGCATTAGCGTACAAATTATCGGATGCGTACGTAGCGTTAACATACAAATCCGAATTTGTATTCAAAGCGGTGTATAGATTCGCTCATCTCTAGTCACCGCGTTTACCACGTGGTGAGAGTGGTGACGTCATCACAGATCCTTTTGCATGTCCTGCAGAAAGAGGAAAGAAGAGGATACCAGCTGCGCGATCAAGTGGATGAGGTGAGTTTTTTTATTATTTTTAACCCCTGAATGGCCATTTTATTTATCATTCTGTCTTAAGAATGCTATTATTTTCTGTTATAACCATGTTATAATGGAAAATAATAAAGTGAAGTTCTGGGTCCCCATTGACTTTAATGGGGTTCGGGGTGAAGTTCGGGTCAAGTTCAGGTCCCTTCCATAGGTTCGCTCATCCCTACTAATAACATTTCTGAATTTGAAAGGGCAGATTTATTAAATATATATATATATATTTATATATATAAAAACAGAAAACCCAGCAGCACAGTTAGAAAAAAGAAGACGTGGGTGCAAGTCCTCAGGACACTTGGTAAATGAATCCACTTTAGATAAATCCACAGAAAATAAGGCAGCACTCCAACGTATGGTGAAAAGGTGAAGACCCTTTTATTACCCTTGGCAACGTTTCAGCCCAAACTCAATGAGGCCTTTGTCAAGCTTGACAAAGGCCTCATTGAGCTTGGGCTGAAACGTTGCCAAGGGTAATAAAAGGGTCTTCACCTTTTCACCATACGTTGGAGTGCTGTCTTATTTTCTGTGGATTTATTTATATATATATATATATATATATATATTTTTTAAATAAATCTGCCCTTTCAAATTCAGAAATGTTATTAGTAGGGATGAGCGAACCCATAGAAGGGACCTGAACTTGACCCGAACTTCACCCCGAACCCGGACCCCAGTAAAGTATATATATATATATATATATATATATATATATATATATGAAAATGTTGCCCTGGTAGGCAGGACAACATGTGATGACAGTCTGCGCTAATATAATGTCTGGAAAAATGTTCTGTATAATATTAACAGGCTTTTCACGTAGATTATATATCATTAGCCATTAACCTCTAGGTCATTTTGCAGTAATTAATTCTATTTATTTGCATGGGAAAATATTCTGTAGGAATTAAGCATTTAAGATAAAGTCTGAAGTCTCCCCTGGAACTCAGCAAAGACTCCACATATTAAAATATACAGTAAGCAGTGGTTTCTTAATAAAATACTGATTTCTGTGAAGTTCCACTAATGGTCCTCCAGAGAAAAGTGTAAACCACAATTCCCTGGTAACATATATACCTTTCAAGATTCATTAAACTCACTTGCCACGAGCAACAGCAAGTTCTGTACTTTTTTGAGTTCATAAAGCAGAGTGAAGATGATGCGCTGAATACTCTAATGGGGCATCTCAACCTTTCTGGTCTTAATTTCTTTTCACTTTTATTGAAAAATATAGCTAAATTAAATCTTAAGGGTCCTGATTAAACAGATTGCTGTTTCCATTCATCACTGAATCATTGCGGTGTATACAAGTTTTCTTATTACACGATAACTTGGGTTATGGTTACAAGCAAAAATATAATTTGTATGAGGCCAATGCTTCCTATTATACCTTATCCGGCAGAAATGTAGAAAATTAGGGCTGGAGGGGCTGCCTTCTGGTAATTACCTTAAGAGATAATTTGCAATAGATAGGCTTCCACGTGGATAGTATGGTGTGTGACCTGTGTCAACGGAGAGCCAGGTAAGGCTACTTTCACACTAGCGTTGCCTTTTTCTGGTATTGAGTTCCGTCATAGGGGCTCAATACCGGGAAAAAACGCTTCAGTTTTGCTCCCATTCATTGTCAATGGGGACAAAACTGAACTGAAGAGAACGGAGTGCTCCAGAATACATTCCGTTCAGTTCACTTGCATCTCCAGACCGGAGAGCAAACCACATGTTCCGTCATGACCCCTAATGCCAGCCAATGGGGACAGATCCGTTTGGTGTGACACAGTAGTAAACGGATCCGTCCTCCATTGACTTTCAATGGAGTTCATGACGGATCCGTCCCAGCAATGTTAAAGATAATACAACCGGATCCGTTCATTACGGATCCACATGGTTGTATTATCAGTAATGGAAGCGTTATTGCTGAACCCTGCCGGATCCAGCAATAACGCTAGTGTGAAAGTAGCCTGAGGTTTATGAATATTGTAAAACCTTATCTTATATACAGTAGCATTGTTTTTAGATGACTTAATGTATGGAGCTGTTATTTAATTGTTGTATTTTGGTATTATTTTAGGTATGGTATGGTGGTACACAGTTGATATTGGCAGTGCGTCACTCATGAACAAAGTCATGTGTCTTTAGCTTTCTTGGTGGGTATATAAGGTGGGGATTACACTGTCTGCACACATATCCCTTGTTGCCAACCTGGCAAAAAGGGATGATTATTGGCTTTTTAGGCCAAGGGAGGCAGTATTTCTGAAACTGCTTTTGTGAGCTGTCACGTGCCACTGATGTGAAAGGTGAACATCAGCTTTCACATCAGGTGTGCGAGGATGGACAACATGATACAGTGAAGCAGCACACAGTCAAAATGAACCAGGAGGCTACCAGAGTTGTATCTAAAACAACAGTTCGGCGTACCCTACTACTTATGGGGCTCCAAGCAGACGTAGGGTCACTATACCTCTGCTAACAAAGTTGCATTGGCAGAAAAGGCTTAATGGCAGTATTGGAATTCAACCCCCACTGATAGACAACGGGTTGCCTTCTCCGATGAGTCACATTTTCTGTTTCATGGAATGGAAAGACATTGGCCTATCAGGAGAGAACCAACAGCCTGCAACCATTGCTGGAAGAACACAAGCTGGCGGTGGAAGCATTATGGACTGGGGAATGTTTTCATGGCGTTTACTTGGTTCACTCATCCATGTGGAAGGCTTTCTCAACCGATCTGGGTATGAATCCATCTTTGCAGATAACATACACCCATACATGCTTATGGTCTTCCCTGCAGTGGGTGGGATCTTCCAGTAAGACAATGCGACATGTCACATGGCTAGAAATGTCTGACATTGGTTGGAAGAGCTTGAACGAAACTTTCAAAATACTACCCTGGATTCCTAATTCCTCAGACTTGAACTCAATTAAGCATCTGTGGGACTATCTCGATCGCCATGTTTGCTCTATGGATCCTCCCCCATGCACCCTCCAGCACATGTGGGATGCACTGCAGTCATCACGGTTCCAGATACCTGTGACAACCTACCAAGATCTTATTGAGTCAATCCCAGCCCACCTAGCTGCTGTTGATGCTACACATGGTGGTTACTCTGGATATTAGCTGGTGGTCATAATAATGTGCCTCAACCATGTATTTGCTGCTGCTTAGGCATTGTACAATAAATTACTTGTCTGGTGCATAGTGGTGATAGTGTCATATTATCATTTTTATTTTGTCAATTGTATGGAAAGGTTCCAGTATATGGTCAGTGTATGGTACTATTATTTTGGCACCATACCGTATGGAACTTATATTTAGACCCTGCATGGTATGGTTATTTTTACAGTGTATGACTATACATTACATGGGGACTGCAAGTGCCCAAATGAAAGCTTATTTTCAACTTCCAATGCTATAATATAAGGTTTCTATTGTATCTTCCTATGGTATCTTCTTGAGGATACTGTTTTCACTGCAGAAACATAAAGCTTAACATTAGAACTACTCATACTGTGTGGTATACAGGTTATATCTAGGATTTCCTTGACAGTGTTCATGATCACCTCTCTCTTAGTGTCATCTGAAAGGATCTCAGTTGTATTTTGTACTCAGAGTTGACAGAAAGTTGAGCTGAAGAACCAAGAAAGCATGTACAGACAGTGATCTGTATTCCTGCTGTTATATTATTCTGAACAAAGTACAAAGTGAATGAATATAAACACAAAATTTGAAAAACTGAGAGGATTTACCACCAGCCACTGTTTGCTTAAGACTCAGTCCCTGTCTAGCATGTTCAACTGTCTATAGAAACCTTCAGGATTAAGCCTTAAAGGGGTTTTTCAGGATTGCAATAGTTTTAAACAGATATGCTCCTGTTGCTGCCTACATCATATTTTCCAATTTGGCCCCTCCTGACCAGTTTTCACCATGTATCTAATCATTCTGGTTTGTTACCACCCTGAATGTACCACTTCCTGTTGCTATATCCCACCAAACCTATGATGCACCTCTCCTTTCTCTGTCACAGCTCCAGCACCGCCCCTACAACACCCAGCTAGTTTATAGTTTACAGTATATGTTACAAAAGAATCGTAACTTTACAAGCTGTATGTTATTGTTGACATTGTTTAAATTTTTGTGTTCATGAAAACACATATAGAAAACCTTGGGCAAAACATTAGGTCCCACCATTTTTTCATCTGCTTAGGTCATTTTACTGACCTAAGAGAATGGAAGGGTGGCAGTAATAAGCCTAATAACTTGGCAGCATCCATTCAATATTCACTTTAGTGGTATGTTAATGTTTGAAATAGGTTGAGGGGTAACCAAAAGATTTTTGCTGTATACTATACTACCAGAAAAGAAGATGGAGGGGTCCAGAACCTTTGTGTTCCATTCCATTCACCCTGTGGTCTTTCATTTATTTGCTTGTTTTGAAACGATAGAGTAAAGTAGAACTCTTGGCAAAATGTTTATTCTCTGACCCGCTAGAAAGTGATGTCATGTGACCAACTCTCCGATCTCCAAACACAGGACAGGAAGTCAGTTACGTATCTATTCTTTCCTATGAGACTGAGGTTCCCATATAGGAATACATATAGATACTGACTTCCTGTCCACACATAAGATGCTGTGTCACATTTCTGGTCACATGATACAGCTGAGGATCAGAAGGGAGGTTAGAACTCACAAATACAGACACTGGTAAAAAAAAAATACATTCACTACGGATTACATAATGTACCTTTCTAGCAGGTCAGAGAATAAAACCTTTGGTGGGAGTTCTTCTTTAATAATTTTGAAGCTATCATACCAGTGGAAATATGTTTGGGTTTTCTTCATTATAATCTCTATTTTGATCCCTGAAGAGCCTACATTTGCTGGGGAAATGCATTGAAACATAAACTTAGAGAAACTTGATCGTACATTAGTAATAGGTTCCTGGACAGAGTCACTTATACCACTGCATTTGTTCCGCATGACGGATTTGGGCATGCAGTCCTGGGTAAAGGGAAGAGATTGCCCATCTACTTATATTTATATTTCATCTGTTCCAGTACTTTAAGATTTTTTTCCATTGGTTTAAATATAATTAAGCCAGTGGGTACTACAGACCCATTTTTTTTCTTCTTTATGGTATACAGTACAGACCAAAAGTTTGGACACACCTTCTCATTCAAAGAGTTTTCTGTATTTTCATGACTATGGAAATTGTAGATTCACCCTGAAGGCATCAAAACTATGAATTAACACATGTGGAATTATATACTTAACAAAAAAGTGTGAAACAACTGAAAATATGTCTTATATCCTAGGTTCTTCAAAGTAGCCACCTTTTGCTTTGATTACTGCTTTGCACACTCTTGGCATTCTCTTGATGAGCTTCAAGAGGTAGTCACCTGAAATGGTATTTCAACAGTCTTGAAAGAGTTCCCAGAGATGCTTAGCATATGTTGGCCCTTTTCCCTTTACTCTACGGTCCAGCTCACCCCAAACCATCTCGATTGGGTTCAGGTCTGGTGACTGTGGAGGCCAGGTCATCTGGCGTAGCACCCCATCCCTCTCCTTCTTGGTCAAATAGCCCTTACACAGCCTGGAGGTGTGTTTGGGGTCATTGTCCTGTTGATAAATAAATGATGGTCCAACTAAATGCAAACCAGATGGAATAGCATGCCGCTGTGGTATCCATGCTGGTTCAGTATGCCTTCAATTTTTCAAACAATAAATTTTTATTATTTTATCAATAAAGGATAATATTACCAACATATTATGGTGTCATGCCAATATAATCAGTGCTTCACATAGCCACATGGGCAGCACTTATCGGATGTAATAAGATATATGCAGTACATATATGACAACATACATTCAGGTGTAGCATCATCAGTACTTAAAATAAAATAAAAGTCCAAACAATAATAATTAACAAAAAGCAAGTAAACCAAAAATAAACTGGGCTCAGGTGAAACAGTCCACTTCCAGGGCGGCTCTCGGTTTACGGCATCATCACACAAAAGGTAAAGGCATGTTCTCATAACCCGTATTACCCTCATACAAACGGGGGATATCATGACACCGGTACAGCAAACTTGGAATTTGCCCAGGAGCTCCACAGTTTGGTGGATTTGGAAACCCTCTGTTGTGCCGAGGCTAACATCCATTCATAGATATATGTTTTATTTGTTTTTGCTATGATCTCAGAAATCTCCGGGACTCTTGGGCTTTTCCAATATTGAGTTATGGCTAATTCAGTGGATATAAGAAGGTGAGCAACTACCATTCTATGACTCCACGGGAAGGAATCCAAATTGATAAACAGCAATGCCAGTGACGGGGATGGGGTAATTAGAGTGCCAGTGATTGTAGAAAGCAGAGAAAAAACCTCTTTCCATATGTTATGGACAAAAGGGCAATTCCAAAGTATATGGAACAGGGAACCTCTCTGTCCACACCCCCTCCAACAAAAGTGTGAAGCTCCTGGGAAAATAATGCTCAGACGTTCTGGTGTAAAATACCATCTCAGGATGGTCTTCATTAAAGCCTCATAGTGAAGGACACATCTCAGTTGGGTATGGATGAATTTATGGGCCATTTTCCACTGTTCCTCCGTGAATTGGATCCCTAGATCCCTCTCCCAAGATATATGGGATATAACTTTCTTAAAGGTATCTTTATCTCTGAGGATAAGATATATAGGCCTCAGTTTTGCCACGGTAGAGGAGGTAAGGGACCAAAATTTAAAGATATCAGGGTTTGCTACCAATTGAGTTGGAGCAGAGGTGGAGAAAAAGTGTCTTATTTGGAGGAACTTATAGAAGTCATCCCGTGTCAAATGGAAAGTGTGTTGGAGATGATCAAAGGGGAACATAGCACTCTTGTCAAATAAATGGGAGATTGTAAGAATGCCTTTGTCTACCCATGAACCCAAATACATTCCTGGGATTAATAATTCCATCGTCTCTAGGGGGGCACTGGACAGAGAGGGCATCTCTGCTGTCGGACTTGGTTTATGAAATTGGACCCAGTGAGTAAATGCTGAGGAAACCAGATATGGTAAAGGAGGGCGAGTGAACTTGGGGTAAAGTGAGGCAATTAGGAGGGCTTTTAAGTTGTGGGAAGGAATAAGAGAGGATTCAATATGAACCCAATGCTTGGACAAGTCATTATGCCACCAATCCCGTAGCTGTACAATCTGTGAGGCTATAAAATACTCATAAATGTTGGGAAGACCCAAGCCACCACAACCTTTGGTTTTTTGAAGAATAGAGGCCGCTATACGGGGTTTATTCTTGTTCCAAAGAAACGTATGTAAATGTTTAGTACAAGCAGAGAAAAAAGATTTCGGAGGGGTAATAGGTACTGTTTTGAATAAATATAACAGTTTTGGGAGGATGAGCATCTGGAAGGCTGCAATGTGGCCTACCCAGGAGACTTCATTTTTTGACAGTGTCAGAACTTCCTTCTCCATAGCGTGAAGAAGCGGCATATAGTTTAATTTGTACAGCTGAGAAACTTCTACTGGGAGTTGAATACCTAAATATTTAACCTGGGATTTCTGCCAATCCAATGGGAATGAGGAGAGAAAGGAGTGAAGCTGCGGGGGGGGGGGTTGGGGGGGGGCTTCCAAAGGTATGGATAATATCCATGGCTGCTTTCAATGAAGTGTGGGGTTCTGTCAGAGTCAATATAATGTCATCTGCATACAGACTGATCTTATGACATCTATCCCCAATTTGGACTCCTTTGGCATTATCGGCACTTCTTATAGCTTGGGCCAGGGGCTCAATGGATAAAATGAATATTAGGGGGGGACAGCGGGGACATCCCTGTCGGGCTCCATTAGTAATATCAAAGGGTCACTCACACAGCCATCTTGCTCGGCCGGCAAACCAAGCCCCCAGTACGCCCTTAATTTTGAATAAATCCCCAACAGTGTCACCAGCAAAGCACCCCCACACCATCACACCTCTTCCTCCATGCTTCACGGTGGGAACCAGACATGTAGAGTCCACCCGTTCACCTTTTCTGCGTCGCACAAAGACACAGTGATTGAAACCAAAGATCTCAAATTTGGACTCATCAGACCAAAGCACAGATTTCCACTGGTCTAATGTCCATTCCTTGTGTTCTCTAGCCCAAACAAGTCTCTTCTGTTTGTTGCCTGTCCTTAGCAGTGGTTTCCTAGCAGCTATTTTACCATGAAGGCCTGCTGCACACAGTCTCCTCTTAACAGTTGTTGTAGAGATGTGTCTGCTGCTAGAACTCTGTGTGGCATTGACCTGGTCTCTAATCTGAACTGCTGTTAACCTGCGATTCCTGAGGCTGGTGACTCGGATGAACTTATCCTCCGCAGCAGAGGTGACTCTTGGTCTTCCTTTCCTGGGGCGGTCCTCATGTGAGCCAGTTTCTTTGTAGCGCTTGATGGTTTTTGCGACTGCACTTGGGGACACTTTAAAAGTTTTCCCAATTTTTCGGACTGACTGACCTTCATTTCTTAAAATAATGATGGCCACTCGTTTTTCTTTACTTAGCTGCTTTTTTCTTGCCATAATACAAATTCTAACAGTCTATTCAGTAGGACTATCAGCTGTGTATCCACCTGACTTCTGCCCAACACAACTTATGGTTCCAACCCCATTTATAAGGCAAGAAATCCCACTTATTAAACCTGACAGGGCACACCTGTGAAGGGAAAACCATTTTAGGTGACTACCTCTTGAAGCTCATCAAGAGAATGCCAAGAGTGTGCAAAGCAGTAATCAAAGCAAAAGGTGGCTACTTTGAAGAACATAGAATATAAGACATATTTACAGTTGTTTCACACTTTTTTGTTAAAGGGTTATTCTCATTTTAGACAATGGGGGCATATCGCTAGGATATGCCCCCATTGTCTTATAGGTGCGGGTCCCACCGCTGGGACCCGCACCTATTTCCAGAACAGAGCCCACGAACTGAATGAGGGCGCACTGCGCATGCGCAGCCGCCCTCCATTCATTTCTATGGGGCCGCCGAAAATAGCCGAGCGCTGGCTCGGCTACTTCCGTCGGCTCCATAGAAATGAATGGGAGCGCACCGCGCATGCACGGCCCGGCTCCCATTCATTTCTATGAGCGGCGCGGGGAGCTGCGCCTGGTGGTGGCCGGACCCCCGGAAACCTGGGGTCCTCCAGGGGCAGCGCTCCCCGCTCCGTTCTGGATATAGGTGCGGGTCCCAGCGGTGGGACCCGCACCTACAAGACAATGGGGGCATATCCTAGCGATATGCCCCCATTGTCTAAGATGAGAATACCCCTTTAAGTATATAATTCCACATGTGTCAATTCATAGTTTTGATGCCTTCAGTGTGAATCTACATTTTTCATAGTCATGAAAATACAGAAAACTCTTTGAATGAGAAGGTGTGTCCGAACTTTTGGTCTGTAGTGTATGTTTTATCAACTATTTAATAAAAGTAATTTTTTATAGCTATATTCCAGTGATAACTTTCTATAGCCTTAGTCACCCATTTACTAAAATGAGAATTCTTCCAGTCCTGAATTTATGACACGTTTGCAATAACTGATCCAGTCACTGGACTATAACCGATCCTGGAATTTGTGGTTCCACATATGGAGCCTGCTCTAATGATTTTCTGTTCTAATAACAGATGGTATATTTTAATCTGCACATTGATGGCTGAGCTGTACTGTGGCTTTGCAGCAGACTTTTTTTCCAATATGTAATTAGTTTAAAATTGGTTTGAGGCTCAGCATTAATACGCTTGGAGAAGAAAACCAGCAAGTTACCGAGAGATGGTAAAAATGATTAATTGTCTACAATGGATCCTCTACACTTTTGTTGAGATCTGTCTCCTAGTGATGCACTTTTGTGACTCCTATTCTACTTTTTCTCGGTACACTAAATCTTATCTCCTGTACCTAGAGATAAATGTCTGGTGTTTTTTTACCCCATCCTCCTCTCTACATGACCCTTGGGACAATTCTCTTCCCCTTATTTGCCATCAATACAGTTACTCCCAGGAGACTAGGCACTATATAGGCTGTCACCACCCTATAGTAAAGGGTTGGATGTTCTCACTACCCTGAAAAACAATTCACGGAAAATGGTGCACTGCAACGGAAAATGCAGTTGACAATATATGGCTAAACCCTCACTCTGGTGTTAAAATGAGACTTTCGCCAGTATATCCTTATCAAAGACATACCGGAGCCCGAGCACCGCGTCAAGGTATCTCAGTTGGCATCGGGTAATGCTGGAGATTACGTTCGGCAGCGGGCCACATGTGTGGGATTTGCTCCCCCAGTTATATATGCGCTACAGCATTGGGGTTTTGAGCATATCCTGCCATTTGAGACCACTCTTTTTTCTCCGTGAGTTTTTTTGTATGTTTATTCCTGGAGGCGTGGCAACTCTAGGTTGAATGTGCCTTGATTTCATTAATGGGTAACATTCAGGTGCACACTGGGTCACATGACGTCAGGGCATTGTGGGAAATACAGCCTCCGCCCCTCCTCCCACCGTATGTGTGATTTCACGCTGGAGGTAACTGGGAGCTGGTCGCTGTGTTTCGGACCTTATGCACCTGTCTGTCATCACCTGTACCATAGCAGGGATAGCGTAGGTCCCGATGCCAACTGAGATACCTTGACGCGGTGCTCGGGCTCCGGTATGTCTTTGATAAGGATATACTGGCGAAAGTCTCATTTTAACACCAGAGTGAGGGTTTAGCCATATATTGTCAACTGCATTTTCCGTTGCAGTGCACCATTTTCCGTGAATTGTTTTTCTATGTAGATTGTCGCATCCGCACATTTATCCACCTTGTGTAGGATGTTTTTGTGGTACATGTGGTCCGCTGCAGGCATCCTCCATTGTATGCATTTTTTGCTGGGGATTACGTTCGGCAGCGGGCCACATGTGTGGGATTTGCTCCCCCAGTTATATATGCGCTACAGCATTGGGGTTTTGAGCATATCCTGCCATTTGAGACCACTCTTTTTTCTCCGTGAGTTTTTTTTTTTTTTTTTTTTCTCACTACCCTGTAGCAAAGGAAGTGGAGTCCACAAGGGCTACACCAATCTCTTTAGGACTACTATCAGAAATAGCCCCGTAGGCCCAATGGTTTTAGAACTCTGTTAGGTCCTTCAACCTCCATCTTTTACCCTATTGTGTATTTGGTGGGCATCCAAGGAGAAGGAAGGATTCTGAGATAAACCACTTATATTGACGTGAAGGAGAAATATCCTTATATAGGTTCTCAATCCTACCGTATATTATAAATTAATATCCATGTTAATTTATATCCAATATTAACTTATTTCACTAATGTTAAATGAAAGGATTCAGAGGGTGAACCAGAATTGCCCATCATAATCTATTAAACAAGACCCTTTCATTTTGTAAGGAATACTTAAGCTCTGGTGCCATACAGTGGTGGGATCCCAGGTTCAAGGATGACATCCTCATGGAGGTTGTACATTCTCCCTGTGTTTGCATGGGTTTACTCCCACATTCCAAAGGCATACTGATAGGGAATTTAGACCGTGAGACCCACTGGGGATGGTGAGTAATCATAATGTCTGTAAAGTACTTCAGAATATGTAACGACCCAGTTAAATAAAAGACCCAAACTTACTTTAGTTACTTACTATCAGCATTGATGGTGGCCCTGCCTATCACCAAGTGTCTCTATGGTACATTGGTATGTACATTCCTGAATTTAACAAAACATGCCCAGTTAGGGGGTAAAGGGGCAAAGGCAATTTGGAGCTAATATCGATCCATACACATTTGGTGATATCGTCTGGTTTGAATGAACATTTTTGACCTCCCTTGTAGAACAAAGCCTATTAAGACATATGGTTTATCTATGTAGTTTTAGTATGTGTTTTGCAAGCTGTTGTACAGTGTTGACATATCATAAATTGCATCTTTTCCTCGTGTAACCCTGACTCTTCTACTAAAATAAAGGGTCGCTGTCTTGCTAGGAAAGCTGTGTGTATTTTAAAAAAACAGCAAATTATGTGCACCAGCATAAAATGTTCATTCTGCTGTTCAATCAAAAAAGCTATCTTGTGATTTGTTTTGCCTAACACAAGACAGAAAGAAACTATTGTCTCATAAGCAAAGCGAGCTGCTGCATCCTGCTGAGACAAGTGTTCTGGCATTGGCACGCACCATTATTTTTTCCTGATGGGAAACACACAACCAAATAGCATCTTTTTGAGGCATGACTCAGTTTCAGATATAGGTGAGAACAATCTGATAATGCCACTGTCTTTACATGCAGCTGCTTACATGGACAGAATGTGGATTACCGTTTTCATAAATCTGCTTTTCTTCTATAAATCTTTTCCTCTATGGAACATCTGCGTGAGGGCAGCAGGCTGCTAAATGATTTAGCCTAAAGTAATGAAATTGTTGCTAAAATAACAGTGGGAAGATGGATACCATGCATCGACAGAGCCATCATGATCTCAGGACCTGTGGAGCATGGCTGACAGTCATCCCTAAATCAAGATTCAAGTTTTGAAATTGTACCACCTAATGAATACTGATTATGGACTGGTCCACTATAAAATCTGAGATCTCATTGTACCAGATGGTCGTAAACAAGTTTTCTGGTCTTATTATCTAGGGTGTATTTGTGTTAAAATAACAAGAATCCCCCCTGTCACTCCTGTGCCAATGGTTTTGTGGTCCCCCTCTTCTCAGTAGGGCATAAAGTAAGTACTAAAGAATTGTACCGCCCTATTGTGTCTTCATGAAGCACTGTATTTTCACTACAATAATAAATCTCCATCATATGACACATCTCTGTACAGTATAGGTCCATTAAAAGGTATTGGTGCTGTATGTATGTATATGTGTACAACATGGATCAGTAAAGCAGCTACTGTATATGCGTGAGGTCTTAACTAGAGATGGGAAAATCTCTCAAAGTTTAATTTGTCTGAATCACCCGACAGATTCAGGTACGAAATGTTACTCCAGTGCTCCTGAAAATTGTCCTGAAACACTCTAAGGCAGAGATGCTCAACCTGCAGCTCTCCAGCTATCAGTAGGCTGATATCTATAGGCTGTCCAGGCATGCTGGGAGTTGTAGTTTTGCAACAGCTGGAGGGCCGCAGGTTGGGCATCTCTAAGGTCTCATAGGGCATCTGTCAGCAGATTTCTGCCTAAGAAACTGGCTGACCTGTTACATGTGTGCTTGGCAGCTGAAGGCATCTGTGTGGGTCCCATGTTCATATGTGTCCACATTGCTGAGAAAAATGAAGTTATAATATATGTAAATGAGCCTTTAGGAGCAATGGGGGTGTCGTCATTACACCTAGAGGCTCTGCTCTCTCTGCAACTCCTGCTACTTCCTCTGCATTTTGATGGACAGGTTCAGACAGTGTAAACGTGATCACACCTGGCCCTGTCAATCAAAGTGCAGAGGGCGGGCAGTTAGCAGAGAGCAGAGCCTCTAGGTGTAATGACGAGGCCCCCATTGCTCCTAGAGGCTTATTTGCCTGCAATAAAACATATTTTTTCTCAGCAATGCGGGCACATATGAACATGGGACCAACACAGATGTCTTCAGCTGCCAAGTGTACATGTAACAGGTCAGCCAGTTTCATAGGTAAAAATTTGCTAACAGATGCCTTTAAATTTTTTTCTCTCCCCCAAATTTGCCTTAATCGAATCACCAAAAAAATCAGTTTTGGATGCAACTCAAATTTTTACAAAATTCACGTAGAATCTGATTTTCTAGGATTGATTCTCTCCTCTCTAGTCTTAAGTCTATCCGAATAGACGGAAAATCATTACAGGGTCTTTTTTGTCCAACATTTCATGGTTGTTTTCAGTCAAATAATCCTATTTCCCATTTTGGATACAATTGAATTATCAATTTGTTTGTGTACCAGGAAGGTTTGTAAATTTAATTAAAGCACTGGTCGGAGATGTGGAGATGGCTGTCCGTTAACGGAGTTGTGAAATGTTTCTTGGCTGCATGAGGGATTTGAGCAGTGATTTGACTGAGACGCTACATTTTCTTAAATTAAATTCAGACCCTGAAGGAAAACTAGATAAAAGCGTGGCATACAAACAATGCAATTTCCAAGCATAATTTTAAAGCAAGTGATTTTGTAATGTCACATTTTTTATGGTGTAATAGTCTGAAGAGTTTCTGAAAATCGAATCCCAAATAAATATTTATTTTTCGGGACATAGAAAGCAGTGCCGGCCGCAAATCCCACACGAACAGCTTCCTTAGCTTTGTGTTATGGGGTATTGTTATATTGTTATTTTTTATGTGATTTTACAGGAGATTATTTATAACTAAAGCTCTTGTCTATGCATTGTCCAGGTGGTCTTGTCCTTGGATGCAAATACTACAAAAGAATCAGCCCACCCTTTTTCGAAATGCCTGCGTTCCATCTATCTGTTCGGTATGCAGACCCCACCTGAAAGTATTTATGTCTAATGCAACCAGCACTCTAAGCACTGTGGCCGCAATCTAAAACTCTTTTAGTTAATCCCGTTCATGTACAAAATTAGACAAAAGCAGTTTAGCAGCAGTGACTGCATTTTGACCACACCATACGCTTCTACATGTAACATACTATGAATATACTATGATTAGTGATGAGAGAAGTTATCAAAAATTCAATTCCACTGCTTCAACAAATTTTACAAAAAAATTCAATTAGTTACAAATTACTTGGTCACGAATTGCATTCCATTATATGTAGTGGGAGCAAGGACGTGGAACAGTGATTGCGCCGGCCTCCATCATTGAACCCCTCAGATGCTACGTTCATCGCTGATCGCGGCATCTGACAGTAACATTGAGGCCTTTCAGGGGTTAATCAGTGGTGGAAATATACATTTACACATTTACATTATACATTTTTCCTGGCTAATAACTAATACATTTTTCCATTTGCTCGCGGAGAGGCCATCGCAGCCATCTTGATTAAAGAAACCGTGCAAAATTTTGGGTGTGGTGAAGTGATGACATCACCACGTCACCGCGCTGGCTGGGCGCAGTGATGTCATCACTGATGACGTCACTGTGCCCAGCCAGCATGCTGACGTGGTGACTTCACACGTCAATGCGTGCAATATTTTGTGCGGTTTCTTCAATTCAGATGGTCGATACGGCCTCTCAGTGAGCAAATGGATAAGATGAGAATTTTTTTTTTTTACTGCCATTTCTGGAAAAATTGATTCGTTACCATGAAACATGATCAAATTCAGCTTTGTGGCAAATCAAATTGTTCCTGAGATTCGGATCAAAGTCAATTTGTTTTACTTTGATTCGCTCAACACTAACTATGATCATAAGAAAAAAAGGGATTTTCAGTCAGCACATCCCAGTGCGCAGGTGCACGTTGCTATGGCTAAATGCACAAGGAAAGGAAAATACATTCAATTCAACGGCACACTGCCAACCAGATAAAGCACAAAATGCCATGGAGATATGAAGTATTCTGGAGCTAATGCAATGCTTGTTTAGTAAATTAGAGATTCTTAGCAAATATATTTTGCACAAAATTATCTGGGCCCGTTCTCTGTAGAACGGGAACCTAACACTATTTCCTACCTGCTATGTGCCAACCTTGGCTTCCGTATAATCAGGGGGTGTTTGGTTCCACATGCATGCTGGGTCCCTTCTGCCTTTTGCCATTTATGGTGCTTCAAAGGCCTCCACTAATACAGGGATGCAGGTACTAACTATGATCATTAGAGATAAGCAAATCTATTCGCCACTTCGTAGATTCGTATCGAATCTTGGGATTTTTCAGCTGCGAAGCGAATCTGAATATTAGGTGATTTGCTTCGCTTTTGTACGCATTCGCTACGTAGTGTGTCCTATAAATTATACGCTATTCTATGTATAATTTAGTTACTCTATACACTGTCGCGTACGAATTCAATTCAGCGATGCAGACTTTTCCCTGGTAGTTACTCTATACGCTGTTGCGTACGAATTCAATTCAGCGATGCAGACTCCTCCCTGGTTGTTCCGCCCCTTTCTCCAGCGCGGGAGGATGACGAGGCAACTCAGGAAATTAAGTTGCGCATTCGTGCACCTCATCCCTTTTTCCCCCTTTTCAGGTTATTTGGGGAGCCCCTTGAAAGAGGGTTTTTTAAGGAACCTTTGCTGCTTTTTTTTTACCCATTTGGATTACAATTTTACCTATGTGGATTACAAATTGCGACTGAGTTTGGTACTCTGCTCCAGTTCTATGACAAGCGTCATAAAGAAGAAAAGAGACTTAAACATGTCCGTGAGCATACTAGGTAGGTGATATTTAAAATTTTTATATTATACCTATAATAATGTATTTGCACTTT
The DNA here is from genome assembly GCA_900303285.1 of Rhinella marina. NCBI lineage: Eukaryota > Metazoa > Chordata > Amphibia > Anura > Bufonidae > Rhinella > Rhinella marina. Next base: position 121,103 of record ONZH01007146.1, read on the forward strand.
ACCATATATATGTCTCGAATATTCGCTCTGCCTCTGAGGAGTGCACGCCGCGGCCTCTCCTCGTACGTGCCTGCGCATTACGTAATCGCTTAAACAATAGTACGCTGAGATTCGTAAGCTATTTGTATGCTCATGCATACGTCTTCTAAGAAGTTGCGTACATTTTGTAAATGAACGTTCGTTATTAGTGAGCGAATGTTCGCTAATAGCACATAATAACGTATATTTTATACGCAAATACAACAAATCTATTCGTCGAATATTCAAATTTTAGGAAAAGTTCGGTGAATAATTTTTTGAATGATTCGCTCATCTCTAATGATCATACCACCGTATGAATACTATATAGCCAATTACTTTGTACCAAAGTTGTCTGGCACTAGGCACACCCTGTGAATATATAGTATGATAAATTGACGAGATGCATATTCCTTGTTTCCATATCACCTCTAGTAAATAAGTCAATTGATATTGATGACCTATCCTCAGGATAGGCTATCAATATCTGATCCGTGGGGGTCTGACACCCCACATGACCACTGATCTGCTTTTCTGCAGTAGCAGGGACTCTTCAGTCCTGTCCATTGTGTAGGACAGTGTTCCTCAACTCCAGTCCGCAAGGCCCACCTGCCAATCATGATTTGAGAATATCCCACAAAATGAATACCTGTGGTAGATCCTGATGCATTGACACCAATTATATCACCTGTCAATACTAAGGAAATCCTGAAAGCATGACCATAGGTGGGTCCTGAGGACTGGAGTTGAGGAACATTGGTGTAGGAGACAGAGCTGGTTGGTGCACAGTTGATTACACTGAAGTGAATGGAAGCAGCGATGCGGTAACCAGCTCCATTCACTACACACAATAGACTGAACTATAGTTCCGGTACTGACTTCCAGCACCGCAGCTACTGCAAAAAAACTGATTGGTGGGGGTACAGGGTGTTGGCACACCAATGATCAGATATTCATAGTCTATCCTGAGGATAGACACACAGAAAAACTGAATAAAAAAGGGGGTCCAAAGATGGTGCACTTCCCAAACAATACTCCATGCATTCCAATGAAGATAAAGACTTGTCTTTATTCCATACAACGTATCACCATTTAACTCCAATAAACAACGTGTTATGGGGTTAAAACCTCATCAGGTCAAATGGACACTTGAATATATAGATATATGTCCATTTGACCTAATGATGGGTCAAATGACATTGTCTATTGGACTGAAATAGTGATATGCTGTATTGAATGAAGATAGATGTTGCTTTATCTTCATTGGAACACACGGAGTATTGTTTGAGAAGTGCACCATCCTTGAACCGACCCCCTTTTTTTCTTCAGTTTTTCTTTGTGTCTTGAATATCCTTCCCTGAAAGACCTCCCCAGACGGTGGGTTCCTGGGAGCTGCATCCCACATACTAAAGCCTGGGTGGGCCTTTACACACAACCTTCACAGGTTAGCACCTTTCATCACGGGAGGTGAGGTTATCTGACCGTACAGTCTGGACGGCATTACCTTAGGGAGTGCAGTGTCCTTTTTTTTTTCTTTCTAGTTTGTGCATCCTGAGGACAGAACATCCGTATAAATGGACCGGAGAACCTCATTTATTTTAGTTGGAGGAAAAGTAGCAAAAATAGCAGCACCAGTCATACGTTTTAGGCTACTTTCACACTAGCGGCCTGGTCCTCCGGCAGGCTGTTATGCCAGGTGAAGAGCCTTCCGAATCAGTGCTGCAACTAGTGTGCGCATGTGGCTGGAACTCTGCTCCGGCCCCATTCACATGTCGTAGTTTTGTTCCGGCCGCCTCTCAGCATGTTTGCCGTGCTGCGGCCAGAACTCCGGCCCGCCCCCATTCCAGCCTGCCGGAGGACCATACCGCTAGTGCAAAACTAGCCTTACCTGGAATATAAATAGACTTACAGTATAAGAAGAAAAGTATAAAAGGTCCACTTATACTCTTTGAATCGATTGATCCCTACAATTAAAGGGTCAAATCTTTAGACAAACTGTGGCAACCTCTTCCTATTGTTTCTCCACACACTGCCATGGCTGAGATGGTCCTGGTATGATCCACCATCACCATTTACTTTAATGGGACTATCTTATAGTTCTTTATTTGGCACTGGGCAGATAAAAATGCAAAGGCACCCTGTCCTATGGACTGGTCGTGGTCTCAGTGGTCAGACCGCAACCAGATAGCAATGGCATAGTCTAGTGATATATTTAGAGTCCTCTTATTGAATAATTATAGCTCAAGTACATAGAAGAGAAATTACAGCATTTTTCCATTCTAAAACTAGGCAATAATTTAGTTTTTTCTTTTATCCCAAATGGGTTTCAGTTACATTACTTTAAAGACCACTTATACAGTGCCCTTGGCTTTATAAGAGATGACTTTGTTCTTATTTTATGACAATACCAATTCAAAGCACTTACCCAAGTGACTAGAGGAAAAAATATTTCATACCAGAAAGTAAGCTGTTCTAAGTCTCAAATTTTATTGTTTTGCCAATTGACTAATATTTGGGTTAAATCTCTTTCTTGTATGGTCCAGCAGAAAATAGATACATGACATGATTATACTAATTTAATGACCCAAATAAAACCAAGCATTCCTCTGAATATTCAGAATAGCAAAAGCAAAGAAAATGCATATAACACATACTGCCGTTTTTCTATAAATGTCTCAAGTACATTCACTGACAAAAAAATACCGTACCCAGATAGAAATGTCAGATGCTGCAAAATTCAGCAGCATGCAGTTATGTCTCGGGAAGATATGTAAATGATTACAGGGTAATTCTGATTAGACATTGGGTCTTGCCACAAGAGTGCTTAAAAGTGCTTTCCCCGCTGCCCTATAAAATTGCTCTCAGAGGCTAGTTTTGGGTAGTGTATCTCTTGGTGAGAGATCGCTGACAGCTAGGCATGCCTCTATGATACACTTAAAGAAGTTTTGCCCAGTGGACAGAATTTGAGAGGTGGCACATGGTTGGACTGAGAGAAGCAGGATGGTCCTTTCAATGCATTGGCCACACACATAATGAACAAGCTCCGGATGGCCATGACAGACCACCAGTAGAGAAGATTCGCCCACAAGCATGACCAGCTCCTACAAGATAATGCACACAAGGGTTTCCCAGGAATGTCTCCACAAAATTGCAACACTTCCTTAGCCTGCCTGGTCACCAGACGTATTGCCAATCAAGCATTTATGGAACCAGGTGGGCAGCCTACTATTGTGCAAGACCTACAGGCCCAGCTGTAAAATCTGTGAGCAAATGTGCAACAGGATACCATAAGGAACCTGTATACTTCCATGTCCAACTGTATCTCATCTTGTGTCCAGGTTAGAGTACAGGTACAGTGTGCAGTTTTCTGCAATAAACTTATTCTTTCCCTCTAATATTGTCATTGTTTACTTGTATCGTCATTGCATTCACACAAAACCAAGATCAGAACATGTAGGGCCACTAAATGATGGTAACTGGGTGTTGGTCAATGGGGATCAAGAAAAGGCAGAGCTTCTAAATTGTTTTTTTAGCTCTGTATATACAAAAGAAAAGAGGACATATCATGAGGGTGGTGCCACTGGTGTAAATACCTCAAATAACATACTTAACTGGCTGACTGTATATATGGCCCTTAATATGCTAAAAAAATAAAAATGAACAGGGTCCTGTGTCTAGATATATTACAAGGCGAATGTGGTGCCCATTTTTCAAAAAGGGTGCTAGGTTTTCACCAGGAAATTATAGACATCCATAGTGGGAAAAATGTTTGAGGTTCTTCTACGGGACTACATACAGGATTATGTAACAGTAAATAATGTAAGTGATAGCCAACATGGTTTACTAAGAACAGAAGCTGTCAAACTAACCTGATTTTTTTTTTTATGAGGAGGTGAGTAGAAGCCAGGACAGAGGGGCAGCTGTCAATATTGTGTTTTTGGACTTTGTAAAGGTGTTCGATTCTGTCCCTCATGGATGCCTATTGGTTAAATTAAGGTCTATTGGTTTAGAAAATATAATTTGTAATTGGATTGAAAATTGGCTTCAAGATTATATCCAAAGAGTTGTGGTCAATGATTCCTACTCTGAATGGTCCCCAGTTATAAGTGGGGTACCCCAAGGTTCTGTGCTGGGTCCACTATTATTTAACATATTCATTAATGACATAGCAGATGGGATTAATAGTGTTGTTATTTTTGCAGATGACACCAAATTTTGTAATACAGTCCAGTCTATGGAAGATGTTAATAAGTTACAAGCTGATTTGGACAGATTTTCTATTTAGGCCTCCACTTGGCAAATGAGGTTAAATATAGATAAAAGAAAAAGTTATGCACCTGGGGTAATAATCTGCATGCAGCATATATCTTAGGCGGAGTAAAACTGGGAGAGTCACTTGTTGAGAAGGATCTCGGTGTATTAGTAGATCATAGTCTAACAGCATGCAATGCCAGTCAGCTGCATCTAAAGCCAACAAATTTGTGTCTTGTATTAAAAGAGGCATGAAGCAAAGTACCTAAGTGAGCCTGTTGGTACAGCAGAAAAAGAGAGAAAGCAGAGTTATTGAATTGCCTGCCAGTTTATGCCAAAGCCAGCTGGAACCAAGACAAAGCCTTCAAATCGTTTGGATGAAAGTTTATTCAAGTAAAGCTGTCGTTGAATTTCATATCAAGGTCTGGACTCAAGTTATTTTTCCTTCATCCCTTAATTATTTCACTTTTTAATGTTACAGAGCCAAAGCCTGGGGTCCCACTGTATCCAGGTAGGAGCATTGTGACACATATAAGCCGCGGCAAACCACTCGGCATTCCACTAAACCTGGGACGCGATAGGGCCATGGGGGAGGCGCGTTGCATTAGCTCTGTCACTAGGATAATTACTATTGAAGTAAAGCCATGGCCTAAAAGCACTTAGTACCTTATTTCCAGATGTGCCTTTGTTCCAGTAATAGATGTTTTCTATCTTCTGAAAATCAAGTTTATTTGGTATGCAAATGAGCCAGTAAGGTGCCCAGAGGGGCGTCAATCTTGCAGGAAGGAGCCCACACACGCTTCCTGCTAGTGCCCAAGCCTGCCCTCATGCTGGGAGCTGGGAAAAGGGGGCGGAGTTATGGCTTGAATGTGATGTAGGAGGGCTACTTCCAAGCTAGGTCTAGATGTGTCAGATTGCAGCAATGCTCGAAACTGCGCTAAGTTTATGTGCATTTTATGACAAGGTCTAGGCGCAACGGCATTGGTAAGTGTGGACCAGTATTATTACAGTGCCTTGCAAAAGTATTCGGCCCCCTGGAACTTTTCAACCTTTTGCCACATTTCAGGCTTCAAACAAAAAGATATAACATTTAAAAATTCTTGTGAAGAATCAAGTGGGTCACAATTGTGAAGTGGAACGAAATTTATTGGATCATTTAAACTTTTTTTGTAATAATAAAACTGAAAAGTGGGGTGTGCAAAATTATTTGTCCCCTTTCAGCTCAGAAAACTCACTCCAGAAGTTCATTGAGGATCTCTGAATGATCCAATGTTGTCCTAAATGACTGATGAAGATAAAAAGAATCCACCTGTGTGTAATCAAGTCTCCGTATAAATGCACCTGCTCTGTGATAGTCTCAGGGTTCTGCATCATGAAGACCAAGGAACACACCAGGCAGGTTCGTTATACTGTTGTGGAGAAGTTTAAAGCCGGATTTGGATACCAAAAGATTTCCCAAGCTTTAAACATCCCAAGGAGCACTGTGCAAGCGATCATATTGAAATGGAAGGAGTATCAGACCACTGCAAATCTACCAAGACCCGGCTGTCCCTCTAAACTTTCATCTCAAACAAGGAGAAGACTGATCAGATGTGCAGCCAAGAGGCCCATGATCACTCTGGATGAACTGCAGAGATCTACAGCTGAGGTGGGAGAGTCTGTCCATAGGACAACAATCAGTCCAACACTTCACAAATCTGGCCTTTATGGGAGAGTGGCAAGAAGAAAGCCATTTCTCAAAGATATCCATAAAAAGTCTGGTTTACAGTTTGCCACAAGCCACCTGGGAGACACACCAAACATGTGGAAGAAGGTGCTCTGGTCAGATGAAACCAAAATCTAACTTTTTGGAAACAATGCAAAATTATATGTTTGGCGTAAAAGCAACACAGCTCATCACCCTGAACACACCATCCCCACTGTCAAACAGGGTGGTGGCAGCATCATGGTTTGGGCCTGCTTTTCATCAGCAGGGACAGGGGAGATGGTTAAAATTGATGGGAAGATGGATGGAGCCAAATACAGGACCATTCTGGATGAAAACCTGTTGAAGTCTGCAAAAGACCTGAGACTAGGACGGAGATTTATCTTCCAACAAGACAATGATCCCAAACATAAAGCAAAATCTACAATGGAATAAATATATCCAGGTCTTAGAATGGCCAAGTCAAAGTCCAGACCTGAATCCAATTGAGAATATGTAAAAAGAGCTGAAAACTGCTGTTCACAAACGCTCTCCATCCAACCTCAAAGAGCTTGAACTGTTTTGCAAGGAAGAATGGGCAAGAATTTCAGTCTCTAGATGTGCAAAACTGATAGAGACATACCCCAAGAGACTTGCAGCTGTAATCGCAGCAAAAGGTGGCGCAACAAAGTATTAATGCAAGGGGGCCGAATAATTTTGCACGCCCCACTTTTCAGTTTTATTATTACAAAAAAAGTTTAAATGATCCAATAAATTTCGTTCCACTTCACAATTGTGACCCACTTGTTGTTGATTCTTCACCAAAAATTTTAAATGTTATATCTTTTTGTTTGAAGCCTGAAATGTGGCAAAAGGTTGAAAAGTTCCAGGGGGCCGAATACTTTCGCAAGGCACTGTAAGTAGGGAGGATGTTCTGATTTGTTTCATACCAGGGCTATGTGTACAATAGTTAACCCAAATGTGAGAAAAAGAGCTAAAGCCATAATAAACCCACAATATTAAACATCATTAATTGCGCAATTTCTCCTTACTTAGTAACTACTTGCATCCCTCATGTAATGACAATTATGGGAAATCTATTCTTATGACTCTATGTTGTACCATTCTTCTATTATTGAGTAGAAGTTTATGAATTTCTAGCAGTCTGCAATAAGGGTCAACTGGGTGTTACCAGTTGGAAGGGGGAGTGTCCCTGCACAGTCTGACACTGCCCAATCAGTGCTGCCAGTGGCAGATTGTACAGGGACACCCCCCCATCTGCTAGAAATTAATTCCTAATATTCTAGTAGAAATAATAGAGGACAGGAACAACATAGAGTCATACAAATAGATGCTTCAGAACTGTTATTAGGACCCATGCACACGGCCTTGTGAATGGTTCCGCATCTATTCCGCAATATTGCGGAATAGATGTGGCCTCATTCACTTCTATGAGAGCGGGCAGCCGCAAAACTGAGCCAGTTCCATGCACAAAAATATAGAACATGTCCTGTTCTTGTCTGCAACAGTGGACAAGAATAGGCATTTTGAACAGGGCGCCTGTTCGTATGTTGCGGACCACACGCCGGGCGGCACCCATAGTATAGAGGATCCGCATTTTTGAGGACCCGCAATACTACGGCCATCTGAACGCCCCTTACATGGAGAATGAAGTAGTTACTAAGACATGTCAGGAGAGGTGACAGGTCCTTTTTAATACAGTATTACATACCAACCATTTAAATGAACGGATGACTATGTGAGACACGGATGAACCACATTTTATCAAATCTTTTTGCAGTTTTAACTCTGCAATAAAATATTTACTGTAAATACAATAATATGAGAGGTTTACAAAAGATATTTTTTTAGCAAAGACATTGTACAATTAGGTGCAATTCAGTGCAGACCAGCGCTTAGGTTCCAAGTCTTTTAAATGAGGTGCACAGTGATGGGAGGAGAATAATAAAATCTAAGTTTGGACAGGAGCCTATAGGACTGATGTGCATCATCACAACGGCAGAGCTATTGTTCATTGCCTGTCATCCTCTATTGGAAAATCTGAGGCTGTAAGCAAGAGCTGTCCTGGGTGACAAATCATTTTATAAATTTATGGCCTCTACGATCCCAGAAGCTGACCCTGTAAACATAATCAATGTTAAAAATCGATGTAAAATATGGAACTTACAGTCATAATCTGAGCTTGCCAAATTCCACAATGAACTCCTAGGTGTTGCCAGAACTCATTCTTTAACTTCTCGTTCTTTAACCTATTGCTTGATAACAGGTTTGTCTACTGCACTTTGAGGAGGAGGATTACATTTTGAAAAATAGTTAAAGGGGTTGTCTGAATGTTTAATAACGATGTCCTAACCTTAGGATAGGTCATCAGTATCTGATCGGGGGGGGGGGACTCCTGGCACCATCACAGATCAGCTGTTTGAAAAGACGGTGGTGCTAAGCCAGTGACGCCACGTTCATAGGTCATATCACCTAGGCACAGCTCAGTGCAGCTCAAGTGTATGGGGCTAAGCATAGCCGCAATACAATATACCGCGCTGTGCTTGGCAAGCTGCGAGGAGGCCGCTGCACCCTCTTTAAACAGATCATTGGCGTGCGTTCTGGGAGTTGGAACCCATGGATCAGATACTGATGACATATCCTGAGGATTCACGCCTATCTTTATAATGGACCCCCCTCCCCCCAAGTGAAGAGAAAGCAGCCATCCTCTGTTCACCACTATGGAAGCTCTGAAAAACAGCAGTCATGTAGCGGCAAATTGAAAGGTGGCTATACATGCTTGGTGGGCTCTCCATTCACCGCTATGGGACTTCTGAAAATAGCTCAGCATGCTCGTCTGGATATTTTTAGAATTCCCATAGCAATCAATGGGAATGCGGCATTCTCTCTATTCACTTTAGGGGCGTTGTTCTGGAAATAGGAGTTGCACTTACCTGAGACTGATAACATATCCTAGCAATATGAGAGATGGAAACACCCCTTTAATTGAGTTCTCGATTTCATCAAATAAATGATAAAATGGGCTAAACAGTTCTTCAAAATCTGTCCATGGTCACTCACAACTATGGATGAGTGGATGATCCTAGATCTAAAGTTTCTACGATCAAAACTTGGTTTACTGCTGTACGGAGATCCATCTCCGTACAGCATTAAAATGTATGGCCTCTGAAGAGGTGAAGTCAGTTATTCCCGAAGTCTTTCAAAGACTTCAGTGAATAACTTCGGTGTTTGATTTTTAAACTGAAAAACCATTTTAAAACTTGGATCCGAACTTGGTTTTGGTTCCAACTGGTACGGCCTAGTCGAAGACCATACATTTTAAGGCTGTACGATTAAACCGAAGTTTTGAGCGAAGCGACATCGGATCTAGGATTTGAATCTCTCTTCGCTCGTCCCTACTCCACACATACAGGTACAGTAAGAACTTCTCTGTAATGTCCTCCATTATCCTGGGGCTGCTTCTGAGTGAGTAAGAGAAGGTTACAGTTTCTCTGTGCAGTGGATGGCAGCTAGTCTCTGAGAGAACTGCAAACTAAACATTCAGCATGCATTGAGGAAAACTGCTAAATGCCAGATACAAGTCATATAATGATCAGAAACATGTACACCCACTGAGCTACTCATTAATGCAAAGATTAGGTACACTTTAAGACTAAGAAATATATAAATGAATCTACTCTCTTTGTCCAAAGAGGTGATCCATGACTCTCCACCTCCTCACTGTCCTGTGCCAAACTATAAGACAAGTTTCTGGAGCAGGAGCCTCAGAAGGGGCCTATCAAGGAGGAGGACTAACAGATTTTATTGTCAGGGCTTCCTCAACAGTTGTCACGTTCTGTCACTAGTACAGGGGTATGTGCAGCCCTGAGCTTAACCCCCACCTCTGACCCTGCCTACTTGCACGGCCCGTCCTAGGCAATGGCGTACAACTAATCGACGTTCCCTCGCCTAGGTACGTGCTGGGGCGTACAGGGAGGGGGAACAATGAGGAGAAAACAATAAACTAAGACAGAACAGACACAATAATGGATAGTCAGCAAGCCGAAGTCAAACCAGGAAGTAACGTCAGAACCAGGGGAGCAAGCAGAAGCAAGGTCAAATAAACGAACCGAGTCAAAACCGAGAAGGAGCGAAGTACCAAGAGATGAGACTGAGACGTAGTCGAAAAACACAAGCCGGAGTCAAGTACTGAAGTCGCAGAGGATCACAATCATAAGCACTGGTAGTTAGACTAATCACAGGCAACCTGTGGCTGGCAGGCTGCCTGTTTAAATAGGGCACCTAGTAGGTCACGTGACGGGGCGGTGTCACGTGACCTAATTCCCAAACTGAAACAGGAAGTGCTGGCCTCCCTGCCAGTACTCAGAGGTAGGTCGCGTGACGTGGCCAGCATCACGTGACCTATAGCACACATATTCATAGCTGAGCACTGGCCCTCCTGCCAGCGCTCAGAAGCTCCTCCTGCCGGTCGTCAAGGGGATGGGGAGGACGCCAGCCGCGCTGAGACTGAACGCGCGCCAGGTCCTCCCCACCCCTGTTGTCATGGAGACGAGGACACACATCTTGTCCTCGCTCCTGAACAACAGTGGGAGTCCCCGTGACAACAGTACTATACAATGACATCATCTACAATATATATGTGTAGGAAACTGATGGAGAGGCTACCAGGCTTGGTCTAACAGAATGATCTAGACTAGCTACAGGAGTTGGGGTTGTATAGGAGGAGAGGGTTGCAAAAAAGTTGCTGGGGGGGTGGATCATTCAAAAATTTGCTGTGGGGCCCAGTAATTTCTAGTTACACCACTGCCCCACACCCTCTATTGTCGCAGCTAGTGTTGAGCGAACACCGAGTGTACTCGAGCGCAATGCTCGAGTCTCTTCCCCGCACTGTAATGTTGATTTGTACGCTAATGCGTACGCATTTGTATGCTAATGCGTATGCATTGTGCGCTAATGCGTACAAATTCAGTTAATTAGCATACTTTTACGAGTGAAAGGAGTAAAAGAGGAGAAGTCGCGATTCTGACCTTTTTCTATTAACCAGACACCCTCCCCTCTTCCGAGCTGGGGTGCCTGGTTTAGTCCCATTGACTAACATTATGCTCGGGTGTTTGGCCGAGCACTCAAGCAACCCCTAGTGCTCGGCCAGAGCACCCGAACATACGAGCACAGAGGTGCTCGCCCAACACTAGTCGCAGCCAAAGATGGAGCAGAACAGCAGGTGATTAACCTCTTTGTTTTCGGCAGGATTTCTACAACACAGAATGTATCATGCAGAAAGTAACCGAGAAAGGGTCAGGACACCTATATTTCTTGTTGACTTTCAGCATTCATTGCTATGTTTAGTGTTCCTTTAAAAACCATGGAGAATTGATACAGAGAGTATATTGGAAGATGAATGCAAAGGAGATGTTTAGCTAAGGAAAGTTTGCATTGGTTTTGGCAGCCTTGAGTCGAGTTTTAGACTTCATGCATACTACCATATTATGGCTCTGTATAATGCCAAAAATAGGGCACTGCAAGCTTTTGAGGCCCATAGTCATCATCTCATATGGATGCATAAAACCAGCTTTTATCATTTGTATTCTGTACGACTTAGAAAAAAAACATGCAATGTTCCATCTAATGGAGATACTCTCCTCACCAGCAGCTCCAATGTGCAGAACAACTCACTTTATATTATAAAATAGATTGTCTTCTAACACCTTCTTCATTCATTTCTCCTAAAGACCCCTTTTCGTTATGACAGTTTTTCCATTACGCTATTGACTTTTTGATGACTTTTTGTACCGCACAACTGGAATGCTTTGGACAAATAATTTATATGCATAGGAATCAAGTGGTTTTGTTTTTCATAGATAAGATCTGCTTCACAAGTCAACTTGAAGAGAAACAGCAAAATTAGAGATGACCTGAGAATGCAGATTTGCTAAATAGTTCCTGATGTTTTTAGAACACAAAGCAAAAATTAAAACACAGCTTGAAGGTAGGAAATTTAAATTTGTGCAAGCAAACAAGTCATAATACATAGGTTGTATAAATAGATTCACCTCCCAATAGCTAAGGCTACTTTCACATTTGTGGCATGGCATGCCATTCTTGCATAGAGTCCGGAGTCAACTAAATTGTATGGCCGAATCCCGGGTAGCGGCTGGATCTCCACCGAACCCAATTATTGTCAAGGGGGCTGGCAGGCATTCCGGTAACCCCCGACAATGCCAGATCCGGAGAACTCCGGTGGGCTGTGCTCTGCCACAACAGCCTGCAGGAGAGATATGACACAAATGTGAATCTAGCCTACTCTATCAAACATTCATTTTAACATTTTTTACTGCATAATTATTGACACTCAATTGTTAATGGAGAAGAATCATACAATAGCTTTCAGAGAGTTACAGGCTTTCATCAATGGCCTTTCGATTTATCGAACATGGAAGATTTAGTGAAACTTTTCATATTTTAATTCCTCCTCTTTCTATGCTCAGGAGTCCAGTGGGTGGTCCTACTTAGTGACTGGCCGCTATCTCTGTATGCAAACTTATACAAGGAAGGCTGTCAATCACCGACAGAACCACCAACTGGACTCCTAAGTCAAGAATGAGCATGAATTTGGATGTGTGGTTTGAAGGACAGTGCAGAATAAAATGCTATCCCCAGGTGCCGGACCTGTGAGACTGGATAAAGCCTGATGCATTTAACTGTAATGGATAGGTCAGGTATGGGGGTGCAGTAACATGGGGGAAAGGTGATGAATTCTGTTTTCTCCATGTTGAGTTTTAAGAAGTGGGAGAAGAAGAATGAAGATATAGATGATAAAAATGTCTGGATTCTGGATAGAAGGGAAGTGATGTCTTGGTCAGAGAGGTGGATTTGAGTGTCATCAGCATGCAATTACAAAAGTATTTAGATCCATGTGCTGGTTTGAAAAATGTTGAATATTTCATTAAATTGTGGCAAAACCCCTTTAAGTGTGCAGATGCCAGTATTATGCTCGTACCGTATATAGCATACACCTGTTTTTTTAAGCCATGCACAGTTACTTGAAAGCTCACAATTTCACTTCCAGTCGTCTGTGCTGCTGTCTCCTGGTTACGCAGAACACTTCAATGTAGTCATTTAACACACTATTAAATTCTAGTTTATATCTTCTAGACTTTGGGAATGTGATTCTCGATGCTGTTTGTGTCGCTGCTAATCTACGAAGTGCAAAAGATTTTCGATGTTTTCATGCATCAGATTAATGATGTATTTCCCTACATTCACATAGGCTTATTAGAAAAAATCTCTTAAAGGCTAGGTCAAGATTTGTCATGTCAAAGAAAATTCTGTCAAATGCTCCTTAGCAACAGGCTGAAATGATCAGATGCACTGTTACTAGAGAAGTGGCAGCATGTAACCTGCCGCTGAGGAGCATCTGAAAGAATTGTAAATGACATTTGGCAAATCTCGCTGAAATTCAACTTACAGTACAAGCTCAGTCTTTAAAATGCTATTTTTCTATGTTTGTGCAGAAATTATATTCAAAAGCTGTAAGAAATACATTGTGCAGTATGTAACATAGTAACATAGTAACATAGTTTATAAGGCCGAAAAAAAGACATCTGTCCATCCAGTTCGGCCTGTTTTCCTACAAGTTGATCCAGAGGAAGGCAAAAAAAACCCTGTGAGGTAGAAGCCAGTTTTCCCCACTTTAGGGAAAAAAATTCGTTCCCGACTCCAATCAGGCAATCAGAATTACTCCGTGGATCAACAACCCCTCTCTAGTAACTATAACCTGTAATATTATTACCCTCCAAAAATACATCCAGGCCCCTCTTGAACTCTTTTAGTGAACTTACCATCACCACCTCCTGAGGCAGAGAGTTCCATAGTCTCACTGCTCTTACCGTAAAGAATCCTCTTCTATGTTTGTGTACAAACCTTCTTTCCTCCAGACGCAGAGGATGTCCCCTCGTCACAGTCCTGGGGATAAATAGATCGTGGGAGAGATCTCTGTACTGACCTCTGATATATTTATACATAGTTATTAGATCTCCCCTCAGTCGTCTTTTTTCTAAAGTGAATAAGCCTAATTTTGATAATCTTTCTGGGTACTGTAGTCCACCCATTCCAGTTATTACTTTAGTTGCCCTCCTCTGAACCCTCTCCAGCTCTGCTATGTCTGCCTTGTTCACAGGAGCCCAGAACTGTACACAGTACTCCATATGTGGTCTGACTAGTGATTTGTAAAGTGGCAGGACTATGTTCTCATCACGGGCATCTATGCCTCTTTTGATGCAGCCCATTATCTTATTGGCCTTGGCAGCAGCTGTCTGACACTGGTTTCTGCAGCTTAGATTTCTGTTCACTAAAATTCCTAGGTCCTTTTCTATGTCAGAGTTACCCAATATTTTACCATTTAGTATGTACTGGTGACTTGCATTATTCCTTCCCATATGCATAACTTTACATTTGTCAGTGTTAAACCTCATCTGCCACTTCTCTGCCCAAGCCTCCAGTCTATCCAGATCCATCTGTAGCAGTGTACTGTCCTCTTCTGTGTTAATTACTTTACACAGTTTAGTGTCATCTGCAAAAATTGATATTTTACTGTGCAAGCCTTCTACAAGATCATTAATAAATATATTGAAGAGAATAGGGCCCAATACTGACCCCTGTGGTACCCCACTAGTGACAGTGACCCAATCTGAGTATGTACCGTTAATAACCACCCTCTGTTTTCTATCACTGAGCCAGTTACTTACCCACATACAGACATTTTCTCCCAGGCCAAGCATTCTCATCTTATATACTAACCTTTTATGTGGTACAGTGTCAAATGCTTTGGAGAAGTCCAGATATACGACATCCATTGATTCGCTGCGGTCTAGTCTAGAACTTACCTCCTCATAGAAACTGATTAAATTGGTTTGACATGACCGATCCCTCATGAAGCCATGCTGATATGGAGTAATTTGCTTATTTTCATTGAGGTACTCCAAGATAGCATCTCTTAGAAAACCCTCAAACAGTTTACCCACGACAGATGTTAACTTACCGGCCTATAGTTCCCGGGCTCTGTTTTTGGACCCTTTTTGAATATTGGAACCACATTTGCTATGCGCCAATCCTGTGGAACACTCCCTGTCAGTATAGAGTCCTTAAATATCAGAAATAAGGGTCTGGCGATGACATTACTTAATTCTCTTAGGATACGGGGGTGTATGCCATCCGGTCCTGGCGATTTGTCTATTTTAATCTTTTTTAAGACGCAGCTCTACTTCTTTCCTGGGTCAGACAGGGCACTTTTAATGGGGAATTTACTTTTATATTCTGCATTTCATCTGACAGTTTATTTTCCTCAGTGAATACAGTGGAGAAAAAGATATTTAGTAGCTTTGCTTTCTCCTCATCGCTCTCTGCAACTCCCCCCTCATTACTCTGTAAGGGGCCGACACCTTCAGGTTTATACTTTTTACCATTTATATAATTAAAGAACATTTTTAGGGTTAGTTTTTACTTTCTTTGGCGATTAATCTCTCGGTCTCTAGTTTGGCTGTTTTTATTTGTCTTTTACATATTCTATTTTTTTCCTTATAGTTTTTCAATGCTTTCTCGCTCCCCTCCTGTTTTAGTGATTTAAATGCTTTCTGTTTGTCATTTATTGCTTTCTTTACAGTTCTATTTATCCACATTGGTTTTTTCTTGTTTCTTATTATTTTATTCCTATATGGTATGTACCTCTCACAATTAGATATTAGGATGTTTTTAAAAATATCCCATTTTGTGGCTGCATTTTTATTTTTGAAGACTTTGTCCCAGTTAGTTAGGCCTATGGCCTCTCTTAGTTGGCTAAATTTAGCTTTTTTGAAGTTAGGTATTTTTGTTCCTCCCTGAAGAAACGCTCTTTTGAATGACAATTGGAAGGTTATTATGTTATGGTCACTGTTACCCAGATGTCCCCCAACCTGCACATCTGTTGTTCTGTCAGGTCTATTGGTTAATACTAAGTCCAGTATGGCCGTCCCTCTAGTCGGGTCCTGAACCAGTTGGGAAAGGTAATTATCTTTGGTTATTTCCAAGAACCTGTTTCCTTTATGAGATGTACAGGTTTCAGTTTCCCAGTCTATATCTGGGTAGTTGAAATCCCCCATAATAACGACCTCATTATGATTTGCCGCCTCGTCTATTTCGTTTAGAAGTAGATTTTCTATGGGCTCTGATATAGTAGGGGGTTTATAATAAACTCCTATTAGTATTTTATTATTGTTTTTGGCTCCATTTATTTCTACCCACAGTGACTCCACATCTTCATGTCCCTCACTTATATCTTCCCGCAGTGTGGGCTTTAGACAGGACTTTACATAAAGGCAGACCCCTCCCCCTCTCCGGGTTTTGGCGATCCTTTCTAAAAAGACTGTAACCCTGTACGTTAACTGCCCAGTCATAGGTATCATCCAGCCATGTCTCAGTTATTCCCACTATGTCATAGTCCTCCTCACACATCACTAATTCCAGTTCACCAATTTTATTAGTCAGGCTTCTGGCATTAGTGTACATACACTTAAGAGGTCTATGTATATTTTTTACCCCCCTTTTAAAATTACTATTACCTGTGAAGTGAATATCCGGGGTTTTTGGGTTACTTTGGTTGATGTTTTGCCCAATATTCTCCCTACATTCCTCACTAATCCCAACCCCCACTAACCCCCCACTCTCCCGACTATGACCCACTCTCTATCTACACTATCTACCCCCTTATTAGTATTACCCCCCACCCTCCCCCCAGATCCTAGTTTAAAAGCTCCTCCAGCCGTCTAACCATTTTTTCCCCCAGGGCAGTTGCACCCTCCCCATTAAGGTGCAGCCCGTCCCTACTGTAGAGTCTGTAGCCGACAGAGAAGTCGGCCCAGTTCTCCATGAACCCAAACCCTGTGGGAGTCATTTTTTTATTTAACTAAGGGCTTATGCACACAGTGAATAATGTGCATAAAGCGTGTATGGCGGTGTATACAAGAGCCTATGCACAACTCCCAAAGCCTAAGAACAGACAATATCAGTGGCATGCCATTTATTTATGCTAAGCCATGCCTCTAACTCCGCCCAATATCTATCTTTACACCCCTTAGTGCCCCCACATAGTAGAATGCCTCCTTAGTGCCCTCCATAGTAGTTATGCCCCCTTTGGTGGCCCCACACCATAGAATACTCCCTTACTGTTCCCACACAGTAGATATGCCCCCTTAGTGCTCCACACAGTAGAATGCTCCCTTAGTGCTCCACACAGTAGAATGCTCCCTTAGTGGCCCCACACAGTAGATAAGGAGAGACAGTAGATAAGAGGAGACAACTAGAACACCCAGTGTTTCCCTGGTTCTTACACATACCAATAATTTAGTTGGTAAAATCTGGGTATCTAAGCTCTCTTAGCCTGCCCATTTTTGGCTTGGGACAGACCGAATTTGCAGAGAATGTCTCTGAAAATCAGGATCAGTCCCACCAAATTCAGGATACTTGGCAGCTATGCTTATATTGACCCCAAGCTCCTGCGTACAAAGCTCGGTCCTTTTATGTCGGAGGACGTCATCACAGGTCCTTTTCCACCATTTCTCCTCTTCACTGCTGAGCTCTGTCCAAAAGATTCGGCTTGATCCGAATAAATTTGTGGCGAATAGCGTTAAAAAATGGCTACTTCCGAGCTGTAGAGAGCCTGTATAGTGGTGTAGAACACTGTGCCTTGCAGTAACACACATAGGGAGTCTGCTGCGGTAGTGAAACAATACTGTGAGCCAGTATGACATGCAGATAACAGGTGTCACTCTTAGAATTCCTGCACACTTTACGTATTTGGGCAGTTATGGGGCCAAAACTCACCAAATAACTGAAGTCTGAACTCAGCCTTACAGGTCAATGTTAACGCCAGCTATAAAGAACCATGCTAGAGGCCCATGATCCAACTATAGCATGAAAGAGCGCACTCCTTTTACACCAATTCACTGATTCCACATAGATTTCATACAGAACCTGTTCTGTTACACGCTTAAACAAGCAGAGCCCCCCCCCCCCCGACAGTGTGGAGATGGCAGTGACAGCAGCATCAGGAGACCACAGAGTGGCACGACAACAGTGTAGAGGTGGCAGTGACAGCAGCTTTAGCATCTGGAGAACACAGAGTGCTACGAAGTCAGTGTAGAGGAGGCAGTGACAGCAGCTTTAGCATCTAGAGAACACAGAGCAGCACGACGACAGTGTAGAGGAGGCAGTGACAGCAGCTGTAGCATCAGGAGACCACAGAGCGGCACAACGACAGTATATAGGAGGCAGTGGCAGTAGCTGTAGCATTATGAGGCCACACAGTGGCACAATGAAAGGGTGGGCAAGTGGCAGCAACCGTAGTAGCAGAATTATGAGGTCACAGAGAGGCCCAACGACAGAGTTTGGAAGTGGCAGTAGTAGTATTAGTAGAATTTCAAGGTCTCAGAGTGGCACAATGACAGACTGAGCAATTGGTAGCAGCTGTAGTAGCAGAATTTTGAGGTCAGGCCGGAGTGGCACGACGAGGTTATGAGGCCAGAGTGGCACGACAACAGATATGGGAAGGGAAAATTTCTCACCACCACTAATGTCTGTGCCAGAGGAATTGACGTAGAACAAGTGTCAACCATTGTCAAGTTTGACCTGCACAGTGTGCAAGTGGCAGCAGTAGTATTAGAATTTTGAGGCCACAGAGTGGCACAATTACAGAATGTGGAAGTGGCAGCAGCAGTAATATAGAGTCAGTATAATCTTGAGGCCACAGAGTGGCACAATGACATATTGAAGATGGCAGAGTCAGTAGAATTTTTTAGGCCACAGAGAAGCACAACGACATTGAAAATGGCAGAGTCGGTAGAATTTTGAGGCCACAGAGTGGCACGACATTGAAAATGGCTGAGTCGGTATAATTTTGAGGCCACAGAGTGGCACAATGACATATTGAAAATGGCAGAGTTAGTAGAATTTTGAGACCACAGAGTGGCACAATGACATATTGAAAATGGCAGAGTCGGTAGAATTTTGAGGCCACAGAGTGGCACAACAACATTGAAAATGGCAGAGTCGGTAGAATTTTGAGGTCACAGAGTGGCACAACGACATTGAAAATGGCAGGGTTGGTATAATTTTGAGGCCACAGAGTGGCACAATGACATTAAAAATGGCAAAGTTGGTATAATTTTGAGGTCACAGAGTGGCACAATGACATTGAAAATGGCAGAGTCGTAGAATTTTGAGGCCACAGAGTGGCACAATGACATATTGAAAATGGCAGAGTTGGTAGAATTTTGAGGCCACAGAGTAGCACAACAACATGAAAATGGCAGGGTTGGTATAATTTTGAGTGGCACAATGACAAACCGTGGAAGTGGCAGCAGCCGTAGTAGCAGAATTATGAGGTCACATAGTGGCCCAACGACAAGATTGACAATGTCAGTCAGTAGAATTTCGAGGAGAAGGAGAATCGCAAGAAGATTAAAAATGTCAGTCAGTAGAATTTCGAGGTGAAGGAGAATCCAAACGAAAAGATTGACAATGTCAGTCAGTAGAATTTCAAGGTGAAGGAGTATCACAACAAGATTGAAATGTCAGTCAGTAGATTTTCGAGGTCACAGAGTAGCACAACGACAGAGTGTACAAGTGGCAGCAGCAGTAGCAGCATCATCGGCAAACTACAGATTGGAGCAACGACATTATGGAGGCAGTAGTAGTAGCAGCAGCAGCAGCAGCAAACTAGAGTGGAACGATGGCATTATGGAGGCAGTAGTAGTAGCAGCAGCAGCAGCAGCAGCAGCAGCATCATCAGCAGACTACAGAATGGTACGACGACATTATGGATGCAGTAGCAGACTACAGAGTGGTATGCCAACGATGGTGGGTGTAAGAAGGAGCACTTGGCATCAGATGTGTGGCATCAGGCGGGTGGCAGCATCAGAATATTTGTTGAGGCAGGTAGCCAGAAAAAACAGTAAAAAAACAGCATGAATGATCTAATCTGACGCATCAGGCGTTGGTGGTTGGAAATCCTGGCTGATCCACACCTGATTCATCTTGACAAAGGTGAGTCTCTCCACATTTTGGGTGGACAGGGGAGTTCTCCTTGGTGTAACTATGGCCCCCGCTGCACTAAACACCCGCTCTGATCCACACTACTGGCCGGGCAGGACAGCTTTTCCAGAGCAAACTTGGCCAATTGCGGCCACAAATCTAGTTTGGCTGCCCAGTAGTCCAGCGGATCTGCTATGATGGGTGGCAGGGTGCTGTCTAAGTATGCCACCACCTGCTGTTTCAGGTCCTCCTCAAGGTCTAGCTGATGCTGCTGGTCAGTAGTTTCTTCACTATGCGGGTGAAGAAAGCTGCTCATCAGCGATTCTAGACTCAGGCTGCTGCTGATGGAGCTGGTACCCCTACATGACATCCCTACACCCCCCCCCACCAGCCATGGCAGTGGAACATGAGCGCAATGGGCCCCCCGGTCAGACCTGCGAGAGGAAGGACAATGGCGCAGATAGGCAGTGGCCAACTGACTACATAGGATGTCTCTATAGTAGTTCAGTTTATCCTCCCTCTCGGTGGGTGCAAAAAAGGCCCCCATTTTGGACCGGTAGCGAGGGTCTAATAGGTTGGAAGCCAGTAGTCATCCCTCTGCTGAATGGTGACAATTTGGCTGTCACTACGTGAACAAGTGAGCATGCATCGGGCCATTTGCGCAAGTAACTCAGAGGAACTCCCTGCCTCCATCTCCACTACATACTGTGTCTGGGTCGTCTGCCTCCTCTTCCTCATCGCCCCGTAGCTCCGCTGGCTGCTCCTGCTCCTCTTCTCCTGTCACCTGGGCAGAGAAACTACCCATTTCTCTAGCATTCTTTGTGCTCCAATGTTCTCCTCCTCCTCCTCCAGTTCAGCCCCCACAGGGCTCATGTGGCCGTGAGATGTAGTCGCCACATCTCCTGTCCCCTGACCAGCCAGATTTAACAGCATCTTTTCCAGGATATGAATGAGTGGAATGACGGTGTTCATCCTGTAGTCCTGGCGACTGACAAATAAAGTGGCCTCCTCAAAGGGCACGAGCAACCGGCAGGTGTCACGCATGAGCTGCCACTTGCTGACATCGAAGTTACACAGGGGGGTACTTCTGTCGGCTTGGATCATTAAGAAATCGTTTATGGCCTTTCTCTGTTCGTACAGTCGGTCCAATATATGGACGATGAAATTCCAACGGTTGGAAATGTCGCATATCAGCCTATGTTGGGGGACGCCGTTCTGCCGCTGCAGCTCAAGGAGGGTGTGCTTGGCAGTGTAGGAGTGGCTGAAGTGCATGCAAAGTTTCCAGGCCATTTTTAGGATATCTTGCAGATGGGTAGAAGACTTTAGGAACCGCTTGACAACCAGATTAAAACTGGTGCGCCATGCAGGGCTCATGGCACAGCCCTCCTTGACGCAGCGCAGACACCATGTTCTTCCCGTTGTTGGTCACCATTGTTCCAATTTTGAGTTGGCGCGAGGAAAGCCAGGATTGGATTTCTTGATGAATGACGCTGAGCAGTTCCTCCCCTGTGTGACTCAGTTTCGCCCAGGCAAACGAGGTGTAGAACCACGTGACACCGCCGTGCCTACACATGTGGTATGCTGGTGGGGCACTGTGAATTGTCCCTGCAGTGGAGGCTGAGGACACGGGTAGAGGGTGAGGAGGCAGACATTGTCGCAGGAGCGACGGCATGAGAACGTGGAGGCGGAAGCGGCATGGCCTGGCCAAGTTGCTGGTGTGGCTGTGCAGGAACCACATTTACCCAGTGGGCCATAAAGGACATATACTGTCCCTGACCGTAATTAGAGCCCCACATGTCGTGCTGCCGTGAACTTTGGCAGACCCGACAGGCTCAAGGACTGCCCCACCTTCTGTTCTACATATTTGTGCATGGCTGGTACTGCCTGTTTGGCAAATAAATGACGGCTTGGAACTCTCCACCTCGGCTCGGCACATGCCATCAGTTCTCTGAAAGGTTCAGAGTCCACCACTTGGAAAGGGAGGGACTGCAGCACCAGCAACTTGGTCAGGAGCACATTCAGCTTCTGCGCCGTTGGATGTGTACACGCATACTGCTGTCTCTTGGCAATGGCTTCGCTGATCGATTGCTGATGGAATGACTGACGTGGAGTAGGAGCAGGAGCATCAGACGATGGGAAGGACAGACAGCTCCCTATGGCTGAGGTGGTGGAGCCTTGACTGCCTGAAATCTGTGGGCGCTTCTGGTTGATCCTGCGGATGCTGCTGCCGCAGGCTGGACCACCGCACTGGAGCCACGGTTCTCCCAGGCCACTTTATGGTGACGCTGCATATGTTGACGCAGGGCTGTGGTGCCAACATTGGCACCCTGGCCACGCTTCACCTTCTGCCCACAGATTCTACAAACAGCTAGGTTTACCTCACCCGGCGGCTTAATGAAAAACTGCCACACCGCCGAGTACGTGAATTTATCCCCAACACTCCTCACTGACTGCCTGCTACCACCACTGCCTCCTTGAACCGCTGCACCACTACTTTCCGGCCCAGTAGGCTTCTGTGAAGCGAGTTGTCTACCTCGGGCACGTTTGTCTCCCGACCTCCCACTGCTGTCACCCTGCTGACTCCCGGCAACGCTAGCGACCTGCTGGCTCCATCGCTGCCTCACAGCCAAGTTGCCACCCTCTTCTCCTGATGATGAAGAAGGCCCTAATTCACCCGGCTCCCAAGTGCGATCGGCTTCATCATCACCGAGTAGTATCTGCACGTCGCTGATGTTCTCCTCGACTCTCTGTGGGTCAGGAGCCTGACCGCGCGCAACCCTAGCTCCCACGCCACTCTCCTCATCACTACTTGCCTGCCTAACTTAGAAGCTGCAGATGTCTCCTCCACATCTTGCCTGCCCAGTAGCTGCTGACCCTCCTCCAGTAGCTCGTCCTCACTGTAAAGTGGAGCTGAGCCCACAGCATACATTGCTTCTCTGGCTGAGGGAACAGAAAAGGACAGAGGCAGGTTGAGGACAGGTGAGAGCACAGGGCCTGCTCCTGGCCTCTCAATGTTACCCCTGCTGCCACGCCCCCTTACTCTGCTGTGACCTGTGCCTGCACCAGAAACATTTAGGCCTCTGCTACTCCCCCTGTGCAGGGCCTGTCACTTCTCTGCCTGACATGCTGTTTGATCAAATAAATAAATAAAAAGGAAATAAAAACACGCTACAACGGGGCTGTAATTGTCTCAGTTCAACACAGAACGAATAATACGTTATTTTAAAACACTAATAGCTGGTAGAACACTTTACTAGATAGAAATTTGGCGGCTATACGTCTAGTAATAATCTTTTTCTTGAGAATAATATATGCTACAACAGACTGTAATTGTCTCAGTTCAACACTCAGCGAATGATACATTTTTTTGTCAAAAGCAATAAATGCCAGTAGCTTTTAAAATACGGAACTTTGGTGTTGTACGCCTACTAAAGCTCTTTTTCTTGAGAATAATACACACTACAACGGGCTGTAATTGTCTCAGTTCAACACCGAGTGAATAATACACTTTTTAAAACACTAATAACTAAATAGAACACTTTACTAGATAGAACTTTGGCGCTGCAACGCTAGTAATAATCTTTTTCTTGAGAATAATACATGTTAAACGGGCTGTAATTGTCTCAGTTCAAACACCGAGCGAATAATATGTTTTTTTAAAACACTAATAGCTGGTAGCCACTAATAGCTAATAGAACACTTTACTAGATCAGAGACTTTGGCGCTGCACGCTATCGTAATAATCTTTTATTGAGAACTACATACACCGCTACAACGGGGCTGAATTGGTCTCAGTTCAACACCGACGCAATAATACGTTTTTTTATAAACAACTAATAGCTGGTAGAACACTTTTACTAGATAGAACTTTGGCTCTCATACGCCTAGTAATAAATCTTTTCTTGGGGAATAATACAACGCTACATCACGGCTGTAATTGGTCTCAGTTCAACACCGAGCGAATATATGTTTTTTTAAACAACACTAATAGCTGGTAGAACAACTTTACTAGATAGAACTTTGGCGCTATACGCCTAGTAATAATCTTTTTCTTGAGAATAATACACCTACAACAGACTGTAATTGTCTCAGTTCAACACCGAGCGAATAATACATTTTTTTAAAACACTAATAGCTGGTAGAACACTTTACTAGATAGAACTTTGGCGCTGTACGCCTAGTAATAATCTTTTTCTTGAGAATAATACACGCTACAACAGGCTGTAATTGTCTCAGTTCAACACCGAGCGAATAATACGTTTTTTTAAAACACTAATAGCTGGTAGAACACTTACTAGATAGAACTTTGG
>ONZH01007147.1:0-67046 GCA_900303285.1 Rhinella marina
TTTTTTTAACAAAATAAAATACTTTTTGTGTTGCCATTTTCTGAGAGCCATATTTTTTTTATTTTTCAGGTGATTGTCTTAGGTAGGGTCTCATTTTTTGCGGGACAAGATGACGGTTTGATTGGTACCATTTTGGGGTACATACGCTTTTTTGATCACCTGCTATTACACTTTTTGTAAGGCAAGGTGACCCAAAAATGTCTGTTTTGGCACAGTTTTTTTTTTTTTTTTTTTACTGCGTGCATCTGACGGGGTGGATCATGTGCTATTTTTATAGAGCCGGTCGATACGGACGCGGCGATACCTAATATGTCTATTTTTTTTTTCACTATTTTTTACAATTTTTTTTATATTATTTTGTAAAAATGACGTTTTTTTTGGGGGGGGAAACTTGAAACTTTTTTTTTTTGTAAAACTTTATTTTTTTCACTTTTTTTAACTTTCTTATTTTACACTTTTTTTTCACTTTTGGGGGTCTGATCCCCTTACAATGCATTACAATACTTCTGTATTGTAATGCATTGGCTGGAAGTGTATTACTCAATGTAATACACTTCCAGCACACTGCCTGTGAGATCCAGGGGGCTGGATCTCACAGGCTTCCGTAGATAGCAGCCGGATGCCTAAGGAAGGCATCCGGCTGCTATCTCAGCCATCGGGTCCCCGTCACAGCAGCGCGGGGACCCGATGGCAACCCCTTCCCACCGCATGTGCCGCGGTCAGCGCTGACCGCGGCACATGAAGGGTTAATGCACCGGCATCTGTGTTTTCACCGATGCTGGTGCATACATCAGGGGTCCGGCTACTGGGCACAGCCGGACCCCCGCCGCTAATCGGGCGGGCGCAGCTCCTGCACCCGCCCGATCAGCGCGCCGTAGCACTACGGCACTGGTCGGGAAGTCACTTCCCGCAGCGCCGTACATGTACGGCGCTGGTCGGGAAGGGGTTAAATTTCTATTTATCCACATTGTTTTTTTTCCCTATTTCTTATCCCTTTATTCCCATAAGGAATGCACCTCTCCACATTTGGACTGGTCCACAAGGGAACAGGTAAATCCCCTAGTGGGCCCCTGAACAAGGATGGATCCCCAGTCCTCCACTCCTTGCTCAGGTAGCACATGGCACAATAGAGTGACTGCACTAAATGTGAGTAGGCTTCATTCAGAATCTCAACCAGCCTATGTGTCCTGTGAGGCAGTGACAGGTGCCGTATTTGAGGGAAGATACGTGTCACCCAGAATGCTGCAGGAAGCATTCTGAATAGGAGTTTCGGTTCATCAGGAGCGTGCCACCAAGGTGCCCAGCCTTGGTCGGGTAAAGGCCAGCAACTCTCTGTTCACTGAGGTAGTCAGTGAACACCTTAATAGTTAGAGTAGCTGGTTCCAGTTAGTCCGGGTCTGGCTTTTACTGGGAACAGGCAATGTGCTGGGTGGGTGCCTGTTCCCCATGCTCCAGTTCAGGATTTCAGGCTTGCTCATGTCCAGCATTTCTATTTAATCCTGCTGCTGGACTTGGGTGTGTCTCAGTCTGGGAAGTTGGCAGTCTGTTTGAGGCAACACTGTCTGTGTGTGTGCTGCATTTACTTGACCCAGCTGCGATCCGGAGTACTGGCTGTATTGTAGAGAAAGCCAAATAAACAAGGACTTTGGTGAAGTTCGTGGTGCCGGACCCCTGGGGAAAGCGCCAGCATCGGTGAAAACACCGATGCCGGCGCATTAACCCTTCATGTGCCGCGGTCAGCGCTGACCATGGCACATGAGGTGTGCGCATATTCAGGATGGCGAGCGAGGGGGGCCATCGGGTCCCCGCGCTGCTGTGACGGGGACCCGATGGCTTGGATGGCAGCCCGATGCTTTCCGTAGGCATCATGGCTGCCATCCCTGCGAGCCTGTGCGATCCAGCCCCCTGGATCGCACAGGAAGCAGGCTGTAAGTGTATTACTGTGAGTAATACACTTACAGCCAATGCATTACAATACAACAGTATTGTAATGCATTGTAAAGGGGATCAGACCCCCAAAAGTTGAAAAAAAAGGTGAAAAAAAAGTTAAAAAATAAAGTTAAAAAAATAATAATAAAAGTTTCAAGTAAAAAAAAGAAAAACGCCATTTTCCCCCCAATAAAGTAAATAAAAATGTTAAAAAAAGAAAAAAAAAGAAAAAGTAGGCATATTAGGTATCGCCGCGTCCGTATCGACCGGCTCTATAAAAATATCACATAATACATCCCGCCAGGTGAACACAGTAAAAAATAAAAAATAAAAACAGTGCCAAAACAGCCATTTTTTGGTCACCTTCCCCCACAAAAAGTGTAATACTACGCGATAAAAAAGGCGTATTTACCCCAAAATGGTACTAATAAAATCGTCATCTCGTCCCGCAAAAAATGATACCCTACCTAAGACAATCGCCCAAAAACTAAAAAAAAAAATATGGCTCTCTGAAAATGGCAACACAAAATAAAGATTTTATTCTGTTCAAAAATGCATCTAATGTGTAAAACTTTCCAAAAATAAAAAAGTTAGACATATTTGGTATTGCCACGTCCGTAACAACCTGCTCTATAAAAATATTACATGAGATGACCCCCCAGACGAATGCTGTAAAAAAATTGTTAAAAAAACTATGCCAAAATAGCCATTTTTTTCCCTCTTGCCTCACAAAAAGTGTAATAGCAGGCGATCAAAAAGGCGTATTTGACCCAAAATGGTACCAATCAAACCGTCATCTTGTCCTGCAAAAATGATACCCTACCTGAGACAATCGCCCGAAAACTGAAAAAAATATGGCTCTTTGAAAATGGCAACACAAAATAAAGATTTTATTCTGTTCAAAAATGCATCTAATGTGTAAAGCTTTCTAAAAATAAAAATGTTAGACATATTAGGTACCGCCGCGTCCGTAACAACCTGCTCTATAAAAATATCACATGATTTGCCCTCTCTGGTGAATGCTGTAAAAAAATTTTTTTAAAAAAACTATGCCAAAACAGCTATTTTTTTCACCTTGACTCACAAAAAGTGTAATACCAAGCGATCAAAAAGTCTTATGTACCCCAAAATGGTACCAATGAAAACATCAGCTCATCCTGCAAAAAACGAGCCCCCACATAAGACAATAACTCAAAAAAATAAAAATCAGTGGCTCCCGCAAACCATTCCATCAAAATCTGTGTTGTAAAATCCATATGGCGCTCCTTCTGTTTTGAGTCCTGCCATGTGCCCCCACATTAGTTTACCACAACATATGGGGTGTTGCCGTATTCAGGAGAAAATGGGTAACAAATTATGGGGTGCTTTTCTCCTGTTACCCCTTATGAAAATACAAAAAATTTGGGGCTAAAGCAACATTTTATTGGAAGAAATGAAATGTCTTTTTCACAGCCAAGTGTTTCCAAATTCCGTAAAACACTTAGGGTTTCAAAGTGGCCGGTACCCCCCATAATATATTTGTTGAAGGGTGTAGTTTCCAAAATGGGGTCACTTTTTGAGGGTTTCCACTCTAGGGGTACGTCAGGGTCTCTCAATTACAAAATGGTGCCTAAAAACTATTCTAGCAAAATCTGCCTCCAAAATCCATATGGCGCTCCTTTCCTTCTGACCACTGCCACAAACCAATAGAGACGTTTACCACCACATATGGGGTATTTCTGTAAACTGCAGAATCAGAGCAATGTATATTGAGGTTTAGTTTTCTGTTAACCCTTACTGTGTTGCAAGAAAAAAATTATTAACATGAATAATCTACCAACAAAGTGAAATTTTGAAATTTCACCTCCATTTTCCTTTAATTCTTGTGGAACACCTCAAGGGTTAACAAAGTTTGTAACAGCAGTTTTTTATAATTTGAGGGGTGTAGTTTCTAAAATGGGGTCATTTATGGGGGGTTTCATTATGTAAGCCCCTCAAAATCACTTTATATCTGAATTGGTGCTTAAAAAAATGGTTTTGGAAAATGTGGTGAAAATTTGAAAAATGGCTTCTAAACTTCTAAGCCCTCTAACGTCCTAAAAAAGTAAAATGACATTTATAAAATGATGCCAACATAAAGTAGACATATGGGGAATGTAAAATAATAACTATTTTTGGAGGTATTACTATGTATTTTGAAAGTAGAGAAATTGAAATTTGGAAATTTTTCCAAATTTTTGGTAAATTTGGTATTTTTAAAAAAATAAAAATGAAATATTTTGCCAAAAATTTACTACTGTCGTGAAGCACAATATGTGACGAGAAAACAATCTCAGAATGGCATGCATAAGTAAAAGCGTTCCAAAGTTATTACCACATAAAGTGACACATGTCAGATTTGCAAAAAATGGCCTGGGCAGAAAGGTGAAAACAGGCCCGGGGTTGAAGGGGTTAAGAGACTAGTCCGTTTATTACTATTAGATGAATAGGGCGGCAATGAAGACTTCTAGGCACAGAGGCATGCCAGCCAGTAACCTCTTTCCCCCCAGAATGATTTTTACTGATGGGCCCTAGGCAATGCAGTCCGACACTGTGCCTGTCACAAGATGGAAACTGAGGATGCTTTTAAAGATTTTTTAAAAAATTTTGTCTGTATTTTCTTTAATCTAACATTGTCCCAGTTAGTGAGGTTAATGGCCTCCTTAAGCTGATGTTTGGAAGTTTATGGTCACTATTTCCCAGGTGTCCCCCAACCTGCACATCTCTTGATCTGGCAGGTCTGTTGGTAAGTACTAAGTCCAGTATGGCCATCCCTCTAGTTGGATCTTGTACTGGTTGGGAAAGGTTATCATCTGTAGTTATTGTCTATAACCTGTTTCCATTATGAGATCCACAGGTTTCAGTTTCCCAGTCTATATCTGGTAAGCATTAGTCCCCCATAATAACCTTATTATGATTTGCTGCCTCATCTATTTCCCTTACTGGTTGATTTTCCGTGGACTTTGGTATATTAGGTGGCTTATAACAAACACCAGGGGTGGATTGGCCATAGACCTTACAGGGAAATTTCCCACTGGGCAGATGCCCAAGGGGCCTCCTGGGTTCTCCTCAGTTCTGGCCAATGGAAGTTTTTGGGGATGTATTTTATACTGCTGGCAGTATTTTGTGATGGACTGTGGTATTTGGCTCTGTTGGGGTGATATAATGTGCCACAATATGGTATTGCTGGCCCTGTCTTCCATCAATTTGCACCCGATTACAAAACAGGGCCACTTTTAGTATTTTTTTCAAGGCCACTTTATGTTCCCAGTCCACCCTTGACAAACACCAATCCGTATTTTATTATTGTTTTTGCCTCCATGTATTTTTACCCTCAGTGACGCCACATGATCATGTCCCTCACTTATATTTTCCCAGAGTGTGGGCTTTAGACAGGAAGTATGGGTTTTAGATAGGGATTGTGGACTTTAGACAGGGAGTGTGGGCTTCATCGCTTCACAGAACATGTTTCCACTTCTCCAGAGTTTAGTGGCAGTGTGCTTTACACTCCTCCATCCAAACTTGGCTTGTGCTTGGTGATATAAGGCTTGCATTTAGCTGCCCAGCCATTGAACCCCACACTATGAAACTTCCTGAGCACAGTTCTTGTGCTGATGATTAGAGATGAGCGAGTAGTGAAATATTCGAAAGTTCGAAATTCGATTCGAATAGACCGCGAAATTCGACTATTCGACCGAATATCGAATCCCATTAAAGTCTATGGGAAAAAAATGCTCGCCACTTGGAAATCTCAATTCGACCACTTGGAGGTCACCAAGTCCACCCTGAAACCTCAGAAAAGGATGCCAACACTGCTGGAATGCAACTAGGACAGCAGGGGAAGCATGTCTGGGTGCATATAACGCGCCCAAGTCGCACTATTACGCCACTATCACAGCCTCTCAACAATACACTCCAAAGACAATGTAACCTCTCTGTAAAGTGAGACCATACAAGGAAACCTTCTTTCCTCTACATTGCCATGGACCCCAAGCCAAACTAGACAAAAAAGAAGATAAAATTCTGCACCCCTTAAAATCACGTTGCCTATGACAACCACAGATGGCATAGGCAAAGGGGAAAGCAAATAGACCCCACCCCTAATTGTCATTGTGTGTGTGTGTGTGTGAGATGTAGTCAGACATGTCTTCTTTAAAATGTAAAAACAACTCAAACACATGCAGAAGCCTTAAAATGCCCAAATTGTTGGCACTTGAGATGTCAGTGACCCGACCTGGCCCAGTGTCATGTCTAGCAGGTAAAGCAGTGGGGATGTTGAGGGATGCGTAGGACCGCAAAAGGCAGGAAGAGGCCGTGGGCTGGCCAGAGGCTCATGGAGAAGGCAGGCTAGAGCCCGCAGGGCCGCATCTCTTCCCTATAACAGGCCCCCACACAAAGCTCTCCCATCGAGGGCTCTTAGGTCCTTGTTGTGAAAATATTTTAATGAGTGCGCAAAGTTAGCTTGAGGTGAGCCCTCGAAAAAATTATATGGAGGCCCAAGAGGTGAGACCTCTTAAAAATTGTATTAAGGCCCAAGAGGTGAGCCATAATAAAAATTGTTTGTAGGCCCAAGAGGTGAGACCTCTTAAAAATTATGTGGAGGCCCAAGAGGTGAGACCTCTTAAAAATTATGTGGAGGCCCAAGAGGTGAGACCTCTTAAAAATTATGTGGAGGCCCAAGAGGTGAGACCTCGATAAAATTATGTGGAGGCCCAAGAGGTGAGACCTCGATAAAATTATGTGGAGGCCCAAGAGGTGAGACCTCTTAAAAATTATGTGGAGGCCCAAGAGGTGAGACCTCTTAAAAATTATGTGGAGGCCCAAGAGGTGAGACCTCTTAAAAATTATGTGGAGGCCCAAGAGGTGAGACCTCTTAAAAATTATGTGGAGGCCCAAGAGGTGAGACCTCTTAAAAATTATGTGGCGGCCCAAGAGGTGAGACCTCTTAAAAATTTTGTGGAGGCCCAAGAGGTTAGACCTCTTCAAAATTATGTGGAGGCCCAAGAGGTGAGACCTCGATAAAATTATGTGGAGGCCCAAGAGGTGAGACCTCGATAAAATTATGTGGAGGCCCAAGAGGCGAGACCTCTTAAAAATTATGTGGAGGCCCAAGAGGTGAGACCTCTTAAAAATTATGTGGAGGCCCAAGAGGTGAGACCTCGATAAAATTATGTGGAGGCCCAAGAGGTGAGACCTCTTAAAAATTATGTGGAGGCCCAAGAGGTGAGACCTCTTAAAAATTATGTGGCGGCCCAAGAGGTGAGACCTCTTAAAAATTATGTGGCGGCCCAAGAGGTGAGACCTCTTAAAAATTTTGTGGAGGCCCAAGAGGTGAGCCATAAATATATAAATTTTTTTATTTACGGAGCAATTCTACGGCGGTTAAGGAGGAGGAGGTGGAGGAGGAAATGGCACTTCATACATATGGCACTTCACTTTTGGCTGCTTTCCACTGTTGGAGAAGCAAAGTCCGGGTCAATCCACTTGCTGTTCATTTTGATTAGCATCAGCCTGTCGGCACTGTCGGTTGACAGGCGGCTGCGCTTATCGGTTATAAAGCCCCCGGCTGCGCTGAACACCCTTTCTGATAGCACGCTGGCGGCAGGGCAGGCAAGCACCTCCAAGGCGTACAGGGACAGTTCCAGCCACGTGTCCAACTTGGAGACCCAGTAAGTGTAGGACGCCGAGGGATCGGGGAGGACAGGGGTACGGTCTGCCAGGTACTCCCGCAACATCCGCCGATACTTGTCCCTCCTGCTGATAGCGGGCCCCGCAGTGATGGAAGTTGCACGAGGGGGTGCCATGAACGTGTCCCACACCTTGGAGAGTGTTCCCCTGGTGGCTGTGGGCCTGATCGATGTTGAGGGACTCTGGGAGACCCTCTCCTCTCTGCCGCCAGCGATGGTGGGTGGGAAAATCTCCATCATGTTCTGCACGAGTTCCCTCTGGTATTCCAGCAATCGATTCGTCCTCTCCTCTACCGGAATAAAAGAGGAGACGTTATCTTTATACCGGGGGTCCAGGATTGCGAAGACCCAGTACAGTTTGTTCTCCACTATCCGGACAACACGTGTGTCCCAGGAAAAGAAGCCCAGCATGAAGTCAGCCATGTGTGCCAGACTCTGAATAGGCATGACCTCACTGCCCCCACCAGAAGGATCACTTGCCATTTCCTCCTCTTCCGCCTCCTCTCCGCCCCATCCGCGCTGAACCAATGGGACGCACACAGCCTGACTGCTACCCTCGCCGCCAGCATCCTCCTCCTCTTCCACAGCCACCTCCACGTCGTCCTCCTCCTCCTCATCCTCCTCCTCCTCCTGCAACTGCCACCGTGAAGCAGACAAAAGTGTGGTCTGACTGTGTAGCTCCGTTGCGTCTCCTCCTACCCCCGTCTCCTCTGCGTGCAATGCGTTCTCCCTTATTGCGATGAGTGATTCTTTAAGGACGCATAGGAGCGGGATGGTTACGCTCACTATAGCGTCCTCGCTGCTGACCTTCTTGGTGGACTCCTCAAAGATACGCAGTACATCGCATATGTCTGCCATCCATGGCCACTCGTGGTTGGCAAACTGAGGGAGCTGAGTTGGAGGCACGCGTGGATTCATAATCTGGTACTCCATCAATGCTCTCTGCTGCTCACACACCCTGGCCAACATGGAATAGGTGGAATTCCAGCGAGTTGGCAGGTCGCACAACAGCCGATGTTCAGGCAAATGGAGGCGTTGCTGGAGTTTTTTTAAGCTAGCAGCAGCTACAGTTGACTTCCGAAAGTGAGCGCACAAGCGCCGCACTTTCACCAGTAGCTCTGCCAGGTTGGGGTAAGTCTTTAGAAATTTTTGGACTACCAGATTAAAAACGTGGGCCAGGCATGGTACGTGATTGATTTCGGCAAGCTCCAGAGCCGCCACCAGGTTACGGCCGTTATCGCACACGACCATGCCTGGTCCTAGCTGCAGCGGCGACAGCCACATCTCCGTCTGCTGCAATATGGCGTCCCTCACCTCTGGGGCGCTGTGCTTCCTGTCGCCCAAGCTGATGAGCTTAAGCACCGCCTGCTGACGTCTCCCCGCGCCAGTGCTGCAACGCTTCCAGCTAGCGGCTGAGGGCGATGTTAAGGCAGAGGAGGAGGAGGGGGAGGGGGGTTTATCAGAAGCCATGCTGGCAATCTTGGGTGGGGGTGGTAGGTAGTCCGTCTCTGTTTGCAACCCCTTCCCCGCTTCCACTACATTCACCCAGTGTGCCGTCAAAGAGATGTAGCGTCCCTGGCCGCAAGCGCTTGTCCGCGAGTCGGTGGTCAAGTGGACCTTTGCGCTGACTGCGTACCTCAGGGCCCGCCTGATGTTACGCGACACGTGCTGGTGCAGGGCGGGGACGGCACTCCGGGAAAAGTAGTGGCGGCTGGGGACGGAATAGCGAGGTGCGGCAGCCACCATCAGGTCGCGGAAGGCCTGCGTCTCCACAAGCCTAAACGGCAATATCTCCAGGGCCAGCAGTTTGGAGATGTGGCAGTTTAAGGCTTGGGCTTGGGGGGTGACTCGAGGCGTACTTCCACCTGCGGTCGAACGCCTGCGAGATGGACAGTTGTTGGGACGAGGAGTGTGAAGGTGCAGGCGAAGATGTGGGGGAAGGGGAGGCTGAAGGAGAAGACCCCAAAGTAGCCGAGGCAGATGTGGAGGTGTCCTGGCTGGAGGTCTGGACCGCAGTGTTAGGCCAAGGAGCCCTTTTTAAATAATAAAGTGACTCTGTCCTGAGACAGAGCCACCGGGGATCACTGGACTCAGATCCTGAGTCACCCGAGCAGGGCAACCCAGGAACCAAGCAGCCGGAAAGGCAAGCTCCCGAAGGAGGACAGGGGATGAGCCCCAATGCCCGAAGGGCACGTGTGCACTAGCACACAATTGTAAGCTCCCGAAGGAGGATAGGGGATGAGCCCCAATGCCCGAAGGGCACGTGTGCACTCGCACACAATTGTAAGCTCCCGAAGGAGGATAGGGGATGAGCCCCAATGCCCGGAAGGCAAACGCGCACAAGCACTCAATGCGCTCAAGTCTGGGACCAGCACAGGATACCCAGCTCTCAATTGGACCACGTGTGCCGAGTTCCGCGCCTCCCGAAGGAGGTTGCAGCCCAACACACAATGTGGCCTCCAAACACACACACTGGCGCACACTAGGATCGTGGAACATAGACTGGAACCCACACAACTCCTGCCTAGACCACAGACTACACCTAATGTGCAACCAAGGTCCTAGTTATGAAGCAGAGCGACCGGGACTCTAGCTTTAGCAAAGCAACAACAAGGCACCGGCGCCTGCTGCCAATATTGAGGGGTTTTTATAGTGAAGCAACCAATTAACAGGGCGGTGCTTCCTGTGCAGGACTGGCGGATGTGACATCACCTGTAGCCTCGAAGTATGGGCACATGATCACTTCCTGGCGGAAGTGACATTACAGGCAGGATCAAGGTCAGAGCTTATGACCACTTCCTGTGTCTGAACCAAAACACAGCGTCTTAAAGCGACAGCGTCGTAATTAGACTACAAGCGCGCGCGTGCACGGCATCGGTGCCCGCGCCTTACACGCAGTGGCAGCACAAAACAAAGGGGAAGAGGCAGTGGCAGCAAGACCGGGCGCAGGTTGTATTGCGTTTGCTCTCTCCCACTCAGCCCAGTGCTTGACTTCCAAGTGACGCCGCATGCCTGAGGTGGTCAGATTGCTCTTCTCAGAGCCCCTACTCAGTTTTGAGTGGCAGAGTGTGCAAACCGCGCTCAGTTTGTCATCCGCACAAACATTAAAAAATCTCCACACCACAGAAGTACGAGGCCTCGATGGGGGACCTTCGCGCGACTGCCCGCTACCGGGAACAGCTTCGGCCCTGCTGGCTGTGGCCTCACTTCTCTGTCTGGACTGTCCTCTGCCTGTGGACATCCCTCTGCCTGTGGACATCCCTCTGCCTCTGGACATCCCTCTGCCTCTTGCTGCCTTTTTCGGTGCTGCGCAGACCACCACCTCTCCACTGCTTTCCCCGCTGGACATCACCCCTGGCCAAGTGGGGTCGGTCATTTCGTCATCCACCACCTCCTCTTCCACTTCCTCACTCTGCTCCTCCTCCTGCCCACTGGACATTCCAACAGCCTCCCTTGATGGCAACTGCGTCTCATCATCATCATCGCTCATGATAACAGATGCTGGTTCAGGGTCCACATCAGCAGGAGATGGCGAATACTCAAGTGGTTGGGCATCACTACAAACAAATTCCTCTGCTAGCTCCTGGGATTCTTCCGGCACATCTGAAAAAGGACCCGAAAAGAGCTCCTGGGAGGGGTCAATGGTGGGATGACTCTGTTGGCCAGGTGTGGAGGAAGGAGGGTCAGAGTGAGACTGTGTGGATGACTGGCTGGTGGACAACTGTGTGGAAGCGCTATCGGCTATCCATTGCACCACCTGTTCAACCGGCTCAGGCCTCAACAGCGGTGTAACCCGCCCCCTGCTTAACTGTCCCATAAAGGCAGGGATTCTGGATGAGTGGGATCCTGGCTGACCCTCACCAGCACGCATTGTATCCCCACTGGCTTCAACAAGGCCACCAACAGCATTTCCGCGCCCCCGTCCTCGTCCACGTCCGATTCCGCTAGCCCCCCTCCGCATTTTTATTTTTTTTTGGTTACAATATTTTGCCTTCACAGCCGTGTACTAACAGTTCAGACGGTGTGTATGAACACTACGTATATACAATTATTTTGCAAGAGAACGCAAAGTACAGGTGCCAATGAAAAGGCTTTTTTTTAATATATTTCTAGGTACACAGCCGTGTACAAACAGATCAGACAGTGTGTATGAACACTACGTATATACAATTATTTTGCAAGAGAACGCAAAGTACAGGTGCCAATCAAAATGCTTTTTTTTAAATATATTTCTAGGTACACAGCCGTGTACAAACAGATCAGACGGTGTGTATGAACACTACGTATATACAATTATTTTGCAAGAGAACGCAAAGTACAGGTGCCAATGAAAAGGCTTTTTTTTTTATATTTCTAGGTACACAGCCGTGTACAAACAGATCAGACGGTGTGTATGAACACTACGTATATACAATTATTTTGCAAGAGAACGCAAAGTACAGGTGCCAATGAAAAGGCTTTTTTTAAAATATATTTCTAGGTACACAGCCGTGTACAAACAGATCAGACGGTGTGTATGAACACTATGTATATACAATTATTTTGCAAGAGAACGCAAAGTACAGGTGCCAATGAAAAGGCTTTTTTTTTTTTATATTTCTAGGTACACAGCCGTGTACTAACAGGTCAGACGGTGGGTATTTACACCTGGTATACAAAAAGGGTATTGCAGGCACACAGAACCCAGAACACTAGAGCCAAATAAACTGTATTTAAAAAAATAAAATAAAATTCACAGCCGTATACTGCCAGATCAGATGGTGCATATACACACTAGGTATATAACAGGGTTTTGCAGCCAAAAAGAACGCAGAACAGTAGTGCCAAATATAGTTTTGTATGTAGCAGAGCACCTAATACACCACTAATGCCTCTCTCTGTCCCTACTCCAGCAGCTATCCCTGAATACAGCAACCGTTCTCTGCAGACTGTATATTGTAGTAAAGCTATCACTGTACTGCACTATAGTAGCCCTGATAAGGGCTTTTAATCACGCTCCTGCCTGTCCAACAGCTAAAACCTATCTGTCCCTTCTCCAGCCTCTGTCCCTGACTAAGTTCACGCAGCATATGCGAACGAGCAGGAAGAGCTGAGTTTTTAATATTCGAGGTCACATGGTTTTTCCAGCCAATCCATGTAGACACTGTTTTTGCACTGCCAGCGTGCTCCGCGGGCCTGTCATACCCCCCCTGCATGTTGATTGGTGGAAAAAGAGCGCCAGGGAAGGTGGGAGGGGAAACGAATTCTAAGTGCGCCATCGCCATTATACTCGATTGAAATCGAGTATGCCGAATAGCGTAGTATTCGATCGAATACCGGCTCGATCAAACACTACTCGCTCATCTCTACTGATGATAATGCCGGAGGAGGTTTGGTATTCAGCAGCTATGGAGTGACTTTTCGGCAAAGCATTGGTGATTTTTATGCACTATGCGTCTCAGCACTTGATAACCCTAACATTATATGGTCTCCCACTTTGAGCCTGAGTTGCTGTGGTTCCTAAACGCTTCTATTTTTCAATACCACTCACCATTGATCACGGAATTTCTAGGAGGGATGAAAATTTGTTCCAATGTACTGCGCTCAAATTCATTGAGCTTGTTAGAACAACCCATTCTTTCACAAATTTTTGTAAAAGCAGACTGTATGGCTAGAGGTTTAATTTTATACACCTGTGACAATGAGACTAAAGGAAACACCTGAATTTAATGATGAAGAGCTGTGTTTCAATAATTTTGTCCCTATAGTGTACACTGCGCTACAAGATGAGGAATGTGTGTATAAGGTATGTTACTGGTCAGTGATGTATAGGTGCATACCTTTTACATGGAGGTGCTTTATGTAATCAAACATTACAACTATTGTTAACATCAAAACTTGGGATCTAGAGTATTTTTTAAGTAATTATGAACATTATTTTTTTGAGAGTGAAACTGTGTTTTAGCTCTGCGATATACACAATGCATGGGTAACATGATATAGCTCATTATCAGCTATTTACTATCCTATATTTCTGACTTTAAAGTGATAAAGTGAATTAGGCATATTTCCCCTAGGCCCATTCTAACAGAATACAAGAGAGCAATAGGTACAATCCACTCAGATATGTGTTAGGATTAGTCAGCATAAAACAGAACAGACCTAGATATATGTACTCTGCTATCGAATCAATGTATAACGGTTCATATTTTCATAGAAAATAGCTTACAAAGGTATTATATTATCATTTGAGGAAATGAAAACATTCTGTGCAAATAAGCCTCTTTTTATTTTTAGAGAAAACTCATTTCAGGTTGAGTAATGAAAACTGCTTTTTTTTCCAATATCCTTCCCAAACCTCTCCCCTTAAAGTGACAAAGCAATTTTGCAAGCAAGCATAGTCAATGAAAATGTGCTCTGTGTTATTTACGTAACATTTTTCTTTTTCCTTTGTTCAACAGCGCCACCTGCTGGTCTATGCATAGGTTGTACAGTATAGGTTTATACATCATCATGAAATCTGGCATTTTCTTTTTTGAAAACTCCTTCATATTTTCCATTTGAAATGTTGAAAGTACTCTTTGTTCTGTTGGTTTATTATTTTATGTTGCAATAATGTAATAGAATATCCACTTTGTCTTTACAGATTTCCCATTCATGTCATGCACCTGATCTTCCGTTGTACTTAACTGTCTTCTTTATATATGTACAAAGGATTATGAATTGAGCAATACAGAAAATGTAAAATGTGCTCTGAGAACAAAACGCATATTAATATTCTTTAACAAAAAATATTCTTTAACACAAAGTGTAAGCAGCATTAGGCACAGAGGTTATTTCTAAAGAAATTCTGATTCATATTTACCATTCAATGATTTAAAGATTCTTTAACACTGACCAACATTTCAGGCAGTGATTGGTAATGGTCCAAAAGTTCCTGATAATTGCCTGATCATCACTGGAGATGGGGGTTGGATTTACGATATACAGTACAGACCAAAAGTTTGGACACACCTTCTCATTCAAAGAGTTTTCTGTATTTTCATGACTATGAAAATTGTAGATTCACACTGAAGGCATCAAAACTATGAATTAACACATGTGGAATTATTTACTTAACAAAAAAGTGTGAAACAACTGAAAATATGTCTTCTATTCTAGGTTCTTCAAAGTAGCCACCTTTTGCTTTGATTACTGCTTTGCACACTCTTGGCATTCTCTTGATGAGCTTCAAGAGGTAGTCTGAAATGGTGTTCACTTCACAGGTGTGCCCAGTCAGGTTTAATAAGTGGGATTTCTTGCCTTATAAATGGGGTTGGGACCATGAGTTGTGTTGGGCAGAAGTCAGGTGGATACACAGCTGATAGTCCTACTGAATAGACTGTTAGAATTTGTATTATGGCAAGAAAAAAGCAGCTAAGAAAGAAAAACGAGTGGCCATCATTGAATGAAGGTCAGTCAGTCCGAGAAATTTTAAAACTTTGAAAGTGTCCTCAAGTGCAGTCGCAAAAACAATCAAGCGCTACAAAGAAACTGGCTCACATGAGGACCGCCCCAGGAAAGGAAGACCAAGAGTCACCTCTGCTGCGGAGGATAAGTTAATCCGAGTCACCAGCCTCAGAAATCGCAGGTTAACAGCAGCTCAGATTAGAGACCAGGTCAAGGCCACACAGAGTTCTAGCAGCAGACACATCTCTACAACAACTGTTAAGAGGAGACTGTGTGCAGCAGGCCTTCATGGTAAAATAGCTTCTAAGAAACCACTGCTAAGGACAGGCAACAAGCAGAAGAGACTTGTTTGGGCTAAAGAACACAAGGAATGGACATTAGACCAGTGGAAATCTGTGCTTTGGTCTGATGAGTCCAAATTTGAGATCTTTAGTTCCAACCACCGTGTCTTTTTGCAACACAGAAAAGGTGAACGGATGGACTATGAGCAGCTCTGTCCCATTGAAGCAAATGGGGCTGAGCTGCGATATCAAGCATAACCACTATATGGACGGAGCTGTGTTTGGAAAGCTGTGAGGAGGCCACAGCCTTCTCAAACAGCTGATCAGTGAGGATCCTGGGTGCTGATCTGATATTGATGAACTATACTGAGGATAAGCCATCCATATCAAAATTCTGGAAAACCCTGTCAGCCGTCAATCAATTGTTGAGGTGAGCCACCTCCACAACTATTGACTGACTGGCCAGCCAT
This sequence comes from Rhinella marina, assembly GCA_900303285.1. Lineage (NCBI taxonomy): Eukaryota > Metazoa > Chordata > Amphibia > Anura > Bufonidae > Rhinella > Rhinella marina. The sequence goes on from ONZH01007147.1 coordinate 15,814, forward strand.
TTACTGCCATTTCTGGTGTTTCAGGCCAGGACTAGAAAGCAAATAATAGAAGGGACTGAAGCAGTGTCAGAAAAGCTCCTGGCGGGCGATCAGTAAGCTAAGTAATCTTTTATTTATTTATTTATTTATTTATTTTTTAATTTTCATGCCAATGTGAGCCACATATAAAAAGAATAACCAGTGGACAACCCCTAAGAGTATTTACAAAACATATTTATTTCAGAGTTCCCTCCTTTCTCTTACCTGACAGAATAATGCTGGACTGTAGTGAATCCCACAGAAATGTACTTAACAAATAGATATTTATTTAGTCAAATCCAAAGATAAATTATAAATTCTTCTTTAGGGTAGTCACACCAGCCAATCTGAGAGAACTCTGCAGCACTAAATTCTGCACCAAATGTTGTGGACTGTGCTGCGGAGTCTGGTGTAGACATGCTGTGGATCTTCTGCAAATTTTACCCTCTGCTATGCTCAGAGTGAAATCAGTGGAAGGAATCTGCATCATAAATTGACATGTTGCAAGTTTAAAATCTCTATGTATTTCTATCTATGTGTGCATGTTCTTGCGGAAAATGTGCACAGTGTGTGGATGAAATTTGTTAAAATCTTTGTTGCTACTATATTGAATGTTGTGGATTTCTTGCAAACGAATTTGCTGTGCCTTGTGTGGTTGTACCCTAGAGCTGCTCTCAGATGAGCAATGTTCATGACCGGCTACTGACTGAGTTTAAAACAAACATCACCCAGATTGAACACTGACTTATTCAACTTAATCGCTATGCTCATATGGATGATTTTAAATAGAGATGAGCAAAGTTTTGAAAAATTCAATTCACTAACTTTGTTGAAGTTAGCCAAGAAATTGGATTTGTTACAATTTAATTTGTCAAAAATCGTTTTAAATCTGGTATACCCAGGCCACTCTGTCTTTGGTTACGGCCACATGGAGCAGCCATGTTGAGGTGAATAATCTCATGACCAATTAGCCCGCAGCTGCCTTTCATTTAATAATGAAGACTGCACTGTATAGCTCTTCTTCATTGTTAATGGCCATGCAGCACTTTTAAGCAGGAGCTGTTGCTGGTATGGGGTTTGGCTGCTTAGGTGGGGGGTTAATATGCATATTATCGCTGTTCTTGCTTGCAATCTCCTGCAATTTATTTGGCAGTAAACACAGAATATTAATCAGCTCTGGCATACCCATTTCTCCAACCCCAGTGGTCTCCTGCCCTTCGTCTGCCATCTGATTTTCCTCCTTTTCCACATAATCTAATATCAATGAGAATATGTAATCAGGAACATTCAGCTCCACCTCTCTGTATCTTGCTGAATTTTCTAGCACATGGGGACTTTGAAGGATGATTTGGAAGAAGTAAAGCCAGCAAAAGATGAGGACGGTCATCACTAAGACCTGGCCCCCTTAACGGGTGCAGACTGGATGGTACCGGTTGGCATGCTAGCACTGGAGTAATAAAGACTTACATCTTATTGATATTGAATTACATTTACGGTTGATGTAGGAATAAGTAAACATAGGAATAAATAAAACTGACACAGCATATGTCTCCCTGCACTCTCCCTGTCCAATATTCTTCTATTAATCGTTTTCAGCAACACTGTCCCTAGTGCATGAACATTTGCACGGTATTATCTTGCTGTCCCAGACTTCTTACTTTCACTTTGTCATTCTAAAGAGTGTTTCTTCAGGGAGGAACCAAACTACCAAACTTCAAAAAAGCTAAATTTAGCCAACTGAGAGAGGCCATAGGCCTAACTAACTGGGACAACGTCCTAAAAAATAAAAACAGCCACAAAATGGGATATTTTTTAAAAGCATCCTAAAATCTAATTGTGAGAGGTACATACCTTATGGGAATAAAAGGTTAAAGAACAAGAAAAAAAACAATGAGGATAAATAGAACTATAAAGAAAGCAATAAATGACAAAATAAAGCATTTAAAGGTTATGGACATCTTTGTGCACAAAAAATCAGTAACCCCATATCTTACCATAATGCAGCATATAATAAAATTGCACATGTTAGTTTTCTGGTATTAGCTTTGCTTCACATGCATTCAGAAATGCTCTTCTATGAGTTTTGCACATTGCTGTCTTCTCCTGAGAAGCTCTGTGGGCGTTCCTGTTGATCTCTCGTGTACCAGCACAGCTCTGCTGCACCGCCCCCACATCCTCTTACATAGCACAGCTCTCAAACACACACAGACTGCTGGAACTTGCAAGTAACTTTGTAGTAAGATTTCATTCCAATCCACAACATGGTGAGCGTTACAGTATGCTGCAACCTGTAATCATCAGATCTAGTTTTCACTTTCCATTCTGTAGAAAGTCCATTATTTGTAGACACAATAGATATTTCTGCTGATAATGTTAGTGCAGCGAGCTACAGTCAGAACCATGGTAGTATAAGCCTGATAAAGACCTCATTGGTGACAGCTCTCATATGGTCACTACATGCACTCTCTTCTGAATACAGTATTGTGTGCAGTCTGCACAGTGAGCGGTCACTTGTCCCACACATATTAGTACAGTGTGACTATTTAGTGAGTGAATAAGACACGCAATGTACAGCAGAGTACATTTGTTCAGTGTCTACCAGAGGTCACAATAACGCCTGTACAAGCGTCATAGACACCCATTCAGGCCATTTTAATCCCTGGAAAAAGACATCAAAACTGTACATATGTGGTATCGCCAGATTCATACTGACTTTAGAATGAAGATCCCAAGGCAGCTTTACCACATAGTGAACGTCTTAATAAAAAAAAAAATGTTTCAAGTTCTGCCAACTTTTTATTTTTTTTCCCCACTTCCAACTACATTTTATGCAATATGATATGACAGTGTTGGAAAGTACAACTTGTACAACAAAAAACAAGCCTTCATAAGGATAATTACTATGACACTGCGCATTGGGCCGCCTGCGAGACTACAGTCCCATAATCATATGTTTTAGTTACCTATAATGCTGTGGTCTGCTCACGGACTGCATGTCTCACATGGCATACGGTCATGTGCATGGGCCCTTATTCAATTTTTAAGATATTTTTAATAGTGAATCCATTTTTTGTATGTTTATATAAAAAATTGCGAAGAACTGCGGGGGGTGATAAACTTTCATCAAAACCTCTACCAGCCTTCTGTACTATAGCGTGCAATACATGGCAGCCTACCCTCTCTGCCCCACCGTTCCGCCATGTTACTAGTGCTTATTGTGGCACATATATGAACACACCCAACGCCAGCCCAAGACCATACTGGCATCACATGTGGTGCGTGCATATATAAGTGTCAAAATAACCAGTAGTGCATGCCAGAGCAGAGATGGGAGCAGGAGCGTACCTACAACTGACTGGGCCCCCACAGCAAATTTTCTACAGCCCCCCCTTGATACCTATCCTATCAGTGTCATAAATATTTGGATAGGAGTAGTAGTGCTTTAATTGTGTATATATATATATATATATATATATATATATATATATATACACACAATACTACTGATATCCAGATATCTCCTATATACAGAATAAGCGGATTGCAGATGGCATAGATACAAACTCACATAATAACACACACGCACAAATACACAAACAGATATATACACACACACAAATATATATACACAGAGATACTGTGTATGCATGTATAAATATATACACACACACACATATACATAATTGCAAAAAACGGACAGCACCTCCTACAGGTGAGAGTCAGGTGCAAGCTACCTGCTGGCTAATTAAATACTAAACAAAAAATGGCAGCAGCACTAGATAAGCCATGACACATAAAATGAACATGAGGTGAATGTGTGAAAAGGTAAAAAAGCATAACTGCTATGTAGTAAGTAATATGGAAGCTCTTAGCGCATATAAATGATCATAAATATGTCGGGCTCATCCACCAACGATCAAGGTGGCTTCCAATCGGATGAGTCCTACACTAACACTGACCTGCATCCTACACAAACCAGCAGGCCCATATCAGGAGAACATCATACCTGGTCAGAAGCTGCACCAGTGTGAACAGGAGTGCTAAATTCCCAGAGGAGGCCAATCCTCCTCTATATATACATTAGGACAAAGAACGGACAGCACCTCCTACAGGTGAGAGTCAGGTGCAAGCTACCTATTGGCTAATTAAATACTAAACAGAGAATGGCAGCAGCACTAGATAAGCCATGACACATAAAATGAACATGAAATGAACATATGAAGAAGTAAAAAAGCATAACTGCTATGTAGTATATAAAGTGGAAGCTCTTAGCACATATAAATGATCATAAATATGTCGGGCTATGTTGCAATCACAGATTGGGGGCACTGGGGGCATTTTTACTGGCACTGGGGGCATTTTACTGGCACTGGGGGCATTTCTTACTGGAACATGGGGGCACTGGGGGCATTTTTACTGGCACTGGGAGCATTTTTACTGGCACTGGGAGCATTTCTTACAGGCACATGGGGGCATTTTTACTGGCACATGGGGGCATTTGTTACTGGCACATGGGGGCACTAGGGGGCATTTCTTACTGGCACTGGGGGCATTTCTTAATGGCACGGGAGCACTGGGGGCATTTTTACTGGCACTGGGGACATTTCTTGCTGGCACATGGGGGCACTGGGGGCATTTCTTACTGGCACATAATTTGGGGTGCATTTCTTACTGGCACATAATTTGGGGGGCATCTATGGGGGTGGGACACTTTTTTCTGGCACATGATTTTGGGGGGAATCAATGGGGGGAACTTCTGGTGCATTATTGGGGCGTTTCTTACTGGCACATAATTTGGGGGGCATCTATGTGTGTAGAGCACTTCTGATTCAATGTTTTTTTATTGAAGTTTTTCAAAGAAAACTTTTTGTTTTTCTGAACAATACAAGAGCACTTCTTACTGGCACATTATTGGGGTGAAATTTTGGGCGCACTTCTGGCACATTGGAGCACTTCATACTGGCACATTATTGTGGGGCACTATGGGGACACTTCTTACTGGCACATTATTGGGGCACTTCGGAAGCATTATTACTTCTGGGGCACAGTGGGGACATTAGTACTGATGGGGGCACTATTACTAACAAGTGCACTCTGGCAGAGAATTTTTAGTTGGACTTTGGGGAGCACTATTACTGTGGGGGGCACCCTGGCATAGTATCAGCATAGCTTAGTTATTTCTGGGGGGCGTTATGTTTACACTATTACTGGGTGCACTATTACGGGACACTATTTGCTGGGCACAGTTATTTTAGCACACTGTGTGCCAATAATTATTGATGGGCACTATCTGTGTGATACTAGTGGCACAGTACTGGGGGTGGTAGGATGATTTATCCAGAAGATGGGAGAGTAGTAAACTAAGATTTTTTTTCTGTCAAACTGCAGAGATGAGAAATGGCTGAAAAATGGCGTCTGGTCTGAAAGGAGAAGATGAGGAAAGGGAAGATCTACATCAGAGGACACGTCACTGGATGTAAAAGGTATGGGGCGCTATATTAGTTCACATTCACACGAACATTGTGTTTTGCAGTCTGCAAATTGCGGATCCGCAAAAAAAAGGATGATGTTCCATATGGCATCCGTTCTTTTTGCAGATCCACTGTAACAATGCCTATCCTTGTCTGCAAAACGGACAAAAATAGGAATGGACATACAAATGCGGACAGAACACAATGCTCATTTAAGTGAATGGGTCCGCATCTGAGCCTCAAAATATGCGGATCGGAGGCTGCAAAAATCGTTGTGTGAATGTAGCCTTACCCTGTATGTTCTGTAGTGATATACGTAATGTTAGGAGGGAAAAGGTTAGGGTGAGAATTTGGCATGGGGGGGGTTCAATTTTTGATTTGGCCGGCAGAATAGCTAGGTGCACCAGCGCTGAGGGAAAGGGGGGGGGGCAAGCTGAACTCTTGCACCAGGGCCCATGAGCCTTTAGCTACGCCCCTACATGCGCACACCCATATACATACACACAGACACTTATTTACTTACAAGCTGCAGGTTCTTCCTTCTCATCTGATGTCTCTTTGAGGCTAAAGGACCTTCAGAATGCAGTAATGGTAGGATAGAGGACCTTCGATCATGTGACCTGATGACATCATCGAAGGTCCCTTAGCCTACAGATTACAAAGGTCCTTGATACTGGTATGTATACTATTTCTAGTATATTTCAGGCCAGACTGGGCCCCCTTTAGATACAGTCACATGGGGGCCCGGCCTGGCTTGAATAGTAGAAAAGACACTGCTCCCGGGCCCCTATTCCTCTCGGGCCCGAAGCAGCTTCTTCCCCTGTAGTTACGCCACTGGATGGGAGACTGTCATGCACTGCATGCTTTAACACAGAAGACTGACACAAGACCTGTCCATTCGAATCCCCCCAAAAATGGGATGTGTATTAGGAGCTGTAATACACATCGCAATCTGTAGGAGGAAGTGTGGGCGCCGACTACAATATATGCATATACCCATATGTATATGCATATATGGGTGGCCCCAAATTGAGGGTCTGTGGCCCCATGGCCACGAAGGCCTGAAGCCCTGGTGGATGTGGTTATCCACCAGGGGCTCTAACTTTAGGTATATATATATATATGTATATATATAGATATGTGTGCATGAGCCCCATTTGCATGCACCTATATTTATATATAATACCCCTTAATATATATATATATATATATATATATATATATATATATGCTCCCTGTTAATAATGCCCCCTTTATTATATTAATGCCCCCTTTTATAATACCTCTTAATATTAATAGTGCCCCCTTACTGCCCCCTTTCCTCATATATATATATATATATATATATATATATATATCCCTAATATCCTCCAGAAGTATATAGATGCATGTACATGATCCCCAGTTATGTACATGTATCTATATACATGTAATAGCCAGGGTGCCCCCCCATAGCCCCCAGCAGATGGACAATGGCCATCTGCTGGGGATAGCTGGTGACATGGGACTGGACTAATTAGTCCAGTCCCAGGTACTTCAAAAGGACAGAAGATCGATATGATCTTCTGTCCCTTCTGTTAATTACCCTCAGCGCTGCTGGGGGCAATTAACAGGACAGGGAAACAATAGGTTTCCCTGTCTCTGCATGGCGCGTACCTCCGGCGCTTGTGATTACAAGCGCCGGAGATACAGTGCGCTCCCCAGGCGGAGGATCAAAGAGATCCTCCGCCCGGGAAACAGAGCGCGTCGGCACGGTGACGTCATAGCACCGCGCCGGCGCTCGTGCACACAGCTGCCGGCGCGCTCGCCGGCAGCGCGGGAGCACGGGAGTGAGCGCGACCGGGTTTAAATAACCCGATCGCGCTGCGCTCTTCAGTTGAGCCGTGCCTCCCCAAAGAAGAGTCATCCCCTGGACGACGAGCAAGGCTGAATCATCCCCTGGACGACGAGCAACCCCCTGGAGACGAGCATTACCCCTGGATGGCTGAGTAACCCTGACCCACCAATGATTAACCCCTTCATTCTCTGATTTAACCCCTGCAACCCTGCTGCCCTGATCCTGCCCTGCAACCCCTGGAACCCTTGATTTTACCCCTGATTGCCCCCTGCCAGCATTAACCCCTGGTACCCTGCCCTGTAACCTGCCACAACCCCTGTCTTGATCCCTGCTGTACCCTAGCCCTACCATTCAACCCCTGAACAACCCTATACCGTTTACCCCTTCCCTGCCAATAGCCCTGTGTTATCCCCTGTTGCTACTGTAATTTAACCCCTTTATTCCCAGGGACAGTAATTAGATTAGCCTGGGGAGGGCTGCTATAAGTGTGTGAGTGTGTATTGTTTAGTAAGTAACGTGGTTGGAGTTAACGGGATTGTGTAGTGTAGCTAGGTTTTTATTGTACTGTATTGTTAATAAATAATAAATATTGTTATTATTTATAATACAGTGTGCAGTGTTTATTGTGTTATAACGTGTACTTTGAGTCCCTTTTAGGTCGTGTGAAAGGCAATAGAGCAGCACTTAGGCATAAATAGGCGGAACTAGCGGAAGCGGGTTTTGCCTATTTATGAATATTTATTATTGGTATGCCCCAAAATACCAATAATTAATATCTCCTTTAACACAATCTGATGCTGTAATTAGCAGGGAGAGCAGTACGCGCTCCCGGTAGAGGCAGAAGGAGTTACAGAGAATCCGTTATCTGACGAAATCTCTGTAAATTCATTGAGGACAGCCTGCTGGGCATAGGAAGCACAGCAGGCTGTAGAATAAAAACGGGAAAAAATAGATAAATGGAACCAATTGGAGAAATGATTTTCTCCACAAAATAAATTTATTAGTGTAAATTTTTATTTTACAAAGGTGTCCATATCCTTTAAGTCAGTAAAACAGGAGGGTAGCGAAGAAGCATTGGAAAACAATAAGGAAAAAAATAGAATATGTAAAAGACATATAAAAGCAGAGAGACTGAGAGATTAATCGCCAAAGAGAGTAAAACTAACCCTAAAATGTTCTTCAATTGCATAAATGGTAAAAACTATAAATATGAAGGTGTCAGCCTTTTACAGAGTAATGGGAGGAGTTGCAGAGAGTGATGAGGAGAAAGCAAAGCTACTAAATATTTTTTTCTCAACTGTAAAATGTTTAGCTACTGGGAAACTGATACCTTTATATCTCATGAAGGAAACAGGTTCTTGGCAATAACCAAAGACAATTACCTTTCCCAACTGGTTCAGGACCCGACTAGAAGGACGGCCATACTGGACTTAGTATTAACCAATAGACCTGACAGAACAACAGATGTGTAGGTCGGGGGACACCTGGGAAATAGTGACCATAAAATAATAACCTTCCAATTGTCATTCAACAGAGTGCTTGTTTCTTCAGGGAGGAACAAAACTACCAAACTTCAAAAAAGCTAAATTTAGCCAACTAAGAGAGGCCATAGGCCTAACTAACTGGGACAAAATCCTCAAAAATAAAAATACAGCCACAAAATTGGATATTTTTAAAAGCATCCTAATATCTAATTGTGAGAGGTACCTACCTTATGGGAATAAAAGGTTAAGAAACAAGAAAAAAACAATGTGGATAAATAGAACTGTAAAGAAAGCAATAAATGACACAAAGAAAGCATTTAAATCACTAAAACAGGAGGGGAGCGAGGAAGCATTGAAAGACTATAAGGAAAAAAATAGAATATGTAAAAGACAAATAAAAACAGCCCAACTAGAGACCAGGAGATTAATTGCCAAAGAGAGTAAAACTAACCCTAAAATGTTCTTTAATTATATAAATGGTAAAAACTATAAATCTGAAGGTGTCAGCCCCTTACAGAGTAAGGCCTCATGCACACGAACGTGTGCCGGCCGTGCCCGTGCTGCGGGCCGCAGACTGCGGTCCGCAATGCACGGGCACTGACCGTGAGGCCACCGCATGTGGATCGCGGACCCATTCACTTGAATGGTGTCCGCGATCCGCATCCGAGGGTCCGCACCGCAAAAAAGTAGTGCTTGCGCTACTTTTTTGCGGTGAGGAGGCATGGCCAGAAACACCACGGAAGCACACCGTAGTGCTTCCAATCCGTGCCTCCGCTCCGCATCTCCTGGATCGCGGACCCGTTGAAGTGAATGGGTCCGCGACCCGTGATGTGGGATGCACAAGGCCGGTGCCCGTTTATTGCGGACGCGCCGTATGTGGCCCGCAGCATGGGCACGGCCAGCACACGTTCGTGTGCATGAGGCCTAAGGCTACATTGACACGTCCGTATGGGTGCACATCCTGGAAAACGGTCAGTTTTTTGCGGATCCGTTGTTCCGCAAAAAACTCCATTTTTCCAGGACATCCGTTCCGTCTTTCCGTAAAAAACGGAAAGGATATATCCATATGTCATCCGTTTTTTGCGGATCCGCAAAAAACGGAAGGATGAATAACATCATTTTTTTTTCACCCCTCCTGGAACGGAATCCGCAAATACGGATGACATGCATGTCTTCCGCATTTTCTGCGGATCCATAGACTTTCATTGTGCTACGGACCGCAATTCGGGAGAAAAGTAGGACAGGAGGATTTCTGTTTGCGGATCCGCAAAATGGAACGGAACAGATTAACGGATGCGTACAACATACGGTGCAACGTCCGCAGATTATCAGGACCCATTGAAATGAATGGATCCGCAAAATATCCACAAAAACTGTCCGCAATTGCGGAACGGATGCGGATAGATTGCGGATGTTTTAAGCGGACGTGTGAATGTAGCCTAATGAGGGGGGAGTTGCAGAGAGCGATGAGGAGAAGGCAAAGCTATTTAAATATTTTTTTCTCCACTGTATCCACTGAGGAAAATAAACTGTCAGATGAAATGCAGAATATAAAAGTAACTTCCCCATTAAAAGTGCCCTGTCTGACCCAGGAAGAAGTACAGCGGCATCTTAAAAAGATTAAAATAGACAAATCGGCAGGACCGGATGGCATACACCCCCGTATCCTAAAAGAATTAAGTAATGTCATCGCTAGACCCTTATTTCTGATATTTAAGGACTCTCTACTGACAGGGAGTGTTCCACAGGACTGGCATATAGAAAATGTGGTACCAATATTCAAAGAGGGTCCAAAAACAGGGCCCGGAAACTATAGGCCAGTAAGTTTAACATCTGTAGTGGGTAAACTGTTTAAAGGTTTTCTAAGAGATGCTATCTTGGAGTACCTCAATGAAAATAAGCAAATAACTCCATATCAGCATGGCTTCATGAGGGATCGGTCATGACAAACCAATTTAATCAGTTTCTATGAGGAGGTAAGTTCTAGACTTGACCACGGCGAATCAATGGATGTCGTATATCTGGACTTCTCCAAAGCATTTGACACTGTACCACATAAAAGGTTAGTATATAAAATGAGAATGCTTGGCCTGGGAGAAAATGTCTGTATGTGGGTAAGTAACTGGCTCAGTGATAACAGAGGGTGGTTATTAAGGGTACACACTCAGATTGGGTCACTGTCACTAGTGTGGTACCACAGGGGTCAGAATTGGGCCCTATTCTCCAATATATTTATGATCTTGTAGAAGGCTTGCACAGTAAAATATCAATTTTTGCAGATGACACTAAACTGTGTAAAGTAATTAACACAGAAGAGGACAGTACACTGCTACAGATAGATCTGGATAGACTGGAGGGTTGGGCAGAGAAGTGGCAGATGAGGTTTAATAATGACAAATGTAAGGTTATGCACATAGGAAGGAATAATGCAAGTCACCAGTACATACTGAATGGTAAAACACTGGGTAACACTGACATGGAAAAGGACCTAGGAATTTTAGTGAACAGCAAACTAAGATGCAGAAACCAGTGTCAGACAGCAGCTGCCAAGTCCAATAAGATAAGGTTGCATCAAAAGAGGCATAGAGGCCCATGATGAGAACATAGTCCTGCCACTTTACAAATCACTAGTCAGACCACACATGGAGTACTGTGTACAGTTCTGGGCTCCTGTGAACAGGGCAGACATAGCAGAGCCAGAGGAGGGCAACTAAAGTAATAACTGGAATGGGTGGACTACAGTACCCAGAAAGATTATCACAATTAGGGGATATTTAATAACTATGTATAAATATATCAGGGGTCAGTACAGAGATCTCTCCCATGATCTATTTATCCCCAGAACTGTGACTGTGACCAGGGGACATCCTCTGCGTCTGGAGGAAAGAAGGTTTTTACACAAACATGAAAGAGTATTCTTTACTCTAAGAGCAGTGAGACTATGGAAATCTATGCACGAGGAGGTGGTGATGGTGAGTTCACTAAAAGAGTTCAAAAGGGGCCTGGATGCATTTCTGGAGGGTAATAATATTACAGGTTATAGTTACTAGAGATGGGTCGTTGATCCAGGGAGTTATTCTGATTGCCTGACTGGAGTCGGGAATTAATTTTTTCCCTAAAGTTGGGAAAATTGGTTTCTATCTCAGGGTTTTTTTGCCTTCCACTGGATCAACTTGCAGGATAACAGGCTGAGCTAGATGGACAGATGTCTTTTTTTTCGGTCTTATAAACTACTATGTTACTATGTTACTTTGTAACACTAATGAGAGGCAGTGCAATGCTGTGAGTTATTTAACTGGGACTGTATGTTAGGGCTGAAGGGAGGGATGTTATTTACATGGAACTGTGTGTTGGAGGGGGTTGAGGAGGGAGTGATATTATTTACATGTCACTGTATGTCGAGGGCTGGGGGAGGTAGTAATGCTTAAATGGGACGGTATGTTGATGGCAACTGTGGGAGGGAGTGATGTTATTTACATAGGACTAAATGTTACAGGGGTCTGAGGGAGGGAATGATGTTATTTACATGGGACTGAATGTTGAAGGGGCAATGTTATTTACATGGGACTGTATGTTGAAGGTGGCTGAGGGAAGGAGTCATGTTATTTACATGGGACTGAACATTGAGGGGTTGGATGTTGGAGGTGGCTGGAGAGGTGGTGATATTATTTACATGGGACTATGTGTTGAAGGCGGCTGGGGAGGAGATGATCTTATTTACATGGGGCTGTTTTTTGGAGAAGGCTGTAGATAGAGAGGGATGTTATTTACATGGAAGTGTATATTGGAGGGAGCTGGAGAAATGGTGTGATGTTATTTATATGGGACTGTATGGTGGAGGAATATAACTAAAGGAGGCATTAAAAATACTGGGGGAACATCAGGGTGACCATTATAACAGTAGGGGGCAGTATAAGTACTGGGGGCACTGTAGGGTTATTATAAATCTAGGGACTTTAGGCATTATTACTACTGGGGGCTCTATAGGAGGGACTGATAAATATGCCTTATTTCTACTAAGAGCACTATGGGGGCCTTATTACTACTGAGGGGTCAATATAGAGCTTTATTACCACTGGGGGAACAATAGGAAGGCCTTATTTCTACTGGGGGCTCTGTGAGGGCATTATTAATACTAGTGGGCTCTTCTACTAATGGGGGCACTATTGGGGAGTGTTTTCACAGTTGGGGCAGTATTACTAATGAGGGCATTCTAGAAGGGAATTACTATTGGTAGTACTTTGAGGAGCACTATTGCTATGAGGGGACTATCTGTATGGAACTATTATTTCTTCAGGATAGTATTTGGAGGTATTGGGGGAGCACAGCAAGCATCCGGATAATACTGTAAGGACTCCAGGTTGGTGGATGATTATAGAAATGTGAGGAAGCTAAGATGTCTGTGTGTCACTTTCTGCACAAGGTATGGCTGGGGGAAGTTGTACGGACCAAATTGAGAAGATGATGACAGAGAAGATCTACATCGGAGGAGACGTCACCTTGGAGGCCCTGGATGTGACTGGTATGTGCTGCTGTATAGCAAGTACAGCAAAATGTGATGTTTGGGGGGAGTGGGGGACGACTTACAGAACTGGGCCATATTCATTAGGGCTTGGGCCACTGATCTTTTGAGACCCTAGCAATGTCCTTGTATGATGGTAAAAAGTTTAAAACGAATGTCCACCATGGATAATGTCCAGAAAACAGTGTTTAGTAATCTCCTAAGCTCCCTCTAGTGGTGTCTACAGACAGACTTAATTTTTTTATTTTGTTGGTTATTTATTTTTTGATTATTATAATTATTTTGTTGTACAATTTTCCTATGTACACAGTTGCAGTTTTCTATGCAGCTTAATTTTCTATCTTCACCAAATAAAATTCTATCCAGGTAATATGATAGGAAAATAGTTATTATCTGAGCAGGGTCTTTTACGTTTGTGTTTGGCACATGACTAGGACTGATTCTTACACACTAGAAAAGTGAACAGCAACCTTCTGCACTCCAGCTGATGTGATCCACAACTCCCAGCATTCACACTTACTCAGCTGTTCTTGTAACTGCTACAGGAATATTCTGGGAGTTGTAGTTTCAGAAAAGCTGGCGTGCCGGAGGATGCTGATCCCTACCTAGATGCAAAAAAAAGAGTCCCTAGAGTCCCTATTAAATGACAGGAAGCAGAGATCTTTGAAACAATATGAAACTCATAGAGAAAGTCTATTGAAAAACATTTTTTTTTCTGAAACTGTAATATAAAGATATTACAGATATTAATAATCATATAAAATGTTCAGGTAGTAACGAGACCTGACATACACATGACTATTGCATTAATTAACTGAATCTATAGACATATGCAGAATTATATTAGACAATCCTGTTCTTCTTTTCAAGTGTCAAATAAGCAATTCATTTCATAAAGAGGCACCATGGCCACCAAGCTTCCTCTAAGGATGCTGTCAAGTAGATAAGAACGCCATGAATGTATAAACAAGGGTAGAGAGCACGGATGAATTGACAGTCTAAATAGTTTTTATGATGCCGATTGGATGAAAGCCTCAGTGGATGGTACTTTAGCTATTATACAAACCACTAAAACCAAGAACAGAGTCATTTTGCTGTATCGATATGTGTGATATTTGGCTTCTCGCTGGGAAATATCCTTTGAAGTCTTGTTGGAAAAAAAAAATGTGATAGATTCTGTTCAGCGGACATGGTTTGATGAAAGCCAGCTCACTGTTTGATCAAAGCTGCATTTCATGTTAAAAAGGAACATTTTCAGGCATCTGTTCTGTCTCTTGGCCCCTACTCAATATACTGTGAAATTGGTTCACTGTACAGGGGAAATTTGGAGACTCATTCATTTGAATAAACCTGACCTTGTTGTTCTAAATGGCTCTTTAAAAGCATCAAAATTTGTTTGCTGTTAAAGAAACACTAGTACAATTATTCACTATTACAGTATATGCAGACGTAGCCTGCCAGAGAAAACACTTTTTATCTGTTTTTATTTTCTTTAGATGTGTTTTCATCAAAATATATTGGCTGAGAGTCTCAGATTTTATCATATCAGAATGAGGGCTTAGTCCATATGTAATACATAGTAACATGGCAACATATGTAGTTTATAAGGCTGAAAAAGACATCTGTCCAGCCAGTTCAGCCTGTTATCCTGCAAGTTGATCCAGAGGATATTGTTTGTATTTTTTGTTAGTGCATTATTTTCTGTGATTTTTTTCCCTTTGTATGTTGTTACCCCCCTTTAAAGAGGTTGTGCAGTGGAGTAATATTGATAACCTATTCTCTGTCACCCCTGCACTCAGCTAACTGCTTCCTCTTCAAAGTTTACTTGTGCATCTCTCTTCTTGTCACGTGTCCTCCTCTTCTCAAGAGCATCATGTGGCTGAACCCATAAACGGCTGGTCCAGCATTAGAAAGCAAGGATTTGCTAGGAGTAAAAATAAAAAAAATAATTGTGTGTCCTGTATTTCATTTTTCCCATGGACCTTCAGTTGGAAATGGCAGAAGTGGCTGTAAAAAAATAAATAAATAAACAAATAATGCCAGTGCAAAAAAAAAAGTGCAGAATAATACCACCCATAAACTTCCATTACAGCAAAACTGCAGCTGCTTGTGTGAACTATTGGGGTCATTTATCAAACTGGTATCAAGTACAACTGGCTTAGTTGCCCATAGCAACCAATCTGCTGCACCTAAGTTCAAAAGACAGCTTTGAAAACACACTATCTTAAAATGAAAAAGACTAGAAAATGTAAGTCGATTGAACTGAGATTGACAAAGTATAAACTGCTAATGGTGCTTAGTCAACTATCATGCAAACAAGGTGGTTCAACTTAGACCCATAGTTCAGCTAAGGTTGTTATTGGCGGCTGTGTGTGAGAGATCCATAGCCCCATCCAGTCCTAGACATTCTTGCGGGCAGTGTGTGAGTGGGTGTTATCTTGTTACAACAGCGCATCTACTAACGGAGTACAAAAATGGCAGTGGGGATGGTTCCAACATGTTGTAGGTACTTCTTGAAAGGCTAGTTAATGCTTCTTCCATAAATAACCGATGGAAATGGCCATGGTAGCTAATAGCACCCCACACCATGAGACTTGCTATTGGTCCTTTGTGTCTTCACACTATGCATGATGGCAGTAGGTGCTCTCCATCTCTCCTATGACATCTGATGTGGTCATCATTACTACCCAGGCAGAACATGCTTTCATCACTGATTGTTTGCCATTAATGGCTACCTCAGAGTTCAAAGGAGGACTGGGGCCGTCAAAATGCCAGGAAATGCCTTCTCAGCCTATGCCTGGCTTTAGCGATGACCCATCTTAGTTACTGACTGCCTCAATGGGTCTGTTGGCACTCATGGGTCTAGAATATCATAAAAAAAGGAAGTGAAAGAAAGTGAAGGCCAAAGCAGAGTAGAGTCCACCGTCTCCAATTTTGTTTCAGCTAGGAAACCCCTTTAAAAGGCGAGAAATATTCTTTAAAAATGATGAACTCCTTCAGATCACAATTTTTACTTGATTAAAAGTATTTTGGGCCAAATATGATTTTTGTTTACTAAAATTGCAGTGTTTGGCATCTGTAGCCTACATGTATCAGTAGCAAATCCGTCAGACTGATTGGATGATGGCTGAGTCTTCAGTCCCTTTCTCACCAGAATGAACCTCTATGCTGATTTATGACCAAAGTTGAACTCTGATTTGTTCATCATTTCACCATTTCAAAATCTCCCTGAAGACCATTGCCAAATATGATTTATGCAATTCAGAATTCAATGGGTGTTTAAATAAATGCATATGCAGCAAGCTCCTAGTGTATTACTTTTGTTTCTATTGCCATATAAAGCTTATCTTCCTTACCAGCCCAGGCATGGAAAGGCTGGACATCATTTATATATAAAAATCCATGCTCAATTGGTTTTTCTGCAAGCATTGACATGTAACAGAGAATAAAACCATTTAGATCTAGAGCATGTCAGACAATTCTTCCAGCATTTGAGCATTTCCTAATAGTACATACCTATCGAGACCCATAGGCAGAAAGCAGATGAAAAAATATAGTGGCAATTACACAACACATATGTTCAAAGGATTAGAAAAGAAGAGGAAAAGCCTACAGCATTTTGATTTCCAGTTGGCAAGTCTAGCTTTTGACTAGCTCTCCTTGTTAAGTGATAAAAAGTGACAGGCTGCATCTTATCTCATTGGCTGGTGACTTTAAAAACAGGGAGAAATAGAGCAAGTGTATAGATAATGAGGACAGAATGCTGAGGATTTGATAGCAATGGAAAGTGACTGAATTCTATTATCTCCATGAATATGTCTCCTTCTCTCACACTAAAACAGGGTGTTCAAATGAACACTAAACGCTTACCAGATGCGGCTCACCCCTTCACATCTGGATATACAAAATATATTCTAGTTTCTCTTGGTAGTCAGATAAAAGTTTGGTCCAAATACTGTCGTAGATGTGAAGGTAATGATGGTGTATGCCTATTCTACAGTCACAGACCTTTGGATTAGGGCTCATGTACCGAACTGTAGGCTATTTTGCAGTCTGCAAATTGCGAATCTGCAAAACACGGATACCAGTCATGTATGTTTCCGCATTTTGGGGAATGGAACTTCCTGCCCTGTATAAAACAGTCTTATCCTTGTCCATAAAATAGGCAAGAATGGGACATGTTCTATTTTTTTTCAGGGCCACGGAACTGACATGAGTGCAAACAGCACATGGTGTGCTATCCATATCTTTTGCGACTCCATTGAAGTAAATGGGTCCCCATTCGGCCCTCACAAAATGCAGTTTAGATGTGGACAAAAAATATATTCGCACAAGGAATTTTGAAAATCCACTACAAATTTCAGCATGGAATCTGTACGTATTTTTTTAGCACACTTTTGATGTGCATGCCTATTGTATTGCTAATTTTCCACGAAATGTAGCTACAGATTAAATTCTCTGAATTGTAAAGAGTAAAATCTGCTGCAAACTTAGGGCTCATTCACACAACTGTATGGTCGCTGTGCCCGTGCTGCAGACTGCAAATAGTGATCCACAATGCATGAGCACCAGACATATGAACTCTGTGCTGTGGATACAGACCCATTGACTTGAATGGGTCTACAATCCACAAAATAAGGCAAAAGATAGGACATGTCCTATCTTTTGTGGTGTGGAGACATGGACCTGAAAGCCCATGAAAGGGCTTTGGAGTGTTCTGTGGGCTTCTAATCCGTGCCTTCACTAAAGATAGAATATGTCCTATCTTTTGCCATATCTTGCGGATCATGGACCCATTCAAGTCAATGGGTCCGCATCTGCAACACGGTGGTATTGCGGACTTGCTGTTTGTGGTCCGCAACATGGGCACGGTGACCATACGGTCAAGTGCTGATCCCTTACAGCAAAAGTCTGCATTGATTTGCAGTGGATTACCTGAAAAACTGTAAAGGCTCCCTCGACATGTTGCGTATTTGTCACAAAATCCATTTTCTGTGCAAGAATCTGCTCCTTAGGCAGTCACCATTAGGCCACCTAACAATGGTTTTTGGTGCAGATTTGATGCGATTTTGCTGCAGATCTCACCCTTCCATTAAAAAAGGTGAAATCTACAGCTAAATCCGCAAACATAATTGACCTGCTATTAAGTTTGAAAACCACATTGCAGGTCAATTTGTACATGGAAATAATCCTCAAAGTATACATGAGATTACTGAAAAAAACGTGGTCTAAAATGGCAGAAAAGTGCTCAAACCCCATATGCTGTAGCACATAAATAAATAGAATCCACCTGTGTGTAATCAAGTCTCTGTATAAATGCACCTGCTCTGTGGTAGTCTCCGGGTTCTGTTTAAAGCACAGAGAGCATCATGAAGACCAAGAAACACACCAGGCAGGTAAGTGGTACTCTTGTGGAGAAGTTTAAAGCCAGATTTAGATACCAAAAGATTTCCCAAGCTTTAAACATCCCAAGGAGCACTGTGCAAGTGATCATATTGAAATAGAAGGAGTATCAGACCACTGCAAATCTAGCAAGACCCGGCAGTCCCTCTAAACTTTCATCTCAAACAAGGAGAAGACTGATCACAGATGCAGCCAAGAGGCCATGATCACTCTGGATGAACTGCAGAGATCTACAGCTGAGGTGGGAGAGTCTGTCCATAGGACAACAATCAGTCGAACACTTCACAAATCTGGCCTTTATGGAAGAGTGGCAAGAAGAAAGCCATTTCTCAAAGATATCCATAAAAAGTCTCGTTTACAGTTTGCCACAAGCCATCTGGGAGACAGACCAAGCATGTGGAAGAAGGTGCTCTAGTCAGATGAAACCAAAATTGAACTTTTTGGAAACAATGCAAAACAATATGTTTGGCGTAAAAGCAACACAGCTCATCACCCTGAACACACCATCCCCACTGTCAAACATGGTGGTGGCAGCATCATGGTTTGGGCCTGCTTTTAATCAGCAAGGACAGGGAAGATGGTTAAAATTGATGGGAAGATGGATGGAGCCAAATACAGGACCATTCTGGATGAAAACCTGTTGGAGTCTGCAAAAGACCTGAGACTAGGACGGAGATTTATGTTCCAACAAGACAATGATCCCAAACATAAAGCAAAATCTAAAATGGAATGGTTCAAAAATAAACGTATCCAGGTCTTAGAATGGCCAAGTCAAAGTCCAGACCTGAATCCAATTGAGAATATGTGAAAAGAGCTGAAAACTGCTGTTCACAAACGCTCTCCATCCAACCTCAAAGAGCTTGAGCTGTTTTCAAGGAAGAATGGGCAAGAATTTCAGTCTCTAGATGTGCAAAACTGATAGAGACATACCCCAAGTGACTTGCAGCTGTAATCGCAGAAAAAAGTGGCGCAACAAAGTATTAATGCAAGGGGGCCGAATAATTTTGCACGCCCCACTTTTCAGTTTTATTATTACAAAAAAAGTTTAAATGATCCAATAAATTTCATTCCACTTCACAATTGTGACCCACTTGTTGTTTCTTCACCAAAAATTTAAAATGTTATATCTTTTTGTTTGAAGCCTGAAATGTGGCAAAAGGTTGAAAAGTTCCAGGGGGCCAAATACTTTTGCAAGGCACTGTAAATTTGGATTAGTTGCTAACTGAATTTTTGCTAAACTTCGGATTGAATTTCACTTCAGATGCTTTGATTCACTCAACAGTAGTCATGGGCCATGCCGGTTGATCAGGCCCGTCAGATTTACTAACGTACTCCTGATAACAGTTTTTCCACTCATCTAATACTCCAGCTGTGCAAGGGGAAACAAAGATCTTCACGAAAAGTAGGTCTTTGTAAATTTTAAATGTTTATTTAAAATGTATTTTTAAATGTTTCATTCAGCAGTCCTATAACACATAAGTAGTAACACATAAGAGATGAGCAAATCTATTCGCCGCTTCGTATATTCGTTACAAATGTTCGTTATTTCCTACTCCGAAGTGAATCCAGATCTTTTCAGATTTGCTTCGTACAAATCTTAAATGTTCTTAAATCTTTGTACGCTAATGCTATGTACGCATCTGATAATTTGTATGCTAATGCTACGCATCTGATAATTTGTAAGCTAATGTGTAATAAGTAAAGTAGCGTACTTTTACTGTATGTTCGTTATTTGTGTGGAAATGTTTGCAGTGGATGGGTTAGAGCGGCAAAAAGCCTGGGAAGAACCCGGTCACCTGACCTGGGAGAAGAGCTTGCTCTGATTGGCCCATAGGCTGAGTAAATCGGTTATATCACTTGTGTTGCGGCTGCTGAGACAAGCAGGAGCTTGGGAAAGAGAGAGAACTGTGTTCTGCTATTGTTCTGGGCACCATTACAGATATCAGGGCTAGTGCAGGGCTAGTAATATTAATCAGGCAGGGAGAGTGAGGGAGGAGACAGGTAGAGAGACAAAGACCTGATTGCCTGCCACAGTCAAGTGAAAATTGTCTGGCACCGGAAAGCAGAAGGGTTCAACTTCCAGCCAGATCTCAAGCTCCAAAAAAAGTAGGTGACACAGGCCAGTAGCAGTGGCAAAGGACATGTAGACGCAGCTGCCAGCAGTAGCATTCGTAGTAGTTGGCCATTATGCACAATTTTTGGAGGCTCCGGCCTAAAGAGACACCCCTGTCTTCTTCACAGTATGTCAGGAACAGGTTAAAGGTTTAAAAAAAAAAACTATCAAAACACAGGTTTTAGAAGAATTATTTTAGTAATAAATAATAATAACTTAAAAAACAAAAAAAAATTACGCCGGCCTTTGCCGACATCTGGCCATCATCACTTGCAGCTCTCGAAGCTCTAGCTGCAGGCCGCGAATAAGCCTAGAGGCAGCATGGAGCCTGGTGTCAAAACCCCTTAAGGCTGCCTCCACTTCTCTTCCAAGTCTGTCGGGATATCTATAGGGGTGCAAACAGTAATATAATTAGTATGATCAAGTTAAATGGGTTGTTCCACGAAAAATATTCTAAACTTTTAAACGAGCACCTGGATCTGAATACTTTAGCAATTGCATGTCATTAAATATTTTGTATATCTACTAGAACTGAGTTATTCAGTGACATGTATCTTTATTGAGCCATTTTTTTTCTTATTTCTTTGAACTGCTCACTGAGAAGGCCACACGTGCTCAGTTTAAGGCTAGGGCTACATAGCGACGTGTTGCGCAACACATAGTGCACAACTACACAACGACAGTTGTCGTGCAACATTTTGTCACAGTAATGTCGCACAACAATTTTTATAATGTAAGTCTATGGTGTCGCACTGCGACATGCTGCGACTGCGAAACATCTATCTTGGATGGAGTTTTTGCGACTGTCGTGTCGCAGTCGCAACATGTCGCATGTTGCAGTGCGACACCACAGACTTGCATTATAAAAATTGTTGCGCGACGTTACTGCGACAAAATGTCACGTGACAAATGTCGTTGTGTAGCCCTAGCCTAAATTTTCAACTGCCTCCTGTCCTGAGCTGTGATAGGGAGAGATGGACACAAGTCCTGACATGCAGCAGAATAGACACTAGTCACACTACCCTTGAGTAACCAGCTTGATATAGCTGAGTAATTGGGTCAGATCTCTGGATCTATGTGAGGTGCAGGGCTGTTTCTCGCTTTGTTAAAAAGAGTTGCCAATGTACTATAATATTATGTCATGTATGACACATTTTTGTTAAATATTTTTGGGGTAACACAAGTTTCTACTTCTTTCACTAGCCTTGATTTTACAATTATTACGATATGTTTGCTTCACTACCAACTGGGAGAACATAATGTGTACAAAGTCTAGTTATCAATAACATGTTGGGTGGCATGATCCTAGTGCTTGAAAATATTAAACTTCTGTTAATTAGGGGTTTGTGGTGTTTGCTGGGTCGAGTCATGGCGGCGGGTCCGTGAGCTGCCTGCTCCCGAACCTCCGGACTAGTTCCCTCTCTGTCACCCCCCCACCACCACCCCTTTGGATGAGTTCGCCTGGCTGAGGAAGTGTCTGGAGAGGCGATGCGGCTGTCACCCCTGTCCTGTTGCTCGGTGGCGGTGTGGGCCGTGTGGCTTGAGGGCGGTCCTGCGGATGGATCGGCGGTTGGAGTGGGGACCGTGCGGCGCATGGAGGTGGTCGGGTCGCCCGCCGCGCGCTGAGGCACAGTGCGTGACGGGGAGCGCCGAGTACCGGAGATGCCCTGAGGATGCCTGAGAGCGCTCTGCGGGCGGCCGTCGCTCTGGTAGCGGGTGGTCGGTGGTCGAGCCTGCAGAGCCCAGGATAAAAGCTTTCCCGCCAGCGAAGGCAGTTTGAGGCAAGGCTGGGCACCATCTTCGGAGGTAGCAGACTGCATATGGAACCGGAGCGGTGAAATCCCTGAGCCCCTCCAGAGGGAGAGTTTTCTGACTGTAAAAGACCCCCAAACTTTCCTACCGAATAAAGGACAGGACTGCACCTAAACCTCTGTTTCTAAGGTTAAGGTAACCAGAATAGCAGAAGGATATTATACGGAGACAGCCTGCATTTTTAAGAGGGGTGGGAGAGGCTGGGGGTGGCTATGAATTGTGGACACTTTTTATAAATGAATTTGGTATTCCTGCCTGGGCTTGCCGTCCAAATTGTCCGCGATGAATATAACAGACGCAGCCCGGCTTGGAATAGATTTGGTCTAGATCTGGGTGCATTGAGAGCCCAGCCGGCTAGCATCTTAAATAGCAGAGACGATATATGCCCCCTGTTGAGGTCTACCAACGGCCACTAACCTGTTGAAATGTTTGCCGGCTAGAATATGAATACTGATACTTGTTTTGTTTTTTTTTTATTTCTTGGGTCTCGGAGAGGAGGGGGGAATATACATTTGTTTTTTTTTTGTTTTTTTTTTCTCTTTGATTAATGAATATTAAAGTCCTTACGTGGAACATTCGGGGTCTGGGGGACCGTTTAAAAAGAGTGGCAGTGATGGATAGAATAGTGAGATACCTGCCAGCAATTGTATGTCTATTAGAGACCCACTGGGCTAAGTACGAATTTCACTCCACCTTTTCATCATATTCTGCTGGGGTTTCAGTTTGGGTTCATAGTGGGGTAGATTTTGAATTGCTAGATGTTAAGAAAGATAATAGAGGAAGGTATATTTTTTTGCATGGCAGGCTAAACCAGACCCCGACTGTTCTAGCGTTCGTTTATATTCCGCCTCCATTTTCCTCGGATGTGTTAATCCAGCTACTGCAATTTATAGCCAGAACAGAATGTACACAGATGTTTGTATGCGGAAACTTTAATTGTGTGCTAAACCCTGTGAGAGATAGAGTGGGTGCAACAGCGGGGAAAGTACCAGGCATTACTCCTTTGGGTAGGTTGGTGAAAGAGTTTGGGTGGTAGGACGTGTGGGATGGGCTCTATCATGGGAAGAAAGCCTTCTCATGCTATAGCTCATCCCACATGTCGGCCTCAAGAATCGATATGGTGATATCAGATGCAAATGCATTTCGAAACACCAAGAGAGTTAGCTACGAGCCCAGATCCATCTCTGACCATACCCCCCTTCTTTTGGAAATCAAGGGGAAAGAGAAAATCAACAAGGGTCCAAAGCCATTTAGAATTAATCCTCATTGGCTTACACTAATAAATCAAACAAAAATAGAGAGCGAGATAAAAAGCTTTTGGGAAATAAATGAATGCTCCACAAATATGTTGAATGTATGGGATACGCTAAAAGCCTATCTTAGGGGAATATTATATAAAGAAATCAATTATCTTAAAAAACAATTTAATAAAGAGGAAATGGGGAAGAAAAGAGCAGTAGAAGAAGAGCAGATTAAATACGCTCAGTCCCCTACGCAAGAGGGGCTGTGCTCTTTGAGGGAGAAACAAGACGACTACGGGAAGTACCTTCAAGGGAAAGCCCAACACAAGCTGTTTTTTAGAGGGTATAGGCAATTCACGGAAGGGGGGAAGCCTACAAAGCTCATTGAAAATCAACGGGAAAGCAGCATTGTCACAGTCATAAGGACTAAAGATGGTGAGACAACGACTGAGGGAACAAGAATTAGAAAAGAGCTTGTGACCTTTTACTCCGAATTGTATAGATCAGAGGGAGAGGGAGAGGGAGAGGATGAGAGGACGGAGAAATTTTTAGAGCAGATTGACCCCCCCCCTAAAGTGAGCGAGCAGGAGGCGCTGAGATTGGGCACCCCTGTTCAGATTGATGACCTCAAACAAGCACTGGCCTCCTTTGGTGGTAACTCTGCCCCAGGAGGTGATGGATTTCCTTTTGAACTGTATAGGAAATATAGCTCTACTTTGTTACCTATTATGGAAAAAGTTTTTAATGAATCCTGCAAACAAGGGAGGCTGCCTAATTCTATGATGGAATCCTTTATAGTACTAATCCCCAAAAAAGGTAAAGATAAAATGGAAGTTGAATCGTACCATCCAATTGCGCTCTTGAATACTGACATAAAATTTTTTCCCAAAATACTAACACTAAGACTTAAAGAGTGTATACCCTCTATTATAGGAGAGGAACAGGTGGGATTCGTTAAAGGACGTAGCTTTTTCTCTAACATTGATAGAATGTATGCTAATATGCAGATAAAGAATGAGGCCCCCCGCTCCATCCTGTCACTAGATGCAGCTAAGGCATTTGACAGGGTGGAGTGGGGGTTCCTCTGGAAATGTTTAGAGGTATATGGATTGGGGCCCTCCTTTATAAAAATGGTTAAAATGATGTATAGGAAGCCGGTAGCTAAGGTCATCGTAGGAGGAGAGGCATCATCTGAATTCAGATTGTACAGAGGGACGTGACAGGGGTGCCCTCTCTCACCGCTCCTTTTTAATCTCTACATAGAAACACTGGCACTGTACAT
Organism: Rhinella marina; assembly: GCA_900303285.1. Lineage (NCBI taxonomy): Eukaryota > Metazoa > Chordata > Amphibia > Anura > Bufonidae > Rhinella > Rhinella marina. The sequence goes on from ONZH01007147.1 coordinate 40,997, forward strand.
TCGGAAAAGTAGCCTGTTTGAGGGATTTGGTATTAACGGTAAAAATGAAAAAAAACGTGCTCTATGCTGACGATCTCTTGTTTATAACCGATGCTAAGAGTAAAATGAACCAGATACAGAAGGAGTTAGGGAAATTTGGAGAAATGTCAGGCTTCCAAGTAAACTGGGAGAAATCCTGTCTGCTCCCCCTAGACAAAGATCCTAAAAGTATTAATTTGGGTATAAAGATTATACAAAAACAGGAGAAAATGGACTATCTGGGAATTAAAGTTACGCCTAATCCTTCCTATTACATTATACACTCACCGGCCACTTTATTAGGTACACCATGCTAGTAACGGGTTGGACCCCCTTTTGCCTTCAGAACTGCCTCAATTCTTCGTGGCATAGATTCAACAAGGTGCTGGAGGCATTCCTCAGAGATTTTGGTCCATATTGACATGATGGCATCACACAGTTGCCGCAGATTTGTCGGCTGTACATCCATGATGCGAATCTCCCGTTCCACCACATCCCAAAGATGCTCTATTGGATTGAGATCTGGTGACTGTGGAGGCCATTTGAGTACAGTGAACTCATTGTCATGTTCAAGAAACCAGTCTGAGATGATTCCAGCTTTATGACATGGCGCATTATCCTGCTGAAAGTAGCCATCAGATGTTGGGTACATTGTGGTCATAAAGGGATGGACATGGTCAGCAACAATACTCAGGTAGGCTGTGGCGTTGCAACGATTCTCAATTGGTACCAAGGGGCCCAAAGAGTGCCAAGAAAATATTCCCCACACCATGACACCACCACCACCAGCTTGAACCGTTGATACAAGGCAGGATGGATCCATGCTTTCATGTTGTTGACGCCAAATTCTGACCCTACCATCCGAATGTCGCAGCAGAAATCGAGACTCATCAGACCAGGCAACGTTTTTCCAATCTTCTACTGTCCAATTTCGATGAGCTTGTGCAAATTGTAGCCTCAGTTTCCTGTTCTTAGCTGAAAGGAGTGGCACCCGGTGTGGTCTTCTGCTGCTGTAGCCCATCTGCCTCAAAGTTCGACATACTGTGCGTTCAGAGATGCTCTTCTGCCTACCTTGGTTGTAACAGGTGGCAATTTGAGTCACTGTTGCCTTTCTATCAGCTCGAACCAGTCTGCCCATTCTCCTCTGACCTCTGGCATCAACAAGGCATTTCCGCCCACAGAACTGCCGCTCACTGGATGTTTTTTCTTTTTCGGACCATTCTCTGTAAACCCTAGAGATGGTTGTGCGTGAAAATCCCAGTAGATCAGCAGTTTCTGAAATACTCAGACCAGCCCTTCTGGCACCAACAACCATGCCACGTTCAAAGGCACTCAAATCACCTTTCTTCCCCATACTGATGCTCGGTTTGAACTGCAGGAGATTGTCTTGACCATGTCTACATGCCTAAATGCACTGAGTTGCCGCCATGTGATTGGCTGATTAGAAATTAAGTGTTAACGAGCAGTTGGACAGGTGTACCTAATAAAGTGGCCGGTGAGTGTAGATAATTTACAGACCTGTTTACAAAAATTGGAAAAAAAGGTTAATATCTGGATCAAACTTCCTATTGCGACTATGGATAGGCTGTCATTGGCTAAGATGGTCCTCCTTCCCCAGTTGCCCTTCTTCCTATCTCTCTCGCCTATATGGGTTGGGGATAGGTGGTTTAAAAGAATTGAAAAGATGATTAATGGATTGATATGGGGGAGGAAGAAAGTTAAAATTAAATATGAAATACTCTGCCTCTCAGAAGGTCAGGGTGGGTTAGCGGCACCTAACTTAAAGTGATATTATGTGGCGGGATTGATAGGGCGGATTTGCAATTGGGAGAGGGATAAGGTGATACAATATATGTTGGGAGATAGGTGTAGAAATGCAAAGAATGTCCTATCCCTACTAGATAGTGGGCAACTAGGGGCTAAGTTAGATAAATTCACTTATAAAATCACTATGGTGAAGACGTGGAGATGGATTAAAAAATTTTGTGGAATTAAAGGAAGCACAAAGTTCACGCCATTATGGGACAATCCGAATTTGATAGAATTAAAAAAAATAGAGGATTATTCGTTTTGGGCAAGGATTGGGGTAACATTCCTGGAACAAATTTCGATAAATGATAGTATAATCTCCTATGAAGATTTTACAAGGGAATTTGGGTTTTATGGGCTAGGTAGAATTAAGTATTGTCAATTAACACATGCATATGATAGCACAAAAGATAGAAAATATATGAAAATATGTAATCACTATATAATGGAGAAATTAGACACAGCGGTTAGGGGAATAAATAAAATAGCATCTATATACAAATGGTTTAGAGAAGAAAAAGATAGGATTTTGGGTGGGCTGGGTAGAAAGAAATGGGCCCGAGAGGTAGGAAATAGAGACTAAAGAATGGGTAAGACTGATGAGATACCCCAAAAAATACCTCATTAGTGCAAACCATAGGTTCATTCAATACAAAATGCTTCATAAAAAATATCACTCACCAATGGATCTGGTTAGATTTGGGAGAGAGCAGGGTGGCAACTGTATTAAATGTCAACAGAGTGAGGCAGACTTCATTCATATGCTGTGGGGATGTATGGAAATTCAGAAGTTTTGGCAACAAGTTAGGGAGGAGATTAAGAGCAGAGAACAGATTGACATAGAATGTAATATCTGGACCTTGGTGAAATGTACTACAAAATACCGGAAATAAAAAAATGCTGTACAAGGCACTATTCTATGCAAGGCTTACAATAACCCAAACATGGTGCTCAAACCAACCTCCCTTGGTAAAGACATGGCTGAAATTAATGGGAAAAGTTAAGAGTTATGAATTAGCATTATTATAATGTGCATAATACAGATTTTTCGTCAAGGATAAATCCTCTGTACTTATGTGGAATCACCTGTTAATATTGTTTTTTATGGAAAATTTTCAAAAAAGAATAAAGGAATTAAAAAATAATTAGGGGTTTGTACTTACTGGACACCCATAATGGGTGGTCTTCCCATGGGCCTGGGAAAAACTCCTCCCTGACGGTTGGAGCTAAAAAAGATAAAACATAAACTTTGCTTATATTTTGAAGAGAGAAGGTCCACCCATTACATTTTTTATTTTACCTACCTTCTGCCTCTGGAAGTTGGGCTGGTGGTGTTGGAGGCGCAGTGGGGTTCTCTCTCACTGTTGTCGTGGAGGAGGGTGAGAGGGGCTCCTATGTGGTGCAGCAGCTATAAAAAATCATTAAATAATGGCATTACATTCAACTCTAATGAACAGTTGTAACTTCTGCTGTTGATACATGTAAATAGTTTGGGGCTGGATCCCATTCCTAACCACTAGTGCTCTTATATCACTGTAGCTGCACTCCCACGTAGCCTGGATTAAAAATAAATTAAATATGTCTAGACTTACTAGAAACTGAAGGTACTGCAGGGGCTGTGGCCGTCCAGACATAATGCTGATGGTGACGTAGTTGACATTGCTCTGCAACATAAATTTGTACACAATTGTTATGATGACCTTTTTTTTCTGTTACAAAAATCTTTAATACAAAAGCATCAAAAAGCAATATTAAACTCCCAATTTAGGCCATTAGGTGACAAAGTCTGTAATTTGTGAATCCAATAGGATTCACGCTTTTTTCAGCATCTGTATGTGGTTGCCACTGTGATGTGGAGGAACTATATATTCCAAAACTTGGAACTGAAGTTAGCTAATACAGTGTTGAGATGTTATAAAGAGATGTGGAATAGGAAGTTTGGTCAATGTCAATGATATTTGGTTATCTAGCAATTGTTTGGGGTCTCCTGTATCTTTTTTTTTTTTTTTTAAATATATTTTTTATTTAGCAATTCTTCATTGAAGGTATAAATAACATATAAAGGGTAGAACAAAAAAAGTTTCACAACATTGTTCACAAGTACAAATGGCAATAAACAATAAGTAGGCATAGGTTAGCTCAGAGTCAAAGCCAGATTTTCAAATAAATTCCTAGAGGAAATGAACTTGGGCGATTACATATAAGTCCTCAGAACTTCCGGAAGATGATCCATGGTTTCCAACGAGTTTTATGTTTAGCAATCGTGCAACTTTCCCAAGCAGATAGTTCTTCAAATCTATATATCTGATCTACCTTCCCTATCCATTGAAAAATCGAAGGGAGGTCTGGGGAAAGCCAAAAATGTGGTACCAAAAGGTGCGCTGCACCTGGAGAGATCCAAAAAGAGGTGTGGGTGACTGGGTAGAGTTGGTGGTCGAGATTCCCAACAGAGCTAATTGTGGAGAGACTGGGATAGACAGGTTACAGATCTTGTTACAGTTGTCAAAGATCTCAGACCACCAAATCTGGATCTTAGGACAAGACCACCAGATGTGGAAGAAGGAGCCTCTCTGTGACAAAAATCTCCAACAATTATCTGATCCATTAGCACTATATAAACATGTAATGTCTGGAGTTTTATACCACCTAGTCAGAATTTTAAACCATTCTTCTGTGTTTGGACACATCTAGAGATCTTATGAGGTGTCATAAAAAGCGAGGATAATTCTGATGGGGTAAAGGAAACCTCAATCCTTCTCCCAGAGACCTATTAATGCTGGTTTTGGCATAAGTACTGGGGTACATAGCCTCTTATATATCTTAGAGATCAGTTTAGTTGGTGGTTATACTAACACTGTATAATACTACAACGATATTACGGGTGAGAGGAGGGCCATATGATGTGGAGTGGGCATTTCATGTGAAGGGAACATAGAATATCTGGGGTGCATATTTGATGGAGGGGCCATTTGTTGGGAGGGGTGGGGGGTTGAATGAATGAATAAAAGATGTCTGTGTGTCACATTCTGCAGGTACAAACATAAAAAAAATATAAATACAGCACATACAATGCACTAGTATACCATAGCTCCAGTCCCAACCGTTCCGGATTCGGCAGGACAGTCAGGATTTTAGCGGCTATGTCTGGGAATGGGTGGCTATGTCCCATGGTAAGTCCACTCCCCGCTCTTCACCTTGCCCGACGTCCAGTATAATGTCTCCTTGTGTCTGCCCCCATACAGTATATAATGTCTCCTTGTGGCTGCCCCCTTACAGTATAACGTCTTGTCCTTGTGGCCTCAAGTGTTTTTTTCTTCTAAATGGGTATTTATTGCGATATATATCGTTATCGCGATAAATTTCTTAATATTGTTATCGTGGGAATATTTTTGATATAGCCCACTCACATTAGCTGCAGCATGAGCACATCTTTGAGTCTGTATGTAGGAGGAGGAAGCGCGGGGGTATATATCTAAGGGTACTTTCTTTCACACTAGTGCATTTGCCTGACACAAACGGGAGAACGGCCAGCCCCATTAACAATAATGGGGGACGGCGCTGATCTGGCCGCTATCCGGCAAGAATGCCGGGAATTGGCAGGACAAATACTGCAGAACAGCCTGCAGGATCACCACCACATATGTGAAAGTAACCTAAGGCAAATTACTGTGAAGGGGAACGTATCTGAGAATACCTTTACTTGTTTGGGTGGAGTTAGAGGCGTGACCTAGCATGAAAGAAAATTGCTGCAACACACTACGCATGCCGCCCACGTTGTCCTTCTATACGGTCTTCATTAGTTGGCACACTGTTATATAATACAGCGCACTAACAAAATATTAGAAAAGTAAAAACATGTTAAAAAATTACTCACCGTGTCGTATCTCTGCGCGGATCGCACTTATCCGCTCTGGGCACTTGTATTTCAAGTCGGACCATTTCCTCTGTATCTGCCCCGGAGTCCGCACAACACCAAACCGGTGGCGCAAGCCTCGTATCACTTGCTGAATGATGTCCTGCTTCTGCTGGTTTGGGTGTCGGTGTGTAGCCTGAAGCAGATCATAATCCTGGTGGTCTATAACTTTTACCATGTGCTTCAGCTCTCTATTAGTAAATGTAGATGAACGAGATGCCATCTTCAAAACTTCGCTCTGCCTCTGAGGACTTTACACCACGGCCTAGCATCGTGCATGCGTATGACGCAATCGCGAGACAACAATACGCTAAGGATTCATACGCACTTTGAACGCTCCTGTGTACGTATACAGTTAAGTAGTGTACCTTTTAAGAACATAGTAACATAGTAACATAGTAACATAGTTTATAAGGCCGAAAAAAAGACATCTGTCCATCCAGTTCGACCTGTTTTCCTACAAGTTGATCCAGAGGAAGGCAAAAAACCCCTGTGCGGTAGAAGCCAATTTTCCTCACTTTAGGGGAAATAATTCCTTCCCGACTCCAATCAGGCAATCAGAATTACTCCCTGGATCAACAACAACCCATATCTAGTAACTATAACCTGTAATATTATTACCCTCCAGAAATACATCCAGGCCCCTCTTGAACTCTTTTACTGAACTTACCATCACCACCTCCTCGGGCAGAGAGTTCCATAGTCTCACTGCTCTTACCGTAAAGAATCCTCTTCTATTTTTGTGAACAAACCTTCTTTCCTCCAGGCACAGAGGATGTCCCCTCGTCATGGTTACTGTCCTTGGGATAAAGAGATCATGGGAGAGATCTCTGTACTGACCCCTGATATATTTATACATAGTTATTAGATCTCCCCTCAGTCGTCTTTTTTCTAAAGTGAATAACCCTAATTTTGATAATCTTTCTGGGTACTGTAGTCCACCCATTCCAGCTATGACTTTAGTTGCCCTCCTCTGAACCCTCTCCAGCTCTGCTATGTCTCCCTTGTTCACAGGAGCCCAGAACTGTACACAGTACTCCATGTGTGGTCTGACTAGTGATTTGTAAAGTGGCAGGACTATGTTCTCATCACGGGCATCCATGCCCCTTTTGATGCAACCCATTATCTTATTGGCCTTGGCAGCAGCTGTCTGACACTGGTTTCTGCAGCTTAGTTTGCTGTTCACTAAAATTCCTAGGTCCTTTTCCATGTCAGAGTTACCCAATGTTTTACCATTTAGTATGTACTGGTGACTTGCATTATTCCTTCCCATATGCATAACCTTACATTTGTCAGTGTTAAACCTCATCTGCCACTTCTCTGCCCAAGCCTCCAGTCTATCCAGATCCATCTGTAGCAGTGTACTGTCCTCTTCTGTGTTAATTACTTTACACAGTTTAGTGTCATCTGCAAAAATTGATATTTTACTGTGCAAGCCTTCTACAAGATCATTAATAAATATATTGAAGAGAATAGGGCCCAATACTGACCCCTGTGGTACCCCACTAGTTACAGTGACCCAATCTGAGTATGTACCATTAATAACCACCCTTTGTTTTCTATCACTGAGCCATTTACTTACCCACATACAGACATTTTCTCCAAGGCCAACGCTAGTCGAACGCTAGTGTTTTTAATTTGTGGCGGAATGTTCACAGACGCAGTGTATATGTACGCTCATGCGTACGTATTCAGTTCAGTAGCGTACTTTTAACAACACTTAGACTGTATGTTCGTTATTTGTGCAGGAATGTTGGCAGAACACGACCAGAATAACAAATATTTTTTAACGCAACTTCGAACGAATACATTCGTATTAAGAACAAATCTTTTTTATAAATTAGTAGAATATTCGCCAAGGTGAATCTTTGATGATTCGCTCATCTTTAATAAGTAGCTAAAAAAGGCAAAATAAATGCTTAAATAAAGCAGTATGAGCAACAATAAGCAGCCTCTTTCTTAACCCTTTCAGTACCGGGCCACTTTTCACCTCAAATCCCAGGCTGTTTTTTGGAAATCTGACATGTCACTTTATGTAGTAATAACTTTGGAACGCTTTTACTTATCCAGGCCATTCTAAGATTGTTTTCTCGTAACATATTGTGCTTCACGATAGTAGTAAATTTGTGGCAAAATATTTCATTTTTATTTATAAAAAAAATAACAAATTTAGCAAAAATTTGGAAAAATTAGCAAATTTCAAAATTTCAATTTCTCTACTTTCAAAATACATAGTAATACCTCCAAAAATAGTTATTATTTTACATTCCCCATATGTATACTTTATGTTGGTATCCTTTTATAAATGTCATTTTACTTTTTTGGGACGTTAGAGGGCTTAGAAGTTTAGAAGCCATTTTTCAAATTTTCAACAAAATTTCCAAAACCATTTTTTTAAGAACCAATTCAGATATAAAGTGATTTTGAGGGGCTTACGTAATGGAAACCACCCATAAATGACCCCATTTTAGAAACTACACCCCTCAAATTATAAAGAACTGCTGTTACAAACTTTGTTAACCCTTGAGGTGTTCCACAAGAATTAATGGAAAATGGAGGTGAAATTTCAAAATGTCACTTTTTTGGTAGATTATTCATGTTAATATTTTTTTTCTTGCAAAACAGCAAGGGTTAACAGCAAAGTAAACCTCAATATACATTGCTCTGATTCTGCAGTTTACAGAAATACCCCATATGTGGTGGTAAACGTCTCTATGGGTTTGTGGCAGTGGTCAGAAGGAAAGGAGTGCCTTACAGATTTTGGAGGCAGATTTTGCTAGAATGGTTTTTAGGCACCATTTTGTAATTGAGAGACTCTGACGTACCCCTACAGTGGAAACCCTCAAAAAGTGACCCCATTTTGGAAACTACACCCTTCAAAGAATATATTAAGGGGGCTACTGGCCACTTTGACCCCCTCAGCGTTTTACGAAATTTGGAAACACTTGGCTGTGAAAATGAAAGGTTTCATTTCTTCCAATAAAATGTTGGAGCACCCCATAATTTGTTCCCCATTTTCTCCCAAATACGGCAACACCCCATATGTGGTGGTAAACTGCTGTGGGGGCACATGGCAGGACTCAGAACAGAAGGAGCGCCATATAGATTTTGTAGCACAGATTTTGATGGATTGGTTTGCGGGAGCCATTGATTTTTATTTTTTTCAGTTATTGTCTTATGTGGGGGCTCATTTTTTTGCAGGACGAGATGACTGATTGGTACCATTTTGGGGTACATATGCCTTTTTGATTGTGTGGTATTACACTTTTTGTGAGGCAAGGTGAAAAAAACTGGCTGTTATGGCATAATTTTTTAAAAACATTTTTTTACAGCATTCGCCTGGGGGGCCATCTCATGTAATATTTTTATAGAGCAGGTTGTTACGGACACGGTGATACCCAATATGTCTAACTTTTTTATTTTTGGAAAGTTTTTTTGTGTTGCCATTTTCAGAGAGACATATTTTTTTTATTTTTCGGGCGATTGTCTCAGGTAGGGTATAATTTTTGCGGGACAAGATGACGGTTTGGTACCATTTTGGGATAAATACGCCTTTTTGATCGCCTGCTATTACACTTTTTGTAAGGGAAGGTGACCAAAAAATGTCTGTTTTGGCACGTTTTTTTTGTTTGTTTTTTTTTTGCAAAATTCGCCTGTGGGGCAATCTCATGTAATATTTTTATAGAGCAGGTTGTTACGGACGTGGCGGTACCCAATATGTCTAACTTTTTTATTTTTGGAAAGTTTTACACATTAGATTTATTTTTGAACAGAATAAAATCTTATTTTTTTTTGTTGCCATTTTCAGAGAGCCATATTTTTTTAATTTTTCAGGCTATTGTCTCAGGTAGGGTATCATTTTTGCGGGACAAGATAATGGTTTGATTGGTACCATTTTGGGATAAATACGCCTTTTTGATCACCTGCTATTACACTTTTTGTGAGGCAAGAGGGAAAAAAATGGTTGTTTTGGCATAGTTTTTATTTTTTATTTTTTGCAGCATTCGCCTGGGGGGCCATCTCATGTATTATTTTTTATAGAGCACTTTTTGTAAGGGAAGGTGACCAAAAAATGTCTGTTTTGGCACTTTTTGTTTTACTGCGTTCACCTGGCGGGGTGGATGATGTGATATTTTTATAGAGCCGGTCGATACGGACGCAGAAATACCTAATATGTTTATCTTTCTTTTTTTACCTTTTTTTTTTTTTTTTACAATTTTTATAACTTTTTTTGGGAAAATGGCTTTTTTTTTTACTTGAAACTTTTATTATTTTTTTTAGGAAACTTTATTTTTTAACTTTTTCCTCTTTTTTTCCACTTTATTTAACTTTTGGGGGTCTGATCCCCTTTACAATGCATTACAATACTTTTGTATTGTAATGCAATGGCTGTAAGTGTATTACTCAGTGGGCTGGATCGCACAGGCACGCAGGGATAGCAGCCACGATGCCTAAGGAAGGCATCTGGCTGCTATCCGAGTCATCGGGTCCCCGTCACTGCAGCGCGGGGACCCGATGGCCCCCGCTCGCCATCCTGAACTCCCGCACACCACATGAAGGGTTAATGCGCCGGCATCTGTGTTTTCACCGATGCTGACACATTCAGCAGGGGTCCGGCACCTGGGCACAGCAGCTCCTGCGCCCGCCCGATCAGAGCACCGTACATGTACAGCACTGGGACTTGTGGCAGTGATTTTTGCGCCATACATGTACGGCGCTGGGAGTCTAGGGGTTAAGTTCAGTTATAAATACAGGCCTAATCATTTAATACCATTATAATAGTCACCACCGTTGCACATTAAAATGTAGCTTCTGTGCTTATTATACACACATTTGCATTTTGTAATGTATACAAATGACTTACTTTTATCTGGAAGATAGGAGAGGATAGACAATAACATTAACACCTTGCCGACCTAGGACGAGAATACTCGTCCTAATATGGCGTTACTTGACGCCCTAGGACGAGCATTCTCGTCCTAGGGTTAAGGTGCTGCTGCTGCCCCGCTGCCGCAATCTGCAGCAGGGGCCCGGCTGATACTAACAGCTGGGCCTCTGCTGTATCCGCCAGCACCGGTGATTACACAGTTGCCGGCGGATTAACCCCTTGTATGCCGCGGTCAGAGGCATCGGGACTCCCATCTACGGAAGCCCAGGAGACCCAGCCACAGCGCTGGGTCTCCTAGGTAACGGTCAGCGTCTCACAGTGGTTTTTTTTGTGCTTCAAAAATATTGTGTAAAACTCAAATAAATAAAAAAAAGTATACATATTAGATATTGCCGCGTCCGTATCGACCTGCTCTATAAAAATATCACACGATCTAACCTGTCAGATGAATGTTGTAAATAACAAAAAATAAAAACAATGCCAAAACTGCTAGTTTCTGTTACCTTGCCTCACAAAAAGTGTAATATAGAGGTACCAAAAATCATATGTACCCTAAAATAGCACTAACAAAACTGCCAACTTATCCCGTAGTTTCCAAAATGGGGTCAGTTTTTTGGAGTTTCCTACTCTAGGGGTGCATCAAATGTGACATGGGAACTTAAACTTTTTCCAGTGAAATCTGCCCTGGCGTTACTTTCCTTCTGCGCCCTGCCGTGTGCCTGTACAGCAGTTTATGATGACAAATGGGGCATTTCTGTAAACTACAGAATCAGGGTAATAATTAATTAGTTTTGTTTGGCAGTTTACCCTTGCTTTATTCTCAGAATAAAATGATTCATATGGAAAATCTGTCAAAAAAGTGAAATTCAGAAATTTTGGCTACATTTTCCTTTAATTCTTGTGGAACACCTAAAGGGTTAATAACGTTTGTAAAATCAGTTTTGAATACCTTGAGGGATGTAGTTTCTAAAATGGGGTCATTTTTGGGTGGTTTCTATGATGGAAGCCTCACAAAGTGACTTCAAACCTGAACTGGTCCTTAAAAAGTGGGTTTTGGAAATTTTGTGAAAAATTTCAAGATTTGCTTCTAAATTACTAAGCCTTCTAACATCCCAAAAAAATAAAATGTAATTTTCAAAGTGATCCAAACCTGAAGTAGACACATGGGGAATGTAAAGTAACTATTCTGTCTGGTTTCCGTTATGCTGAACGGAAAACAAAGTTCTGTCGACAGGACTTTGTTTTCTGTCCAGCATAACGGAAACCAGACGGATCCGTTATGCTTGCCTAAATATTTCTATTATGACGGATCAAAACGGAATGTCTCTAAAGTTGTCCGTTTTGATTTCCGCCCTATGGATTCCGTTTTTTTCCGTTATAACGATGTTATAACGGAAAGCCAGAACGGAATCCATGACGGTGATGTGAACAAGCCCTTGCTTAAATACTGCCATGACTTACAATGCAAAGATATCTCCGCTGCACCATGTCGGTGTACTCTCAGGCCTCCTTTACACAAAAATTTAGGTGGTTTTGGAATTTGTTTAGAGTCCAAAATCGGCCATAAAAATGTGTTTTCTTAGATTCGATTTTTTAGATTTCTTAGATTTTTTTTTTTTTTTTTTAAATAAATACTGGATTGCAATACATGCATTTTGTGGGATATTTGCATTTCTGATGTCACTTCCTCTGGGAAAAATTCAATGTAAAAACACTATAAAAATTAGCAAAACACAAAAAGTTACAGGGGGTCATTTACTAACAGTTTTAAACTTCTTTTTTATGTAAATTTATCACAGAACCACATCTTTTGTGCCGTGTTTGACACATAGGAGTGTCAAGGGAGTGAAGGGCACGTGGCAGGCCCGGCAAATTTACTATTTTTATGCCAAAAAAACAGGCATAAAGGCCTGTTCACACGACCATTTTGCAGAATAGATGCAGCCCCATTCATTTCAATGGGCAGCATTAGATCGCGGAGAGCCGCGGCTCCGCAAAAAAAGATAGAACAGGTCCTATTGTTGTCTGCAATTGCGGACAAGATTAGGCATTTTGTATGGGATGCTAGCCATGTGTGTTCCGAAAATTGTGGAACACACTCTGGCCGGCATCCTTGTTTTTGCCTTGGAGACTCCTGTACATTGACCTGTATGATATATCTGTATAGTCTGAACTGAGCTCTGTGTCTCCTCCGCAGCCGACGTTTTCAACTTATAAGCTGGTCCCAGCTTTCTTCAGGTCATTCACTAGGTCCCCCCGTGTTGTTCTGTTTTTGCTCACAGTTCTTGTGATCATTTTGACCCCACAGGGTGAGATATTGCGTGGAGCCCCTGATCGAGGGAGATTATCAGTGGTCTTGTATGTCTTCCATTTTCTAATTATTGCTCCCACAGTTGATTTCTTCACACAAAGCTGCTTGCCTATTGCAGATTCAGTCTTCCCAGCCTGGTGCAGGTCTACAATTTTTTTTTCTGGTGTCCATCGACAGCTCTTTGGTCTTCACCATAGTGGAGTTTGAAGTGTGACTGTTTGAGGTTGTGGACAGGTGTCTTTTTTATACTGATAACAAGTTCAAACAGGTGCCATTACAACTACTATTTTTCACCATAATTTTCAAATAAATTATTTAAAAATCAGACAATGTGATGTTCTGGAATTGTTTTCTCATTTTGTCTCTCATACAGTAGTTGAGGTCTACCTATGGGTCGATTATAGGCCTCTCTCATTTTGTTAAGTAGGAAAACTTGCACAATTGGTGGCTGACTAAATACTCCCCCCCCCACTGTAGATTTAAATCATTTTCTATGCCAAAAACTGCATATGTATATACATGTATATAATTTCTTTCTTCCATAAGAAAAAAGCAAACTAAGCATTTTAGACCACCAGCTGTAAGGTTCTTATTAGAGATGAGCGAACATGCTTGTCCGAGCATTAGGGTATTCGCATATGCTCGCTACTCGGATGAGCATATCGCGATCCTCGAGGAAATGGCAACTTCCTCTTCCTGCATGTTAGGCGCTTTTTTTCAGCCAATGAACACGCCGGAGAGTCTTTGGTACCTCCTAGCATCACGTGGGCCCCTATAAGTCGATAGCAGGGATTGGCTGGCCAGATCAGATGACCTGGGAATATAAGAATCTGGTCCCGCAATGCTCGCGTCAGACGCCGCCTGCATGCTATTAGGGATAGAGCTGCTGTCTGTCAGGGAGAGTGATAGGGCCTCAATTTAGTTGTTGGTTAGGCAGGAATCGTCCACAAAGAACAGCTCTTCTAAGGGCTACAAGCACGTTTTTTTTTTGGTCTCCTCCTGGCTGCTGGCTGGGACTTGTAATACAGCTACCGCCATCTTGGCTGCACGCTGTTAGGGCCTCAATTTAGATGTTGGCTAGGCAGGAATCATCCCCAAAGAACCCAACAACCCTTCTAAGGGCTACAAGCACGTTTTTTGAGGGGGGGTCTGCTGCTGGCCGGGACTTGTAGTGCAGCTACCGCCATCTTGGCTGCACGCTGTGCACTGGTGGTAGAAGGGACAGCATGTGGCCCACACAGACCCAAAAGAAATTGCCCAAAGCCCTCTCAGTACTCGTTTTTGCTGCTGCTGCTGCTGCACCTTGGCTTGCTGGGATCTGTAGTGCAGTCTAGGGAATACGTTTTTTTTCTCTTTTATATACACTACAGTCCAGTGAACAATTATGTAGTGTACTGTACATTAGCGTCAGTCTTGGGAATACGTTTATTCTCTCAGTTATATATTATACAGTGCAGTGACAAATTGAGTGCTTTGCAGTACTAAAGCTGCCGTCTAAACACTACGTTTTTTTTTCTCTCAGTTATATATTATACATTGCAGTGACAAATTGAGTGGTTTGCGTTACAAAACCGCCGTCTAAACACTACGTTTATTCTCTGTTTTCAAATTATACAGTGCAGCGACAAATTCAGTGATTTGCGGGCCTAAAGCCTACATCTAAACACTACGTCTTTTCTCTTTTTTTTCTAATTATACAGTGCAGCGACAAATTCAGTGATTTGCGGGCCTAAAGCCTACATCTAAACGCTACGTCTTTTGTCTCAGTTTTCAAATTATACAGTGCAGCGACAAATTGAGTGGTTTGCGGGACAAAAACCGCCATCTAAGCACTACGTTTATTCTCTGTTTTAAAATTATACAGCGCAGCGACAAATTGAGTGCTTTGCGGGAATAAAACCGCTGTCTAAACACTGCGTCTTTTCTCCCTTTTTTCTAATTATACAGTGCAGCGACAAATTCAGTGATTTCCGGGCCTAAAGCCTACATCTAAACACTACGTTTTTTTTTTCTCTCAGTTTTCAAATTATACAGTGCAGCGACAAATTAAGTGATTTGCGGGCCTAAAGCCTACATCTAAACACTACGTCTTTTCTCTCTTTTTTGAAATTATACAGTGCAGCGACAAATTGAGTGGTTTGCGGTACAAAAGCCGCCGTCTAAAGACTACATTTTTTCTCTGTTATATATCATACATTGAAGTGAACATACAAAATGTTGAACCCAAGGGCTAAGGGTCGAGGGCGTGGGTGTTCAAGTAGTGTAGGGGGCAGAGGCCGTGGTCCTGGGCAGGGTGACACAGTACATGTTGATGAAGGAGCAGTGGAACGCCGCAGAGTTTCGCTCCCTAGCTTCATCTCGCAACTTACTGGTTCACGTGGTACACCACTATTGAAACCACAACAGTGCGAACAGGTGATGACGTGGATAGCGGACAATGCGTCCAGTAATTTATCCACCACCCAGTCTTCCACGCAGTCCACCCACGCTAGCCAAGGGAGTAGACCTCTGGCTCCTCCAGCTCAACCTCCTTCCCCCCCAGCCTGCCCCCCCCCTCCAAGGAAAGCATGGATTCAGATCTGGCATACTCACAGGAACTTTTTTCAGGACCCTACCCAGAGACACAAACCACTGCTCAACAGCAACCTGAGCAGTTGCTCTGTCCCGATGCCCAAAATTTAGAACTTTTGCAGTCTGTGGGTGATGAGAGTGTGGAATTAGTGCAAGTAGTGCGTGAAGAGGTGTCGGATGATGATTATGAGACATGGTTGTCAGACAGTGACGTTGTTGTCAGGGCAGTAAGTCGGAGGGGGGAGCAGAGTGAGGAATCGGAGGAAGAGCTGGTGGATGATGAGGTGACTGACCCGAGCTGGGTTGGTAATCCAACTCAAGACAGTGCTTCTGAAGTGGAGGCAAGTGCAGCAACAGAAAAGGTTGGAAGAGGCAGTGGGGTGGCCAGAGGGAGAAGCAGGGCCAGAGCAGGTAGATCAGCAACCGTTTCATGGAGTCAAGTTTCCGTGCTGAGGCCTAGATGTTCGCAAGTCTGGAGGTTTTTTTTAAAGAAACTGAGAATAACCGACGGACTGTGGTGTGCAACCTGTGTCACACCAAGATCAGCAGGGGAGCCACCACTACCAGCCTAACCACTACCAGCATGCGCAGTCATATGAGTGCTAAACACCCGACTCAGTGGAACCAAGGCCGTTCACCTCCTGCGGGTCACACCACTGCCCCTTCCCCTGTGTCACATGCTGGCTCGGCGAGTCCACCCCCCGCCCAGGACCCTGGCATGAGCGCCTCCCGCCCTACAACCACCCATTCACCTGCACGATCCTCCACAACCTCCAAAAATGTGTCCCAGCGCAGCGTACAGCTGTCTTTGCAGCAGACATTTGAGAGCAAGCGCAAATACAATTCCAGCCACCCACATGCCCAAGCCCTAAACGTCCACATCTCCAAATTGTTGAGCCTAGAGATGCTGCCCTATAGACTGGTAGAGACTGAGGCTTTCCGCAACCTGATGGCGGTGGCTGTCCCTCGGTACTTGGTCCCCAGCCGCCACTATTTTTCCCGATGTGCAGTCCCAGCCCTACACCAGCACGTGTCACAGAATATCATCCGTGTCCTCACCAACGCGGTCAGTGATAAGGTCCACCTAACCACGGACACGTGGACAAGTGCTGCCGGGCAGGGACACTATATCTCACTGACGGCACATTGGGTTAACTTGGTAGAGGCTGGGAGCGAGTCTAACCCTGGGGCCGCTCATGTGCTGCCAACACCGAGGATTGCGGGGCCTGCCTTGGTCACAGTTTCTCAGGCTTATTATGGCTCTTCCTCCTTCTCCTCCACTCAATTACAAACTGAGCACGGCGCCTTCAGTCGGTAGGTCCCGGCGCAGCTGCACTGCCGTGGATAAGTGCCGACAGGCGGTGGTGAAACTGCTGAGCTTAGGTGACAAGAGGCACACCGCCCAAGAGCTGTTACAGGGCATCACGGCGCAGACAGATCTTTGGCTGGCGCCACTGAACCTGAAACCAGGCATGGTTGTGTGTGACAACGGGCGTAACCTGGTGGCGGCTCTGCAACTCGGCAGGCTTACACATGTGCCATGCCTGGCCCACGTGTTGTGGTTCAGCGTTTCCTCAAGACCTACCCCAATTTGTCTGATTTGCTCACCAAGGTGTGACGCATCTGTGCGCATTTCCGCAAGTCAAGCACAGATGCTGCCACCCTCAGGGCAGTGCAACGGCGCTTACAACTGCCAGCTCACCGACTGTTGTGCGACGTGCCCACGCGATGGAATTCAACATTACACGTTAGCCAGGGTTTACCAGCACCGCAGAACCATTGTAGACTGCCAGATGACAACTTCCACGAGAACTGGTAGTCAGGTTAGTCAGCTTCCTCAAGTCTACAATGAGGAGTGGCCATGGATGTCTGATATCTGTCAGGTGCCAAGACACTTTGATGAGTCAACACAGATGGTCAGCGGCGATGCCACCATTATCAGCGTCACCATCCCGCTGCTTTGTCTGCTGAAAAAGTCACTGCTCAGCATGAAGTCAGAGGCTTTGCGATTGTCACAGGAGATGGGGGAAAAAGATACGTTGCTTGATAGCCAGAGCACCCTCAGGTCTGTTTCTCAGGAAGAGGAGGAGACTGTTGGCGAGACCGAAGAGGGTACCTATGCTCATTCCTTCTTATCTGTTGAGCGTGTATGGGCTGAAGAGGAGGAGTTGGAGGAGGAGGAGGAAATGAAGAGTCAGCCTACTGAGGAAAGGGAATTCTTGCGTGTTGGGACTCTTGCGCACATGGCTGACTTCATGTTAGGCTGCCTTTCCCGTGACCTTCACGTTAGAAGCATTTTTGACAACACCGATTACTGGGTGTTCACCCTCCTGGACCCCCGGTACAAGCAGAACTTTTCCACTCTCATTCCTGGAGAGGAGAGGAGTATGAGAGTGAATCAATATCAACAGGCCCTGGTGCACAAGCTGAAACAATCCTTCCCATCTGACACCGCTAGCGGCAGAGGACGTAGTTCTGCGGGCCAACTAGCGGGGGAGAGGAGGGGAGCAGGCAGCTTGTCAAGCACTGGCAGGGGAACACTCTCCAAGGCCTTTGCAAGTTTTATGTCACCCCAGCAAGAATATGTCACCAGTCCCCAGTCTAGGCAGAGTAGGGAGGAGCTGTTCAGAAAGATGGTGAGGGAGTACATAGCTGACCATACCAGCGTCCTGCGTGATCACTCTGCTCCATACAATTACTGGGTTGCAAAGCTGGACACGTGGCCCGAACTGGCGCTGTACGCCTTGGAGGTGCTGGCCTGCCCTGCCGCTAGCGTGTTGTCAGAGCGGGTCTTCAGTGCAGCTGGTGGCATCATCACTGATAAGCGTACACGCCTGTCAACAGACAGTGCTGACAGGCTGACTCTTATTAAAATGATTAAAGCCTGGATTTCACCGGAATTCAAATCTCCACCGGAGGAAAGCAGCTCACATGAACATTGTTTATGTATCCGGTTCCTCTCCTCTCCTCCTCCTTCTCCCCTCTCCCTCCTCCTCTTCGTACACATACGCTGAGCCAACAGGCAATATTTCAGAGGGCCTACTGGCTCTGTTTTAAAACAATCTTTGCATCGGGCCACCTGCAGGCCCTCTCTCCAATCAAGTCAACTACAGACACTCAAAACCAATTTTTAGGAGGGTCAACTACAGACACTCAAAACCAATTTTTAGGAGGGTCAACTATAGCCATTTAACTGCAAACTCAGTCTGACCAAGGCATTGGTGGTGTCACTGCCATGCTGTGTCAGGCTAAATTTTTGGGTGCTTCACCTGCTACCTGAGTCTAACTTGGTCACTCTTGGTTCACCGCCATGCCGTGTCAGGGTAAGATTTTATGTGCTTCACTTGCTACCTGAGTCTCACTTGGTCAATCTGGGTTCACCGCCATACCGTGTCAGGGTAAAATTTTATGTGCTTCACCTGCTACCTGAGTCTCACTTGGTCACTCTGGGTTCACTGCCATACCATGTCAGGGTAAAATTTTATGTGCTTCACCTGCTACCTTAGTCTCTCTTGGTCACTCTGGGTTCAGCCATGCTGTGTCAGGGTAAATTTTTGGGTGGTTCACCTGCTACCTCAATCTAACTTGGTCACTTGTTGGTGTCACTACGCTGTCACCATGCTGTTTCAGGCTTATGCCTGCGTCATGGGGCGGGGGATAGGACAGCAGTACCAGGCTTTCCGCAACCTGATGGCGGTGGCTGTCCCTCGGTACTTGGTCCCCATCCGCCACTATTTTTCCTGATGTGCCGTCCCAGCCCTACACCAGCACGTGTCACAGAACATCATCTGTGCCCTGACCAACGCAGTTAGTGATGAGGTCCACCTAACCACGGACATGTGGACAAGTGCTGGCGGGCAGGGACACTATATCTCCCTGACGGCACATTGGGTTAACTTGGTAGAGGCTGGGATCGAGTCTGACCCTGGGGCCACTCATGTAATGCCCACACCAAGGATTGCGGAGCCTACCTCGGTCACGGTTTCTCAGACTTATTATGCCTCTTACTCCAACCCCTCCTCCTCCTCTTCGCACAGAAACGCTGAGCCAACAGGTAATGTTTCTGAGGGCCATCTGGCGCTCTATACAAACAATGTTTACGGAGGGCCACCTACAGGGCCTCTCTCCAATAAATTTTTTTGCAGTGTCAAATACAGACACTCAAAAAACAATTTTACATGAGGGAGTGTCTCACCGTCTGCCATCAGGTTCAGTCAGGCTGTCCGTAGGTACACCACCTCTGTCGTCCGCAGAAGCGGCCACTATGAGGAAGGCCAAGGCAAGAACATCCCCTTTTCAATTGAGAACAAGTGGAGACTTGTAGGAGGATGACACTTTTCTTCGGCAGTGGATTCACCTTCCCCTTTATCATTGCCAGACAACAGTTGGTGAAAAAGTAATTGGCAACGATGAAGAAAATGTAACGGTGCAGTGGACAGTCTGTGAAGCAAACCTATATATTCCCACCATGCCAGCCATGGGTTGTACATAAACTAATAACAGGAAAATAAAAAAAAAAAATTTACAGGAGGGTCAACTACAAACACTCCAAAACAATGTTTTAGGAGGGTCAACTTCGGACACTCCAAAACAAATTTTTGGGAGGTTCACCTACAGACATTTGACTGCAATCTCAGTCTGACCAAGGCATTGGTGGTGTCACTGCCATGTTATGTCAGGCTAAATTTTTGGTTGCTTCACCTGCCACCTGAGTCTAACTTGGTCACTATGGGTTCACCGCCATGCTGTGTCAGGCTACGTTTTTGGGTGGTTCACCTGCTACCTCAATCTAACTTGGTCACTTGTTGGTGTCACTACGCTGTCACCATGCTGTGTCAGGCTTATGCCTGCATTGTGGGGCGGGGAATAGCACAGCAGTGCCAGCATGAGCAGTGGTGTCACCTGCAGGCGGTGATGGACCTTCGTTGCACCTAGTTGGGTGCTTTCCTAACATGTGCCAGCACATGTGCCTTGCCCATCTTGGTCTGGGTCAGCACAATTGTCTTGAGGGTCACCACCAGGCTGTTGCCCGAGAATTTGGGGTAATGGTGGGATTAGGCAGCCTCAAAGGCATCCATGCATGCTGCTGCCCCTGCTGTTTCCTGTCCATTTCCATGGTGTTACCATCATTTTCTGAGGTTTCTAGGTTTTCACGCAACCTTCCCTATGCAGAGCCCCGGTCCCCTGCAAAAAATGCTTGAGTCTCCCATTGACATCAATGAGGTTCGTTATTCGAAACGAGCACCCGAACATCGTGAAAAATTTGATTAGAATAACGAGCACCCGAGCATTTTAGTGCTCGCTCATCTCTAGTTCGTATCCAAACTTAAAGGACTTGTCTCACTTCAGCAAATGGCATTTATCATGTAGAGAAAGTTAATACATGGCGCTTACTAATGTATTGTGATCGTTCAAATTTCCTCCTTTGCTGGTTAGTAGAGATGAGCGAGTAGTGAAATATTCGAAAGTTCGAAATTCGATTCGAATAGACCGCGATATTCGACTATTCGACCGAATATCGAATCCCATTAAAGTCTATGGGAAAAAAATGCTCGCCACTTGGAAATCTCAATTCGACCACTTGGAGGTCACCAAGTCTACCCTGAAACCTCAGAAAAGGATGCCAACACTGCTGGAATGCAACTGGGACAGCAGGGGAAGCATGTCTGGGTGCATATAACGCGCCCAAGTCGCACTATTACGCCACTATCACAGCCTCTCAACAATACACTCCAAAGACACTATAACCTCTCTGTAAAGTGAGACCATACAAGGAAACCTTCTTTCCTCTACATTGCCATGGACCCCAAGCCAAACTAGACAAAAAAGAAGATAAAATTCTGCACCCCTTAAAATCACGTTGCCTATGACAACCACAGATGGCATAGGCAAGGGGGAAGGCAATCAAGCCATCACTATTTTTCCCTCTGTGCCATCCCTGCCTTGCCCAGGCACATGTCCCAAAACATAATCCACGCCCGAGTAACACTGTTACTGCAAAAGGCCATTTGACCACCAACACTTTGGTTTGAGGCCGGGGATGCTACATCTCCCTGACAGCACACTGGGTGAATGTTGTGGAGGCGGGGACGGGCAAACCTGCTACCCCCACCCAAGTTTTGGGCCTTGGTTCTGTCTGGATTTCCGCAACCCTTACAGACAGCTCGGCAAACCCCTCCTTCTCCTTCTAGATTTGTTAAATCTGTCCACCACCCAGTCAAGTCCACAAAGTCCAGTCTTGTCGATAGCCTGCAGAAACTGCAGGGACCTCACTCTGACCCTCCTTCCTCCCACCCTGCCCAATGTTATCAACCCAGTGTTCCCACCCATGCAAGAATCGCAGGAGCTATCTGAGGATTTTGTTCTGATGCCCAAACACTGGAGCAAGCTCCATCTCTAGCTGATGGTGGTGTGGAACGGGCACTAAAGTGTAAAATGATTAGGGACGATGATGAGACACAGTTGCCAGCAAGGGAGGCTGTTGGAGCAAAGTGAGGCAGTGTAAGAGGAGGTGGTTGAGTATGACGAAGTCAGTGACCCGACCTGGCCCAGTGTCATGTCTAGCAGGTAAAGCAGTGGGGATGTTGAGGGATGCGTAGGACCGCAAAAGGCAGGAAGAGGCCGTGGGCTGGCCAGAGGCTCATGGAGAAGGCAGGCTAGAGCCCGCAGGGCCGCATCTCTTCCCTATAACAGGCCCCCACACAAAGCTCTCCCATCGAGGGCTCTTAGGTCCTTGTTGTGAAAATATTTTAATGAGTGCGCAAAGTTAGCTTGAGGTGAGCCCTCGAAAAAATTATATGGAGGCCCAAGAGGTGAGCCCTCGAAAAAATTAAGTGGAGGCCAAAGAGGTGAGACCTCTTAAAAATTGTATTAAGGCCCAAGAGGTGAGCCATAATAAAAATTGTTTGTAGGCCCAAGAGGTGAGACCTCTTAAAAATTGTTTGTAGGCCCAAGAGGTGAGCCATGATAAAAATTGCTTGTAGGCCCAAGAGGTGAGCCATGATAAAAATTGCTTGTAGGCCCAAGAGGTGAGCCATAAATATATATTTTTTTTTTTACGGAGCAATTCTACGGCGGTTAAGGAGGAGGAGGTGGAGGAGGAAATGGCACTTCATACAGATGGCACTTCACTTTTGGCTGCTTTCCACTGTTGGAGTAGCAAAGTCCGGGTCAATCCACTTGCTGTTCATTTTGATTAGCGTCAGCCTGTCGGCACTGTCGGTTGACAGGCGGCTGCGCTTATCGGTTATAATGCCCCCGGCTGCGCTGAACACCCTTTCTGATAGCACGCTGGCGGCAGGGCAGGCAAGCACCTCCAAGGCATACAGGGACAGCTCCAGCCACGTGTCCAACTTGGAGACCCAGTAAGTGTAGGACGCCGAGGGATCGGGGAGGACAGGGGTACGGTCTGCCAGGTACTTCCGCAACATCCGCCGATACTTGTCCCTCCTGCTGATAGCGGGCCCCGCAGTGATGGAAGTTGCACGAGGGGGTGCCATGAACGTGTCCCACACCTTGGAGAGTGTTCCCCTGGTGGCTGTGGGCCTGATCGATGTTGTGGGACTCTGGGAGACCCTCTCCTCTCTGCCGCCAGCGATGGTGGGTGGGAAAATCTCCATCATGTTCTGCACGAGTTCCCTCTGGTATTCCAGCAATCGATTCGTCCTCTCCTCTACCGGAATAAAAGAGGAGACGTTATCTTTATACCGGGGGTCCAGGATTGCGAAGACCCAGTACAGTTTGTTCTCCACTATCCGGACAACACGTGTGTCCCGGGAAAAGCAGCCAAGCATGAAGTCAGCCATGTGTGCCAGAATCTGAATAGGCATGACGTCACTGCCCCCACCAGAAAGATCACTTGCCATTTCCTCCTCTTCCGCCTCCTCTCCGCCCCATCCGCGCTGAACCAATGGGACGCACACAGCCTGACTGCTACCCTCGCCGCCAGCATCCTCCTCCTCTTCCACAGCCACCTCCACGTCGTCCTCCTCTTCTTCATCCTCCTCCTCCTCCTGCAACTGCCACTGAGAAGCAGACAAAAGTGTGGTCTGACTGTGTAGCTCCGTTGCGTCTCCTCCTACCCCCGTCTCCTCTGCGTGCAATGCGTTCTCCCTTATTGCGATGAGCGATTCTTAAAGGACGCATAGGAGCGGGATGGTTACGCTCACTATAGCGTCCTCGCTGCTGACCTTCTTGGTGGACTCCTCAAAGATATGCAGTACATCGCATATGTCTGCCATCCATGGCCACTCGTGGTTGGCAAACTGAGGGAGCTGAGTTGGAGGCACGCGTGGATTCATAATCTGGTACTCCATCAATGCTCTCTGCTGCTCACACACCCTGGCCAACATGGAATAGGTGGAATTCCAGCGAGTCGGCAGGTCGCACAACAGCCGATGTTCAGGCAAATGGAGGCGTTGATGGAGTTTTTTTAAGCTAGCAGCAGCTACAGTTGACTTCCGAAAGTGAGCGCACAAGCGCCGCACTTTCACCAGTAGCTCTGCCAGGTTGGGGTAAGTCTTTAGAAATATTTGGACTACCAGATTAAAAATGTGGGCCAGGCATGGTACGTGATTGAGTTCGGCAAGCTCCAGAGCCGCCACCAGGTTACGGCCGTTATCGCACACGACCATGCCTGGTCTTAGCTGCAGCGGCGACAGCCACATCTCCGTCTGCTGCAATATGGCGTCCCTCACCTCTGGGGCGCTGTGCTTCCTGTCGCCCAAGCTGATGAGCTTAAGCACCGCCTGCTGACGTCTCCCCGCGCCAGTGCTGCAACGCTTCCAGCTAGCGGCTGAGGGCGATGTTAAGGCAGAGGAGGAGGAGGAGGAGGAAGAGGAGGGGGGTTTATCAGAACCCGTGCTGGCAATCTTGGGCGGGGGTGGTAGGTAGGCCATCTCTGTTTGCGACCCCGTCCCCGCTTCCACAACATTCACCCAGTGTGCCGTCAAAGAGATGTATCGTCCCTGGCCGCAAGCGCTTGTCAACGAGTCGGTGGTCAAGTGGACCTTTGCGCTGACTGCATACCTCAGGGCCCGCCTGATGTTACGCGACACGTGCTGGTGCAGGGCGGGGACGGCAATCCGGGAAAAGTAGTGGCGGCTGGGGACGGAATAGCGAGGTGCGGCAGCCGCCATCAGGTCGCGGAAGGCCTGCGTCTCCACAAGCCTAAACGGCAACATCTCCAGGGCCAGCAGTTGGAGATGTGGCAGTTTAAGGCTTGGCTTGGGGGTGACTCGAGGCGTACTTCCGCCTGCGGTCGAACGCCTGCGAGATGGACAGTTGATGGGACGAGGAGTATGAAGGTGCAGGCGAAGATGTGGGGGAAGGGGAGGCTGAAGGAGAAGGCCCCAAAGTAGCCAAGGCAGAGGCAGATGTGGAGGTGTCCTGGCTGGAGGTCTGGACCGGCAGTGGCAGCACACAACAAAGGGGAAGAGGCAGTGGCAGCAAGACCGGGCGCAGGTTGTATTGCGTTTGCTCTCTCCCACTCAGCCCAGTGCTTGACTTCCAAGTGACGACGCATGCCTGAGGTGGTCATATTGCTCTTCTCAGAGCCCCTACTCAGTTTTGAGTGGCAGAGTGTGCAAACCGCGCTCAGTTTGTCATCCGCACAAACATTAAAAAATCTCCACACCACAGAAGTACGAGGCCTCGATGGGGGAGCTTCGCGCGACTGCCTGCTGCCGGGAACAGCTTCGGCCCTGCTGGCTGTGGCCTCACTTCTCTGTCTGGACTGTCCTCTGCCTGTGGACATCCCTCTGCCTGTGGATATCCCTCTGCCTGTGGACATCCCTCTGCCTGTGGACATCCCTCTGCCTGTGGACAACCCTCTGCCTCTTGCTGCCTTTTTCGGTGCTGCGCAGACCACCACCTCTCCACTGCTTTCCCCGCTGGACATCACCCCTGGCCAAGTGGGGTCGGTCATTTCGTCATCCACCACCTCCTCTTCCACTTCCTCACTCTGCTCCTCCTCCTGCCCACTGGACATTCCAACAGCCTCCCTTGATGGCAACTGCGTCTCATCATCATCATCGCTCATGATAACAGATGCTGGTTCAGGGTCCACATCAGCAGGAGATGGCGAATACTCAAGTGGTTGGGTATCACTACAAACAAATTCCTCTGGTAGCTCCAGGGATTCTTCCGGCACATCTGAAAAAGGACCCGAAAAGAGCTCCTGGGAGGGGTCAAGGGTGGGATGACTCTTGGCCAGGTGTGGAGGAAGGAGGGTCAGAGTGAGACTGTGTGGATGACTGGCTGGTGGAAAACTGTGTGGAAGCGCTATCTGCTATCCATTGCACCACCTGTCCACACTGCTCAGGCCTCAACAGCGGTGTAACCCGCCCCCTGCTTAACTGTCCCATAAAGGCAGAGATTCTGGATGAGCGGAATCCTGGCTGCCCCTCACCAGCACGCATTGTATCCCCACTGGCTTCAACAAGGCCCCCAACAGCATTTCTGCACCCCCATCCTCGTCCACGTCCACGTCCGATTCCGCTTCCCTCCGCATTTTTTTTTGGTTACAATATTTGCCTTCACA